>CM066163.1:25642256-26062256 GCA_033629205.1 Lithocarpus polystachyus | reverse complement strand
GGTATTACATAAAAGGTCCATGAAAATATTTCAATATATTAACATTATTTATGTAACACTCAATATTTTTATATAAAATATGAGACTATACTTTTGCTCTATTAAAAAATCTTATAACTATAATATATTTTATTTTTAAAAAACATTATGATATATAAAATTTTAGCATTACAATATTTATATCATTCTTAATGTGAAGGAAAAAAAAAAGACAAAATAGTAAAATTTCTTTGATAATAAAATACAAATTATGGAAAATGAAACATTAAAAAAAATTTACTTATAAATATATATCGTTAAATTTTTTTTTATCATCGTGTATGTTAGTAGCAAGTTTCAAAAATAATATTTGAAACAATATATACATACAACTATTTTTTAGGAGAATGATCTTGCATAAAATGGAAATAAAACTTCTTATTCGAAACATGAAAGGAAATGGTTGTAGATAATTTAAGGATGAACAAAAAAATTATAACCCAAATATTGGATACAAAAACGTTGATAGAACTATTAGATACTTTCAATTCATATGCACAATAAATTCTACAATCATGTAAATACTGATAAAT
The DNA here is from genome assembly GCA_033629205.1 of Lithocarpus polystachyus. Classification (NCBI taxonomy): domain Eukaryota; kingdom Viridiplantae; phylum Streptophyta; class Magnoliopsida; order Fagales; family Fagaceae; genus Lithocarpus; species Lithocarpus polystachyus. Next base: position 26,061,684 of record CM066163.1, on the reverse strand, counting down.
AAAAGTTCACAACATTTTCAAATTAATATATATATATATATATTTTTTTTTTTTAATTTGACCTTGTGGTGGGTCCATATATGAAGTGGTAGACTATTTTAGGAATGTTATGAAATTGTTGTAAACTTTTGTTATGTCCCAAGCTTTATTGCTCACTTTAGTATCCTTAAATTGATATATACTTATATTAAAATATTTAAAATATACACTTAGTAATATATAAAAATATATAAATAAAAATATATTTGATAATTAATTAATATATGTATCCCACTATTTCGTAACCTAATTTTTCAAAAATTGTTGTATTGTATTTTGTATCGTACCATATATTTGTACCTATGCTTTTTAGTCTGAAACCAAGAAACACTTTCCTTTCTCTAATTACCAATTCCAATAATAAAACTTACAGTAATAAAGACCCTTAAAAAATCCACCGTTTCAAGAAATTTGAATCAACTAAGCAATTGTATGCCATGGGCGCCGGAATCAACTTTCCTTTACCAATATATAAAGGTACGACAACCCACCAAAAATAAAAAAGAGTTTCAATCACCATACCAAGAAACTAACAAGCTTCAATCTCCTCAAAAAGCAACCCACAAATCAGCATATCCCATCCTCCATCGAAAGCTAAAGAATCAAATTGACAACATGTTAATTTATATGTAGTTAAAATTTATTGTCTTATTAACATCGCTCAAATAAATTAGTCCTATTAAAAAGTAAAAATAATAGATGTTAAATAGAATATAAATGTATAATAATACATCAACTAAATTGATGGTTAATAAAATAAATATTATTAAGAGATGTAAAAATATAAAAAGGCTCATTTAAAGATTTCGCCTTAAGTCTTAAATTATATTGAGCCAACCCTAACCATTGCTAATGGTTAGCCAATCATACGTGAGTCAAATTTAACTTACCCATTATCTATCAAATAAAACTTTGCCTTGAAACATGTTTGGATGGTCCATATGTTGAATTTTTTTTACTTATTTTATAAGCCTTCATGAACTGTTCACAATTTCACAAACACCACAAAATTACAATCATACATGTACAAATCAATCATGAGTTCTCACTATTACGCCTTATGTTATTCTAATTCAAACCCATGAACCTCTTATTTGAATGTTCCATATATGGGTCATGGACTGGGCATAATCCGACCCAATTACTAACAGTTCCTTTCATTTATTTATTTCTTTTAGGGAATCAAATTTTTTTTTTAAGTAATTAGATTGATTTGAGACCAATGCTTGGCAAACTATAACTATTAGATCTAATAGTTATAGTTTGCCAATTAAGCATTGGTCTCAAATCAATGTAATTCAAATGAGGTCTACTTTTGGTGATCTCGCCTTTAATTAATATCTGCCCTATTTTGTCTTTCATTTGCAAAATTATACAGTGAAAAGATTATCTTGTCGTCTTAACAAAAGTGAGGATCCAATACGAAGCAAGGGATTTTGAACATGAAAAGCAGCACAAAATTTGATTATTGACCAGTGTTATGCTCATCTTTCTTCTTGTTTTAAGCATTTCAAAAAGTACTCAAGATTGATTTTTTTTTTTTTTTTCTTTAGTGAAAGTGTATCAATTTAAACGTTTTTCCTTTGAATCAGGTCTCTTTTTAAAGTAGATGTAGATCTCCAAATCTTTCATGGCCATGGCCCCCATGCAGCAGAAAAGAAATGCATTTCTTAGCAGTTTCAGTAAAATTAAGAGGTGTACATGCACGTAGCTCGCACATCAATGCAAATTATTATTATGTCTCATTTTCATGGTTTAAACATAAAGGTGTGTTTTTTTTATTCTTCACATTTAGCCACTTGAAATGTGTAACATGGCAATGCGACGAAGTTATCGATCACCTTGTGGTTAAGGTTTAAAGGAAAGTAATTATTACCATTAGGAGATTAAAATCTCATAATTGAGCAGAAAATGAGGTAGCTAGATTTTTATTTGCTATACCAACAACAATCAGAACCGCCACTCTGCCGACAATCTCTTTGTCATGTGACTTTTGCTGTCGGCTCTATGATGAGGAAGTTGGAAACTTGTAAGTGGAAGCCTTGTCTGTCATCTTTAGGGCTCAGAAATGTCGCGTATCATGTATATATGCAATGCATGTACTTTTTGTTTTGAAACGTGTGCCTCTCTCTCTGTCTCTCTCATCACATATTGCAGATATTTGCACCCTTTGTTTCCTCTCCTAGGGCGAGGCCCGTTTGGTTGGAGTAAAAACAAAAAGGATGAAAAGAAAGAGAGGAAATAAGATAGAAAATAGAATTTTCTCTTATTTGGTTCAGGAGAGAAAACAAGAAAAAAAGAAAATGATGTGAAAAATAATCCCTCCAAACCCACATAATTTTGTCTTCCCAATTTAGGAGAAAAACTAAGGAAAAAAGATGATGTGGGTAATAAATTACATAAATATCCTCATCTTTATTGCACTCACCTACCCCTCTCATTTTCCCATTACTTGTGATTAACCTTTTGTCTCTTCATCCTTATCTCTTTTTTAGCATCTTCACAGCACAGCAACGTGAACTCCAAGTTCTCTTCTCTCTTCTTTTTTTTTTTTCTTTTTTTGCCTTGTCCTCATTATTTAATGAGTGTAAATATATCTATTTTTTTATATATTATATAACAATGATATAATAGTCAATTTATATAAACTACATTTTCCATCCTGCCATTTTTCTCTCCAACCAAACAAAAAAATTTTTCACTCTCCCACTTTTCCACCCCTCCAACCAAACACACATGAGGAAACCAAACACACATGAGGAAAAACCAAATTTTTTCTATCCTCCCAATAAAAGTGTCGCACATTGCATATATGCATGCAGTGGAAACGTTTGGATTTCAATTTAGGGATGGTAAAATTTAAAAATAAGATAAAAAAAATAATCTAAAATAATATTAACTAATCGACAATAACAAAGATAAATAAAAAAAATAATATAATAATGTACTTGTCAATCATACAATATGATTACTCAAAATAAATCGAGAAAATTAATTAAAAAAAAGTGTTAAAAGTATAGTAATATATATATATATATATATATATATATAGTATATTGCTTTACTTCGTTGATTGCTTTTTAAAAATATGTAGAATTCCAATTTCTTTCTCTAGTCATGTTATTATTTAATATTTGAGTTTATAGCAAAAACCCAGAGTTTAAATCTATAAAAAGTCAAGTGATTGAAAAAAAAAAATTTAATGAAAGGATGGAGGTAATAAGAATTTAGTGTTGCATGTTTTTTTTTTTTTTTATATAGTTTAAAATATGGAATCCGTTATTTTGAATTACAGTACAGTAAAAATGATTGAACTTAAAAACTGTAATGATATAAGAAAATTTAATTTCAATGTCTTTTATTTCGAAACTTATTCATTAGAGTGGGCAGAGTATGTATCAAGTCCCCAAGCCTCACAGTCATGGTTCTCTCTCCACATGCCTGGTTATGTGGCAAAACAAAACTTTTGCTATTACACTACACAATTCACTATATTAAGCAACTTCCTCGCAGTTTCCTCAGTTCATGTTCTCATGGCTGAATCTTCTATTTATCTATTTATTTTTTTCATATTGAAATCTTGGTTAGAGAGGACTAGCTAATCAAGCAAGAGGGGGCAAACTTATCTTGAATTCCTATATGAGAGGAGTAATGTGAGGAGAAATTATTAAATCCACTAGAGGACTGCTTAGGTGGTCCACCAGGAAAATAATTTCTCGAAGGTGAGTGAATCAATTGCCATCTCTCGTTCGTTGGCTCCACCAATATATGCGTGCGTCCGAATTTTTTTCTTTTTCTCTTTTTGTTTGGAGCCTTGAACTATTTGTGAACCAGGGAAGCATTGCTATTTTGATCCGTACACGATTTTTGGGGAGGAAAAAAGAAAATAGAATTTTGGTTGCTTGAGAGATCAATCATCGGTGCCTCTGATATGATGAAATAGACCACTTTGAAGGAGTCCAACCTCCAATAACACAAATGTGTTATAATTTTTTGGAATAAAAATGTGGATAACTTTGCTTGAATCAAGTTATATATCCACATTTCACATAATACAACCTCCTCCTAAGTCCTAACATTCAAGAGCTTTTAAAAATAATAATTAAGAGCATTCACATCAAAAATGTTAAAAAATATAGCTTTTAACAACTCAAAAACACTACTTTATTTATTTATTTGAACACCCCACTTTATAATATACCCAATATTAAATGTTTCTTTTTTTTTACTACTTCATTAAAATATTATTTATTTATTATTTTTAATTCTTTTTTATTCTCACTACCCACTCAATGTCACCACCCACACCACCCAAGCCACCACAAACCCACAACCAATGCTCTTAATCCACCGGCACTACCAACCTCAACCAATGGCACAACCAACTACAAAACCCACAATCATTACCCAATAGCCCAAGCAAAAAAAATCCACCATTGTTACCCAGCAACCCAACGAAACAAAACCACTGCCAAGACACCACTGAGACCCATTGAGCAACCCAACAACCCACCATCGCTGAGAAACACCGCCGAGGCAAAAACTGCTGGGGTTTATGCCCTAAAATCCAATTAATTGGTATGTCATAAATAATTAAATTGTTTAATTATATGAGACTATTTATAAATGAACAAATGGGACATTATCATAATCCATGAGATGCATAGTATGCGATTTATGTGAAAAGTCACAGAAGATAAAAATTGCAAGTTCTTTGTAAACTCATAATGTAGTTCGTAGTCGGTGATGAAATTTGGCATTTCATCTGCGAAGACTATAACATATCAACTAAGATGATTTGTCTTGATCATGAAAATGGAGATTTCTAGTTGGTATGTTGATATGTTTTAAGAGTTAAGACATATTGAACTGGACCGCTATGAGATTTATTATTCTCCTAACGACTGTCAAATGAATAATAAATCTCACGACTTCTATTTATATCAACTCTAAATCCTGAGAGAATAATGGACCTGATCATGAGATGTAGGTTGCTTTGATATATCAGGAGTGAGATTGTCTTCTAGATGGAAATTTAGAAGACAATCTCAATTGTCCATGATTGTCTTCTAGATGGAAATTTACATGTTTTACTTTTTAAGAGAAAGTTTCTATCCTTTTTTATTGTATGTTTTGGCACTTATGCCTAAATCTTATTAATCTAAATGATATTCAAGATTGGTGAAAGATGGGCTTTTAAAACTATTATTTTGTTATATTCCCAGTCTATGAATTCTATTTAGAAGATAATAAGATCTAGGGCTCTTTTATTGTAAAGGAATAAAGTTCCACTGACTTCTTTAAGTCAGTACATACATGAAAGATGAATAAGACTCTTTTAGAAACAGTAAAGTACATAATAAATATTTCCATTTGCCTATTTCTTATGGAGATATACTCTAATAATTACTATATATTTTTTAAAGTTGATTTCAAAAGTTTGTTCCTAAGACATTTGTCAAATCGTGGATTGGGTGAAAACCTAGTATATGATACTTCCACTTTTGAAAATGCCCAGCACTTGTGCTAGAAAGGAAGTCTAACAAGTTGAAAAAAAAAGATAGAAAAATGTGTTTTTATGATGGGTATCCAAAAGGAATTGCAAAAGATTGTTTTGGTAGTCATAAAGCAGACAAGATGTTTGTAAAGTACAAATACAAAGTTCTTGATGATGACTATGTGAATAATCTTAAAACAAATTGTAGAATGTTCTAGAAGAAAGATTTCAGAATTTGTTTAAAGACAACTGTAAAATACATTTAGAAATGAGATGATTGTATTAGATACACTATAAGACATTATTCTAAATGTATAGCTAGTACACCAATATAATATCGTAATGAGAGGATTATTAATTACCAAGTAAGTTCATATTTTTAGGATAAACTTTTGAAGTTATTCCACAAGGATATGAATTTGATCATCGGTCCTACGTAAAGGCATAGATGATATGAATATGGATTACTGGATCAAATTTATGTGAATAGAATTGGATTCTATTTGAAGTCTAGAACTTGTAGAGAAGTCTAATGGTATTAGGCCTATTGTTTTCAAATAGGTCTACAAATAAATGAGATTGATAGATTTGAAGGTGCAAACCATCAAAGTCAAGACTAGTGGCAAAAAGGTTTATTCAGAAAGAAATGGTTCAATTATGAAAAGATTTTTTCACCAATAGTCAAGATTGACTCTATCTAGATTTTCTTATCCATTATATTTTATTTGGATGAAATATGACAATGGATATCATGAGAGCTTCTTTTAGTAGCAATCTTGAGGAAGACATCTATATGATGTAACTAGACTTGTACATAGCAAAGAAACAGTAGTGCTTAGTATGCAAGTTGCTTAAATTTCATTTAAGGATTAAAGCAAGCATCTGAATCATAAAACATCATCATTGATCAAGCAATTAATTTGTTTGATTTTGATCAAGTATTAAAAGGCCTTATGTGTGTGAAAGCTATATAGAATAATAAATCTTTTAATGTATGTTGATGACATTCTAATCATTTAAAATGATGTAGAGATATTGTCATCAATAGAGTTTTTTTTGTCTAATCCAGTTCGATAACAAGTACTTGGGAAAGACTAGTCATATCCTAAGAATTTAAACTTTGTTACAATTCAGAAATTAAGATATTGAGTTTATCTCAAGCTGCTTAAATAGATTAGATTCTAGCCAAGTATAGTATGTAATACTTCAAGAAAAAATTCTTTCGTTTTAAGTTTGAAGTGCCTTTATATAGGACTATAGTTCTAAGACATATAAAAGGAGGAGCATATTAAGATGGTTCCTAATATCATATCAATAGGAAGTTTTTATGCTATGCTATATACTAGGCTAAATATCTATTTTGCGGTGGGCATGGTAAACAAATATCAATTGAATCAAAGATCACTTAATTTAGTGGGAGTAAAGCATATACTCAAATATCTTAGAAGAATGAGGGATTATATGCTTGTCCACAAAAGTGAGGTTTTGATTGTTACTGGATGTACAAATGCTGACTTGTAGTTTGATTGTGATTCATGAAGTTAGACTTCAAGATATATGTTCATCCTAGGTGGTGAAGATACACATAAGTATTATCTCATTAGAGAGATATAAGTACGTGAGAAGTAGTAGTAGAAAAGATAATTTATGCAATAAATCTGGCTGAAACTTGTTTCCAAACCTTGCCTTAGAATGACTTTGAATTACTCTAAAGGGAGATAAGTGTCGGATATATGGTAAATTGTCTTTTAGGGCAAGTGGGAGATTGTTGGGGTTTATGCCCTAAAATCCAATTAATTGGCATGTCATAAATAATTAAATTGTTTAATTATATGAGACTATTTATAAATGAATAAATGGGACATTATCATAGTCCATGAGATGCATAGTATGCGATTTATGTGAAAAGTTACAGAAGATATAAATTGTAAGTTCTTTGTAAACTCATAATGTAATTCGTAGTCGGTAATGAAATTGGGCGTTTCATCTGCGAAGACTATAATATATCAACTAAAATGATTTGTCTTGATCATGGAAATGGAGATTTCTAGTTGATATGTTTTAAAAGCTAAGACATATTGAACTGGACCGCTATGAGATTTATTATTCTCCTAACGACTGTCAAATGAATAATAAATCTCACGACTTCTATTTACATCAACTCTAAATCCTGGGAGAATAATGGACCTGATCATGAGATGTAGGTTACTTTGATATATCAGGAGTGAGATCTATAAGTTACGGTCAAAACCTCAGTATGTTGGGCAATCGCATTTAGTATTGATGGAACATATATTCTCAAGATGGAATTCATAATCTCTTAACTGGGATATAAAATATTCCTTTGAGATAAGTTTAATGGAATTGGTTATTCAGAGAGTTGGGCCCAACCACTTTAGTAAGGAGTTACTAAAGTATATATTTATGGAATTGGATTTTGATGGCACTTAGGATAGCTCGTCCTTAGGTTGTCATCCACAAGGACGAGCTCGTCCAGAGAACGAGCTCGTCCAGAGGACTAATCCACACAATTCGTCCTTGCGCTGTCGTCTGCAAGAAGGCAAAGCTAGTCCGTGAGACCAGCTTGACAATGCCACATTGCAACCATACATATAAACCGTTCCCTCTCCATTCAAGCTAGATCTAAGGATTCAAAGACCTCGTCCTGAACACTTACAGCATCACCCGTCCAAGGATGGACGAGCCTCATCAGATCCTGCTACGCAGTTAAAATACATGCTACGTGGAAACATGCTACGTGGAATAATTAGAAGAGACATTATTTTCAACTTCCCATAGCAGTTATCTCCAAACTTCCACAAATGAGGGAGCAGTTGCAGGATGATAACCGTCACTTCGGCCCTATATAAGCATCCTCTCTCCAACACAGGAGGTAAGTCTGAATCTCTCTAGACACTCTTAATAGAATTGGAAGTTTCTTCATTTTGAGAAGGAAAACTAACTTCACCATCGGAGGGTCTTAGACCGGCCAACCCCGGTCTCCTTTGATTCATTATTTTCCTTGCAGGCCTTTCAGATCCTTAGAGTCCAAGCATCCAGCCTACTGATTCGCAAGGAGCATCATCAGTTGGCGCCGTCTGTGGGAACAGTTCGTGAATTTTGGTGTTTGTAGTTTCGTTTCACGCTTTCTCCGACAAAAGGCTGTATGGTTCGGATAAGATCGAGGGCCACCAGCCCGGGCCACCAAGAAAGCAGGGATGCTTCCAGCAATCCCCATTGGGATCGCCAGTCGGTTCCTGCCATGCAACCGTCTTCGGTTCAACACATACAGTCCATGGCAGCCGCTATGGCGGAGTTAACCCGCCAAAACCAAGAGTTGACGAGGGAGATCAATGAAAGAAGACAACGCTACGAGGGATACGTTGAAGGACAGGCCCAAAGTCAAGAAGACAGAGGGAATCCTGGTCCAGAAAGCCAATCATGTGGCGCCACTTCGCGAAGGGTGCCGCATCTGGAGAAGGAGATGGATCAGATGAAGAAAACCATGGATGAGATACGGGAGAATATGAGAAGAGCAAATCCTGTAGAAGACTTAGTCCATCGAACGGACTCCCCTTTTACGGCTGTAATCAATGGCCATCCATTACCTCCAAAGTTCAAGATGCCTTCCCTGGATTCGTATGATGGAACAAGGGATCCATTCGATCATATCGCCACTTTCAAGACCACAATGCATCTCCAGGGGGTCCCAGACGAGATCATGTGTAGAGCCTTCCCTACTACCCTTAAAGGGCCAGAGCGGGTGTGGTTCAGTAAGATACCACCAAATACAGTAAGTTCCTTTGAGGAGTTGAGCAAACTGTTCGTTAACAATTTCATTGGAGGACAAAGGCATAAACGTTCCTCGTCCAGCCTGTTGACCATCGAACAAGGAGAGAATGAAAGTTTGCGATCCTTCATCACTCGTTTCAACATAGAAGCCCTGACGGTAGATGAAGTAGATGACAAGTTGCTGTTGGCAGCCTTCCACAATGGAGTAAACTCTGACTTATTCATCCACAAGCTTTATGAAAAGGAGCCTCAAACCATGGCCGAACTCGTTCACTCGGCCCAAAACTTTATGAATGCAGAAGACACAATCATAGCCAAGAAAAGGAAGAGAGCTGAGAGAATGGAGAATTCCATGCGTCACTCCGAACAAGGTACTCGTCCAAAGAAGGGACGGATGGAAGATAAGAAAGATCGTGACATTAAGAAGGTAGGCCCTTCAGCGAGAACCCAGCAATACACGCAGTTGAATGCGCCGCTGGAACAGGTGCTCATGCAGATCAAAGATGACCCCTCCCTGAAATGGCCTGAAAAGATGAAAGGAGATCCCAATAAGCGCAATAGAAACAAATATTGCCGCTTCCACAGGGACCACGGGCATGACACCGACGAGTGTTTTGACTTGAAACAGCAGATAGAAAACCTTATCAGACAAGGAAAGTTAAGGAATTTCCTTGGACGAGATCACAAGGACGACAAGCTGAAAGCAAAGGCGGAGGAGCCGCCACGTCCCCCCCTCGGAGAGATAAGAGTAATCATAGGAGGAAATTCAATGGTGCAGTCGTCTAAGGCAAAGAAGTCATACTTGAAGGTTGTGCAGAACGTCCAGCTCTCGGGACGGCCGTCTGGAGATAGGACAACGAACGAGCAGGCCATCACGTTCACGGACGAGGATGCTGGAAGGGTTCATCACCCCCATGATGATGCCGTCGTCATCACTATACTCATTGCAGACTACACAACAAGAAGGGTGTTGGTAGATAATGGAAGTTCAGCAGATATTTTGTATTATCCTGCTTTTCAACAAATGAGGCTTGGACGAAACCAACTTCGCCCAGTGAACTCGCCCTTGGTGGGGTTCGGTGGGATGAAGGTGCAGCCAGTGGGTATTATCACTTTGCCCGTGGTTGTAGGCACACACCCACAACAGGTAACTAGCAACGTGAATTTCTTGGTGGTTGACTGTTCATCCTCTTACAATGCCATCATAGGAAGGCCAACTTTAAATAGTTGGAAGGCAGTCACCTCCACTTATCACTTGTCAGTCAAGTTCCCTACGGAGCATGGGGTGGGGCAGGTATAAGGAAACCAATTGGCAGCGAGAGAGTGCTATCTGGCTATGTTAGCCATGGACGAGCAGACACAAATGATGAATATTGAGGAAAGACGAGCCGTGGCAGAGCCAACTGAAGCACTAGAAGATATCTCCTTGGACGAGGATAAACCCGAGAGGTATACAAGGATTGGAATGGAAATGGAAGATAAGGTAAAAGAAGACCTCGTCCTGTTCTTAAGGAAGAATATTGACGTATTTGCATGGACGCATGAAGATATGCCGGGTATAGACCCCGTTATCATCACCCACCATCTTAACGTACACGCCTCTTCAAAGCCTGTTCGACAGAAGAAAAGAGTGTTCACCCCCGAAAGAGATAATGCCATCAAAGAAGAAGTTCAAAAGTTAGCTGCAGCGAATTTCATTCGAGAAGTTTATTATCCAGACTGATTGGCCAACGTAGTGATGGTCAAGAAGGCTAATGGCAAATGGAGAATGTGCGTGGATTTCACTGATTTAAACAAAGCCTGTCCCAAAGATAGCTACCCATTGCCACGCATTGATCAATTGGTGGATTCAACTGCGGGACATAAGTTGCTGAGCTTCATGGATGCCTTCTCCGGATATAACCAGATAAGAATGGATGAAAGAGACCAAGAGAAGACATCATTCGTTACTAGTCAAGGCCTGTTTTGCTACAAGGTGATGCCTTTTGGCTTAAATAACGCGGAGGCAACGTACCAAAGGTTGGTAAACCACATGTTTCAGCCCCAGATTGGTCGAAATGTAGAAGTCTATGTTGATGATATGCTAGTAAAAAGCCCAGACGAGATGAAGCATCTGGACGACCTATAGGAAACCTTCGACACGCTCAGGCGGTACAACATGAAACTAAACCCCAGCAAGTGTGCCTTTGGAGTTTCATCAGGAAAATTTCTCGGGTACATGGTGTCGCAAAGAGGGATTGAAGCGAACCCTAACAAAATTAAAGCAATACTGGATATGAAACCCCCGCACAACACCAAGGACGTCCAATCTCTTGCCGGACGAGTGGCTGCCCTCAATAGGTTTATTTCTAGAGCCACTGACAAGTGTTTGCCATTTTTCAGGATTCTTAGGAAAGCGTTCGAATGGACGGACGAATGTCAAGAAGCTTTTGAAGCCTTGAAGGCGTATCTTACCACAGCTCCTTTGTTGAGCCCATCGATCCCTGGTGAAGAATTGTACCTGTACTTGGCAGTATCCCCTCATGCAGTGAGCTCGGCTCTAATCAGGGAAGACGCAAGAGTTCAGAAACCAGTTTATTACACTAGCCGAGCACTGAAAGGGGCGGAAGGACGGTATCCTATAATGGAAAAATTGGCTTTTGCGTTGATTACGGCCTCAAGGAAACTAAGGCACTACTTCCAAGCCCACGTCATCAACGTCCAGACGGACCATCCATTGAAAAAGGTGATGAGCAAGGTGGAAGCAGCCGGACGGATCGTCCAATGGGCTGTCGAGCTAAGTGAGTTCGACATTAGATACCAACCAAGGAAGGCGATCAAAGCACAAGTGCTAGCGGACTTCATTGCGGAGTTTACCCCTGGACAAGGAGAGCTGGACGAATTAAGTGAAGTTCGGAAGTGGGATATCAACGTGGACGGTTCGTCCACGTTGCATTCTGGAGGAGTCGGGGTTGTACTTAGATCACCCGAGGGGGATAAGTTGGAGTACGCCGTCCGACTGCAATACCAACCCACTAACAATGAGGTCGAATATGAAGCACTCCTTAAAGGGTTAGAGTTAGCCAAAGCTCTGGGGGCAGAATCCATCGTCGTCTGAGGAGATTCCCAGTTGATCATTAACCAAGTAAATGGAACATGCGAAGCCAAGGAAGAACGAATGATGAAATACCTGGATAAAGTAAGGCAACTCATCAAGGGATTCAACGACACCAAATTTGTCCAACTCCCGAGGGATGAAAATATGGAAGCAGATGCCTTGGCGAAAGCAGCCTCTTCAGGAGAAGCCATGGACAAGATTGACGAAGTTCAATACATGCCAAGCATAAACCTCCCGGAAGTCCAAGAGGTAGGAGAAAAAGAAAACTGGATGACTCCAATAATTGCCTATCTTAAAGATGGAAAGCTTCCACAAGACGAAGGTGAGGCCAGGAAGGTAAGAATCAGAACTGCCAAATATATTCTTATGGGTGAAGTGTTGTACAAACGGGGTTTCTCCCAGCCCTACTTGAGGTGTTTAGCCCCGGATGAGTCGAACTATGTGTTGAGAGAAATCCACGAAGGAGCGTGCGGTAACCACTCGGGGGCAAGAGCATTGGTTCATAAGGTTATCCGTGCAGGATATTATTGGCCAACCATTCAAGCAGACGCGAAGGCGTACGTCAAGGTATGCGACCAATGTCAGCGTTTCAGCAATATCCCCCGACAACCAGCAGAATATCTAACTCCAATGACGGCCCCATGGCCCTTTGCCCAGTGGGGGTTGGATATCTTAGGTCCTTTTCCACTTGGAACCAGACAGATGAAATTCTTGGTGGTTGGGATTGATTACTTCACCAAGTGGATAGAAGCAGAACCCTTAGCGAAAATAACACAGCAAAATGTCAAGAACTTCGTCTGGAAAAACATCGTGTGCAGATTCGGAGTGCCCAGGGTTCTAGTGTCTGACAACGGGCGGCAGTTTGATAACGCCCTCTTCAGAGATTTCTGCAAGCACTTCGGAATCAAAAATCATTACTCCTCCCCCGCCCACCCTCAAGCCAACGGTCAGGCAGAGGTTGCAAACCGTTCTTTGTTGAAAATCATCAAAACTCGGCTTGCAGGGGCTATGGCCAGACGAGCTACCCGGTGTTTTATGGGCTTACAGAACCACTGCGAGAACCCCTACAGGAGAAACTCCTTTTAAGCTAGCTTATGGAAGTGAAGCGGTGATACCTGCGGAAGTCCACATGGCAAACCACAGGGTGATGCGGTACCAAGGCAAGGATAACGAGGATCAGCTGCGCCTTAGCCTCGATCTCATAGACGAGGTAAGAATGGACGCGGAGCAAAGGACAGCGAGGTACAAAAACCTCATGTCTAGGCATTACGATGCGCTGGTGAAGCCAAGACGTTTCAACATAGGGGACCTCGTTTTGAGAAGGGTCTCTCTTACAACCAGGAACCCGGCTCAGGGAAAATTGGGACCCAATTGGGAAGGACCCTACAGGGTTGTCAACAGCAAAAGACAAGGGTCATATTACTTAGAAGCCTTGGATGGGAGAAAATTGGAACACCCTTGGAACGTTGAGCACTTGAGAAGGTATTACCAGTAATAAAGCACCAGCTTGGACGAGACCCTCTTGGACGAATCCAAAATGAGTACTTGCCGTTATTATTCAATATTATGTAATGTTTTTATCCTAAAGTGTTTAATTATTAAACTAGCTATGGACGAAGTAACGTTTAGATGTTTGTATAAATAAGGCACTACTTTCTAAAAAGAACGTGCCATACTTGTCAACGTTATATTTGGTAATGAGTATGGTTTGGATGTTTAAATACATACAATATAGCTAACTCCATAACTCCGTCCACGAAACAGACCAAGGCTTAAAGACGAGCGCAAACCCTTAGACGAAGGGGCATAACGTCTAAACTTTCCTTCAAGGAAACAAACAAGGCAACGTTTAAATAAAAGACGAGCCTAAGTTAAACAAACTTGACCATGGACGAGGAATGCTCGGACTAGACATGGACCAGAAATGCATATGATCCTTGGGGCAACTTCAACTTAAGAAATCAAGCCTTTGGACGAGTGAAGTTGAAACTTGGCACTTACACTTGCCCTAAAGACGACCAAAGAGCTGTCCACCGAATGGGTGAAGGGGAAAGATAATTCCATGATGTTTGAAAAAGTAACATCCATGGACGAGTGTTATAGAGATGCAAAGTGAATAAATTCATGGACATTAAAAATTGAGTATAGGAATGCAAATAATTCCATCCATACAACATTCAAATAAATGAAAAGGATAAAGGAAAGCAAACATGCATTCATTAATCACAAAGGACAACCGACGTCTAAAAAACTTAGAAACAAAAATAAACTTGTTTATGTGCTCGTCCAAGTAATTTGGACGAGCTAATGGTACTTGAGTTACATCAAAAAGGCCAAAACAACGGGCCAAAACCAAAAACAAGAAAAAATAACAAGGTAGATGAGCAGATAAAAGCTGGTCTTCATTGTTGGGGAGGGGCGTCATTGGGCTCGTCTTGAGTAGGCTGGGTGGTGGCAACGTCCTCAATATTCACGTCCTTTGAACTCGTCTGGAGGAGGGAGCTAGTGGTGGCACCACCAATGTTGAGTTTGATGGCACTGAAGTCCAACCCAGGGAAGTTCTCTGCAGCGTCCATCCTGAAGTCCTCGAACCTCGCTGCATAATTGGCGTCCAATAGATCTGATATATTCCTTGGACATCTTGAATTGAGCAATTGCTTCTTCCCTAGCGCTCTCAAGAAGGGTACTCAGCTCGTCGTTCCTCCTTTGAAGGTGACCAAGACGAACATCCTTCTCGACGATGTTAGCCTTCAATGCCTCAGCATGATTTTGCAACTCCCTGGCCTCGTCCTTAGACTTGGCCGCCACCTCAGCCCACTTCTTGCAGTCGTCCTTCACCTCCTGCACCCTCGTCTCCAACAAGATCCTCGTCTTGTCCAATTCAGTGGCTTGCCTCGACGCCGCGATGAACTTTGACATTGCCTACAACGGAAAGTATAATAAACGTTAGACGAGAAAAAGTTCTAAAGACAGGGGGAAAGACGACCTAAAGATAAGGTATATACCTTAAAAAGATCATGGACGCCGGAACGTTCAAAGTCTTTTAAAGACATGTCATAGCATGCAGCTATGTCCTCGTCCAACACGACCTTCTCGAATCGTTCCCAAGCCAGGTCTTCATTTTCAATTAGATTCAAGGGGATTCTTGGAGGCTGGGACGAGGTAGGCACAGCTGACTTGGACGGAGTAACTTCAGGAGTTGGAGAATCCACGTCCAAGACTTGGACTGACGTCAGAGACGAGGGGAGGGTAGACCTGGTCATCGTTTGGGACGACCCATGCTTGGGCTTCTTCCCTCTGCGACTAGGAAGATTTCCCAAGTCTAGAGTTTTAGACAAACTCTTCCTCTTGTCCCCTGCAGAAGGACGAGTCTGGGAATGGACCTCTGGACGACTCCCCTCACCCACAGGTTCCTTTCCCCTATTCTCTTTCATTGTCGTCATTCCTACAAAGTAAAGAAATAGAAATTAAAAATAAAACCAACATAAAAAAGAAGAGAATAAACAAAGAAACATATCTTTGTTAAGTCAGGAACTTACGTCTACGAACAGTAATTTCGTGTGCGATGGCCTCGTCGGACGGTGCTGGGCTAAGCCCACACTTAGCTAGACGTCTAAGGGAAACCAAAGAGTGGAAATCCCTGTCAGGGTGTAGACAAGCTCTCTGGACGCGATCACGGAGGAACTTGCTTAGGGAAGGACGTGCAACAGCTGTAAGGCAAACAAGCAATTGAAAGTTACACTGAAAGTACAAGTACAAATAAAGAAGACGGGGGTAAAGGACTTACCCTCAGGACGAAGGTTCCCTAAGCTTCCCTCATAAGGGGCAAATGTATCCCTACCAACGTCCACAGGGTGCCCGGCCCAAATACCAGAGACGAAAAAGAATTCCGTCTTCCAGTTCCTATCAGACGAGGCCAAAGACTTAATCAACCTACAATGTGAGCCCCTAGCTATGAACTGATAAAAGCCAAGGGATTGGTTTATTTCAGAAGGCTTGTAACAGTAGAGAAACTCGTCCACTGTGAGAGGACGGTCCCCTCCAAACACTTCTCTCCACAAAACTTGCATAGAGATGATCAATCTCCATGCATTGAGGTTAAATTGACAAACTCCTAAACCTAATCTAACCAGTAACTCTCTAGCAAAGGAATTCAAAGGAAACCTCAAACCCCCCAAAAAATAGGCCTCATAAACGTCTATGCCAAAACGAGGGCTACAGCACCACTCTCCACGGACAGGTAGTCTAGGATTAAGTTCGTCAGGGATTTGGTACCATGACTTAAGATTGTTGAGCCTTTGCTCGGTTGTTTTTGACGAAATGCCTATGGCACAGCTGTAAACGGTCTCCTCCTCGTCCAAAGGACTAGACGGAGGGACGTTGGACGAGGTTCCTGCATGAGACCCAGAAGTTTTCCTTAGTTGTTCTTGTAGAACGTCTAAGGGAACCCCAGGGACACTAGAAATGTACCCCTTGTCCGAGCTACTCCCCTCATTACCACTACTACTATGACTACTATCAGAACTGCTATAGCTAGTGACGTCCTGATACTCATCAATAGCCTTTTCTGTACTATTGCTAGACGACGAAATCACAGTTGACATCTTTAAAAACTTAAAGGAAAACCTAAAGACGAGGAGGGAGAAATACCTGGCTCTAGACGGAGGAAGACTATAGACGCAGAGTGAGTTCTAGACGAGGCTCTAGACGACAAATCGAGGAGGAAAATCTTTCGAAATGAAAGGGGCAGAGGAGGAATTCTACTATTTATAGGAAACATTTTCACCCCTTAAAAGCAGCGGAGCCAACCAGAACACGCCACGTGGCATAACTCGAAAAACGAGGAGTCATGTTTGAGTTGCGTTTTCGAAATAATAAAATAATAAAGATATATACACAACAATAAAAGGAAAGAGAAAAATACGATGCCCCCTGAGACGACAAGACAAGGACGAAGGGGCAACTGATGGCACTTAGGATAGCTCGTCCTTAGGTTGTCATCCACAAGGACGAGCTCGTCCAGAGAACGAGCTCGTCCAGAGGACTAATCCACACAGTTCGTCCTTGCGCTGTCGTCTGCAAGAAGGCAAAGCTAGTCCGTGAGACCAGCTTGACAATGCCACATTGCAACCATACATATAAACCGTTCCCTCTCCATTCAAGCTAGATCTAAGGATTCAAAGACCTCGTCCTGAACACTTACAGCATCACCCGTCCAAGGATGGACGAGCCTCATCAGATCCTGCTACGCAGTTAAAATACATGCTACGTGGAAACATGCTACGTGGAATAATTATAAGAGACATTATTTTCAACTTCTCATAGCAGTTATCTCCAAACTTCCACAAATGAGGAAGCAGTTGCAGGATGATAACCGTCACTTCGGCCCTATATAAGCATCCTCTCTCCAACACAGGAGGTAAGTCTGAATCTCTCTAGACACTCTTAATAGAATTGGAAGTTTCTTCATTTTGAGAAGGAAAACTAACTTCACCATCGGAGGGTCTTAGACCGGCCAACCCCGGTCTCCTTTGATTCATCATTTTCCTTGCAAGCCTTTCAGATCCTTAGAGTCCAAGCATCTAGCCTACTGATTCGCAAGGAGCATCATCAGATTTCATAAATATATGATGAATAATATTAAGGATTAAACCGGGTACTCAAGGATTAAGATGTAGTAATCTTCAAAGTGGCAATCTATATTCATGACTTTGTATTACTACGAATATTTTAATGAAGGGGTTGCATGTATAATAAAGTCTTGGGATATAATTTATTAATAAGGCCTAGAGTACAATTAAATTCATATAGTGGTATTGAATATAATTAATGGTAATTTTGAACTTGTCAAGAGTTGACTAAAAAGCCCAAGGCCCATTGGAGCTAGAGTCTTATTTGTTCCCTTTTGGTCCCACTCTAAGCCACACACTAGAGCCCAATTGGAATTGCTCAAAAGGCTAGCCCAATTAGATAATCAGTTGTATATAAGGAGAGAAACATACAGAATTTCATAAGGTTTTTTGGATGAGTCTTTTCATAAGTGTTTTCATTAAGATTACACAAGGAATGAAATGGTTTGTATGTGAGTGTTGGACACTCCCTTGTTCTCTCCTTGGAAACTGATTGAGAGACCACACATCTTGGGCATTAAGTGGAATTGGAGTGAAGATTAAAAGTCTTCTCAAGAACTTCTGATCTTTGGTTTTGAATTTCACCGTACCAAGGTATGCTTTCTTGTTCTTAAATTCTGAAACTTTCATAGTGCATGTTATCAATTGCGAATGAAATAAATCCGTTAATTTTCCGCTGCGTATGTTTTGTATGTGATACGAACATGTATTTTTTCCCACAAAAACAACTGAGACAAAATGGGCACCACTAAGATGAGAAAGAATCGGCACCACCAAGAAAAAACAAGCAAGACCCAATAGCCACCAAGACCCACCAAATCAAACCTACGAAACCCACCAAATTAGACCCACATCACCACTGTGTCTCATAATCTCACCCACCAAATTAGACCCATGAACTGCCAAACCACAGCTGCCAAACACCAAGAACAAACAAGGGCACGAGAGAGAGAGAGAGAGAGAGAGAGAGAGAGAGAGAGAGAGAGAGAGAGAAGTAATTTTGCAAAGAGAAGAGAGATGAGAGAAGTGAGGCACGGGTCAAAGAGAAAAAGAAAGAAATTAATTAAAAAACATTGCAACTTGCTATGTTAGTAGTAGCAACTTACTGTAGCAAGTGGCTAAAAACTTTTAGGTTTAGCAACATTGATGTAAAGGGTTTTTTTGGTGGTTTGGTGCTAAAATAACTTTTTAGCATTTTTCACACCTTTGATGTGAATGCTCTATCAACCTTTAAAAAGTAGTAACAAAACCTAGCATTTGAGCACGTGCATGGCTATATATTTTTTTGTAAAAGTTAATAGTTTTCATTTATCATAAAATCTCTCTCCTTTTTTTTGTTTCTCTCTCACTTTTTTTCTTTTTTGCCCATGTTCAACTCCATTGAAAAGAAACCCAAGTTAATATAATCTCAAAAAGAAAAAAAAAGAATAAAAAGAAAAAGAAAAAGAAAAAAAGAAGAAGCAAAGTTAGAAAGGGTAAGGAGAGGTGGTGCCTAATTTTATGGGATATGGAGAAATGTGGTGGAAAATTTTTATTTTTTCAAAATTTATCTAAAAATTAGGAGTTTTAATTTGAGTTCATGGCTGACATGGCTTAAAAACCCCTTAGATCTATTTATACTATACATAAGAGGATTCCCCTCTTTCAACTAGACTAATATGTGGTTCAAAAATACCCTCGCTAATGAAAGGTAACTTCATTTAGAAATAGGGTCATAAATGTCAAATAACAAATTTCATTTTAAATTCAAAAAGAGAACTCCTAAAGTTCAAGATTTTTTTTCTTTCATGTTCAAAAAAAAAAAAATTACAGCTACTCCTTATCTCTAAAGTTAATTATTTTTATTTGTTAGAAAAATAAAAAATATATATTTCTAAATTATAATAAATGCAAATTATTAACATGTATCCAAAAAAAAAAAAAAAAAAGAGCCTCTGAGCACATGCTTAGAGTTCAGCACTATATATAAGAGAATTTTCCTTTTTCAACTAGACTTTTATATGGTTCAAAAGTACCCTCATTAATTAAAAGTAACTTCATCTGGAAATAGAATCATAAATGTCAAATAACAAATTTTATTTTAAATTCAAAAATAGAATTCCTAAAATTTAAGATTTTTTTTCCCTTCAAAAAAAGATATTATAGTTACATGACTTATCTCTAAAGTTTATCATTTTTATTTGTTTGAAATAAAAAAATATTTCTAAATTATAATAGATGTAAATTATTAATTTTTACCCAAAAAAATGAGCACGCACGAAAGGCTAGTAGCATAGATAGATAGATAACAATTACACTCAACAACTACTAATCATGGGACTCACATGTCACATCATCTTCTCCTAAAAACTAGGACCCAACTAAATTAACATGAACTATTGGACTCCTACACTACCAAGAAGGCAAGAACTGCAAACACTCTTTTTGACAGAAGTGATAGAAAACTACAAACACTCTTACTCAGACACAAACGTTAAAATAACGAACTTTCATAGCACATGCACTCAACACAATTAAAGGGAAACATTATCCTACTTCGACACGATCTGTTATAGACCCACAATCACAATGTGTATAATCAACCTACCATCCAGGTCCTTTGATCTTTTATCTCATGTTGAAATAATTATCTTATGAAACGGGTTTATATAGTAACAAACTTTAAGAGAAAATGTGGAAAAACTAATTCTGTATTAAGCTAATTGAATAAGATTACATTACAAGAGCTTTGTTCTTTATATACTAAATGATAGAATTGCAAACTATTGGCCGGTCTACAGTTTGCAAAGGATCTAGTATTACAGGAATTTATTTTAGAGGGTGACTCCCTTTTTGTTTATCGTGCTCTTGCTGGATTATCTCCTCCATCAGCTGTGGTGGCCTCTTCTTGTGTACGGGATTCTTGACTCCTATCATGAGGTTTGCAATGTAAGGTTTTCTACAACGTAAAGGGAATAAATCTACTCACTTTTAAGCTAAATATGCTCTTGGCATTATTGATTTTTTAGTTTGGATGGAAAAGAATCTTTGCTTCTTGGAACAAGCTCTTCATTATTATATAGTATGCGTTTGGGAAGCGCGTTTTGCGCTTCTCAGCCTTCATGTCTGTGTTTTCAACTTTTTTTTTTTCTACTGTGAATATTGACTTTTTCCGTGAACAATGCACCTATGTACTGTTTACGGGACCTACAAATATCACTTTTCAGCAACTTTTTCATTAAAAATGGGTTCCACGGCATTATTTACACATTTAAAAATTATTTTGCTACTGTATTTTTTAGTTTTCAGCAGTATCCAAACGGATCTTAATGTCTTTTATTAATTAATAAAAGTTTCTAGTCTTCCTATATATATCTATATATATATATATATATATATATATATATAGATAAAATCACAAACTATTAGCTTACTAGTTACAACTCCCAAATTTTGAGACTAACCCATAAGACCAGTAGCTTAAGCTGTATAAACGGGTGTCGTATAGTTGATTATTCTCAATATATAGCATCTCTCTCATAATATTATATGGATCCTACTATATGCATAAGAGGGTTGTTGCATAAGTCTGTCTCAGAATTATCCTTATCTAGTGGTGGCTAATCACGATCATGATTTGAATCTAATGCTTTTTTTAAAGGGTTTTCTCACTCTATTTTCACTTAATTATTTTCTCATTCTTTTTTAATTTTTAGTTTTTAAATGAATGAGTGACTTTTAAACTAAAAATGGAAATTATATCCTCTAACTCTAAGTTTAAGTGTGGGGTGGTTTTAATTTTAATTCCTAACATTTGATGCCATTTTGAATTTCATCCTTCGGTCTATTTAAGCTATTAATGCCCCCGTTCATGCAAGTTCCCTGCTTGCTCCACTGTTTGGAGTACAAACATCTCTATATATTTATGTATAACTTCTAGCTGCCACGTGCACCATTATTTTATTTATAGACCCAACATTCACCATTCACTCTCTCTCGCTCTCTCTTCCCTTAGATCATTCTGTGCATTTTTTAATAGATCAAGCCAAAATGACATAGAAAAAAAAAATGAAAACAATGAACCTAGAAAAAAAAAAAAAAGTCAATATAATGAACCCAAAAAAACAAAGGCAAATTGAGAAAATTTTCAAAATGCAAACGCAACATAGTTACAATTACAAACTCTACCAGCTATGGCATAATACAAAACCAAATTCCTAGTAAAACAACGAAAAAAAAACCCAACAAATCAAACCCTAGGAGGCCAATTTATTTTCCTCAATTTTCCTAGCAACCAAACAACAACTCTACCAAAAGGAAACAAGCAATGTCAAAATTTTGGTTTGGTCTATCTTTTTTGTGCTGAAAAGACAGTTTTGGACAAAGTGGAAGAACAGGAAGGGAAGGAAGCAACCACGTTTGCAATCTTAAAAGTCATGTTTTATGAGACCCGCAGTAGAGCTGATGTTATTGTATATTTGGCCCATATAGTTACCCTATCATGGGCCTTGAATCGATACGTTAAGTATTGTCTCCCAAGTTGGAGACAACCATAAAATTGAGTTGAACTCCAACCTCTCTTCTCTTAAAGGCCCAATTTTGAGAGAGGCCCAATAAGCCTGCCTCATGTCATTTCTAGAACAGGATCCTTCCAGAAAAACGTAATCAGATAGATTAGAGAGAGAGAGAGAGAGAGAGCAAGCAATAAAAATGGCGTCGTTAATGAAGGCAATTGTGGACCCAAAGAAGAACTGGCTGGCAGCTTTGCACATGAAATCCGTCTCCAACCGCCTCAGAAAATACGGTAAAGCTCTCTTCTCTCCCGAACCGAACCGAACCCATAAATCAAATTAAATTAATTTTGTGTCTCTATCTCTTAAATAAATAATCTCTCTTACTATTATTATTATTTTTATTAATGAAGGGCTTCGATACGACGATCTGTACGACCCATACTACGATTTGGATATTAAGGAAGCTCTGAATCGGTTGCCCAGAGAGATAGTTGATGCTCGGAACCAGCGTCTTAAGCGAGCCATGGACCTCTCTATGAAGCACGAGTATCTTCCCGAACATCTTCAGGTCAGGTTCATTATTTATTTAATAAACCTGCTTCGCTCTTATACGACACGACACCGTATTATTTATTGCTGTTACTTACTAATAAATATATAAAATAATTATTATATTAATATCAAACCAAACTTTTTTTTATTTATTTATTTATTTTATTTGCAGGCAATACAAACACCATTCAGGAGCTACCTTCAGGAAATGCTGGCCCTTGTAAGTACTTTGCTTTTTAGTTTATATAAGTTAAATATAAATAAAAATTATTATTTTTATGAAATTTACATGATCAATAACTAATATTTACGTTGTGTATCTTCAATCTTGTAACTGTTTAACGCAATTATTCTGTTCTTGTTATGTTGCTTTGCTTTTGTTGTTTGTTGCACGTGTTTAAAGAAGCTAGGATTTTCATAACATTTGTGTTTTATTATAGATCTAGATTATACTTCTTTGTTTCTATGGAAAATAGAATAAGGTGTTGGATTAAATAGACCCTGTTAGTTAGAGGGGCATGAATCAATACGATCATTGTGACTGCATGCTCCAACTAATTCAATGGTGGATATGATACAGAGTGTTTTCGTCATTACCATCTTGTCGACTTTTCTGCTAAAGTTTGTGATGGGGGAAATGATAGTGCTCTTTTTTCCTTGAATAATTTCATATGAGTTTGCATTTTTTCGCTTTTTTGTAAATTTATGTGTAAGGTATCTCCTTTGCTGTGATTGTTTCATTCTCAAATCTCGAGAGACCCATGATTTTTGGCTGTGTCTCTTTGCTAAAAGATAGTTCCTTAATTAGGTACTTTTTATGATCTCTCCTTAAAATTGTATGTTAGATAGCATGTGACTTATACACACACACGCACACCATCTGATTGTATTAAAGTCTTGACTTGGGCTCCATGTCTAAACTTAAAGTCTGAAATTATTTCAATGACATGATCCGTTCAAAGTTTGTAGTCAAAACTATTTTCAATTGCATGCTCCATTTGTCATGAATCATTTCCCATTCCCTCTTACAATTTTGATGTTGAGCCATCCACGTGACCAAGTATTAAAGTCTTTGAATGCCAATTTTTAAACAAAGGATTGAGATGATGGTGTGCTGTATGTTTACATGTTCATACTTTTAGATGTTGATAAAGAGGAGAGCAGGTACCAACACCATGATACTGCACTTACGGTTGCCATTAGCCACACTTGGAAACCAACTTGTTGGCGCGCACACACACACACACACACACACTAGGGAAATGTTAAATCTTTAATGTCTGGGGGAAGGGAGAAGCAGGGCTCGAAGAATGAGCAAAATCTGTGCAAAGCCCATGCTCTAAGGGCTCTCACCTTCTCTAGTCATTATTAGGCATGCACTGAGAATATTTTAGAATGGGCACCATCTTCTTACCATATGAGCTGAAAATCTGAGATCAAGCTGTCAAAATGCCTTGGCTTGGCTTCATGATTGTCCTGTTGGCTTCCTAGGTGTTTCAGAATTCCTTGCTTCACATAGGTTGTTGTTTTCATATATTTGTATATGTTATACTAACTTTTGTCTGCAAGATCAATTCTCAATCATAAATTTCATTATGTACACCTAAAAAATGAAGATAACTGAGGAAAATCACTTCTTTTCAGGTGTTCCTTACCATATGAACAAAATATCGGTTTTTTTTTTTTTTTTTTTGGGGGGGGGGGGGGGGGGGGGGGAAGATAGCATATTCAATCAGAAAGTTTCCAGTCTAGATATTTTAAGTTTAACAATTTATGATACCCAACAAATATAACAAGCAATGCATGTACATGAGGTCCAAATTTCTGATTAAATGTTTTGTTGCTTGTGTTTTGCAGGTGAAGAGGGAGAGGGAAGAGCGTGAGGCTTTGGGAGCTTTGCCGCTCTATCAGCGTACCATTCCCTGAGCAAATCCCTGAATGAGATTGTCACTATATGTGGTAAAATGTTTTCATAGTAGAAGGGGAGATGGATTATTCTCCGTTTCAGAAATTTGATTTTCTAGTTTGTGTTTTGGTATATGAATGAATTCTCATGTACTGGCAGACCCTTTTTCCCCCCTAATAATTAAGTAAAACTTTACTTTATAGTTAGTTTGTATGACTGAATGCAGTAAACTTGTTTGGACTTTAAACTGGATCTTCCAATTTATTGTAGGATGTTGATCCTGGAGTTTCCACTCTAGGTGTTTACTGTCTATGGGTATGTTTATTTTGTCAGCCAAAGAAACAGAATCATTGTGAGTAAAAATTTTCCTTTTGATGCTTCTCCTTGTCAATGATTTATACGTTTCTTCTTGTCTGGTAGTTTGATGATCTTTTTTGGGGCCTAGGATGGGTTGGGTGGGTGTTTCCACTTGCTCTTTTTGTTCTTTTCCAACTATGGGTTGCATGATCGAAATTAGTGGTAGAAGAAAGCCACAGGCCTTGTAGCGAAGTCCTTGAAATGTAATCAAGTGGAAACATCCATGAGGCAAGATCAAAAGAGGAATAGATAAGAGTTTAGGTGTGAGCACTGAGCTCTTATTCCTTCTTCTACCATGGCTAGTGAAACCTATTGAAGAAAGTGTCTTAAAGGTATTTGGGGTTTCTTTCAACAATTTGTTTGGAAGATTTCATTGTGGTGAAGTTGGATTTGCAAAGCTCCTAAAGAGGTAGCCTTATATTTCTCCAAGCCTCTGTAAGCTCAAGTTTTATGATTTAAACACGAGTAGAAGACGATTGTAACTTGTTTATTTATTTATTTATTTTTTAATAGTGAACTATTCAGAGCTCAACTCATGGATGTAGGCTTAGTGTAAATCGAATTAAATCTTGTGTATTGTGGAATGTGGATGCCTTCAATGTATTTGATAATTTCTCAAAGATTCCATATTGAATATCTTGCTAGCTTAGCCTTGGTATTTGTTGTGGCTAACATCCGTCAGCCTTTGTGTTGCTAAATTTTTACGCTTGGTTAACAATATTGGACAAGACTTTGGTCTCACGAAGAAGTTGGTGGTTTTTTCCAACAGATTTAACGTCTCTACTGTTAGAATTTTGAGTCATTTTTAGTTAGGATTTTAAATCCTACAATTCCTCCGTTGAAAGTTGAAATTTGAAATTTCTTCATGCTTCAATCAAACAAGGAACTTTCTTCATGCTTCAATCAAACAAGGAACTTTCTATAATAGAATTGAAAATTCTGTGATTGGGCTAAATTTTTTTTTACAAATTTCCTCATCAAATATATGTTAATGCAAAGGAACTTGTGGAGGCTTAAGTTACCTTACAAATTAATTACTTGGAAGATTTGCCATAGGCCACTCCTAATTAAGGAAGATTAACCGTGATGGTCAATGTCCTCTTTGCAAAACTGTTGCCAAAACTCTGGAAACATGAATTTTTACAGGCTCCAGGAACACCTATTTATAATTTTTTTTACTGTGACTTTGCAGTCTTATTCGCTCAAGGATTGAATTAAATCTTGGCTGCTGTCATCTCTTGATTTTCTTGAAAGATCGAAGAGTTTTTCCATACAAGTGTCCATAATTTTGTGGACCATTTGGTGCCACATATTCACATAATTAAGGCAGTTTTTGAGGGACAGATTTCGTTTCTTTTGTCTACAATGATATGGTCAAAACTTTATTATGCAGGTATTTAAAAAGCGGCATAACTTGGCTCCTAAATCATAGCAATGGTGGCTAACAAAGACAAAAAGCCATGTGTTCCAAAAATAGGCGATACCGTGGAAGTTAACGACCATTATGGAAGAGTTAATTAGAGTCTTTAATTTTTATTTTTGATGAAAGAGATAAAGAGTCTTTATACTCAGGGAGTGCATATCAGTTTTCATTAGGGTCATAGGAGACTGTTTTCTAAAGCTAGGACCTTAGATTAACTGGCCTCCTAATTCTGCACGCAAGTTTGCTGGTCTTGTACCAATTTTAAATGCAGGTTAAGTAAGTCTTGCTCTGTTCTTTTTTTCTTTCTTTTCTTTAGTTTCCTGTCCTGTATAAAAAATAAATAAATAAAAAAGATAAATAAATAGGCAAAGTTAAAGAAATAGTAAAAGCATACGTAATAGAAATATACTAAAGCTCATACTTGCATAACAAATTTCATGATAAAATCTCATTTGCCCCAAAATCTGCAGTCTATCATATTATCTGTTGGCAACAAATAAAATTCTTCCATTAAACCCAATATAAATTTCACTAACTATAGATTATTCCTAATGCAAATTAGAACCTTCAATTTCATATATGTTTTGCTAGGTCATTTTGAAAAATTAAACTTGGATTTATGACACCCCTAAAATAAGGGACAATAAACCCTGAATGGAGGTCTAGTGGTTGACCTTTGTTCTCCCTGCAATAAGTGCTTGGGTTCAAGTAACCATTAGCACCTGGGGCCGTAGAGTCATACGTATGGGAGTTTATCTTGCCAGATAGGAAGTGACTAACCCACAATCCTACATGTTTTTTTTTTTTTAATTATCAAAAAACAATTAAGGTACCTTAATTTACAAAAGTAAAATTAAATTAAACATTAACCTTCAATAGTCTAGACCAGTTAAAGGTTTTGAACTATAATTGGGTATTTATATTTCATATATACACCTTTAATTTGACATAAAAACATTCAAAACATCAAAATCCTCAAATTTGGCATAACTCTTAAGACCTAACTGATTCTCAAATTTCTTATGATTTCACCCAATTTCCTTTTTTTTTTTTAAAAAAAAAAGCAAGATGATAATTTTTATTAACTTAAACTAAAACTCTATTACATCAGCATTAGGTTTCCTCTCATCCACTAGCAAAGTCCTCTTCAAACAGAAAATGCCTAGATAAAGTGTTGGTTGCCTAATTTGCTTCGCGCCTTGTGAAACATATCCTCCATTATTGAAATTGTCGAACTTATTTTTTGGGCTATGTTCTCAAGTCTTCCACTAGAGTTCCCAGCCATGAACAATCCTCTTCCTTAGACTTGAGCATGTTTATAACCACCAGTGAGTCCTCAGTCTAGGTGGAGAGTGTGATTTTGGATTCGAGGTCTATTAATCTGTGTACGTAATGTAACAATCACAAGAATAACAAATCATGAAAACAACATTTATGAAAATCGAAAATTGGGCAAGTCTAGGAATGTAGTAATAACATTCTTTATGGTGCTAATTGTTTGTATTTTGAACCCCACACGCCTATACTAAGATGATAATCTTAACAAAACTTATTCATTAGTAGTTTGGAGTTTGGAGTTACTATTGAGAATCTAGATAGCCTCCGATCTTTAGCATAGTATTTTCCTCGGACTGTAAGCTCAAACAATGTCTGCAATATACAAGCTTTATGTTAGATAATGTTGATATTCTTTAACAGTAAATGAACAGTAATTTAAAGTTCTTATCATCTTTAACCAAATTCACGCACATCCGCAACTTGTCATGCTCAAACAACGCTTGCAATATACAAGAATTATGTGAGATAAATGTTGACATTCTATCACAGTCAGGATCAATAATTGAAAGTTCTTATCCTCTTTAATCAAATTCACGTCCACAGCTTCTCTCTCATTAATTATGTAACTATGTTTCCATAAATGCGTGCATGTGCGAATGGCTTTGGTTGTCCCTTGTGTACAAGCACCAACCTTGAAGTGATTGATTACATGCTTGTTTGACTCTACAGTCCCTACTAAATAAGAATAAGTAGTGGACGAGAGTGCAGTAGGAATGGTTTGGTGGTGCTATGGTTCTGGTAGCATTGGTGGCTGAAACTATGGTAATCTACGAAGTTTGATTCAGCTTTTTTTTTTTTTTTTTTTTGACTTTTTGAAAAAGTAGCAACTTGCAATTATTACTTAAAGAATGTAATGTGAAAACACACTTAAATTACGTTTACAAGACTTAAAAACACAATTTCAAAATGTTACCATACGCTTAAAAGCGGTGATTTGAAACAGACAACGTGATTTTGGTTTAAAAAACTTGAATCAAACAAGCACTTTACAATAGGAAGTTCTAATAAAAAAAAAGAGAAAAGTACTAAAATAAACCTCTAGGTCAATCAAATATTTTTGTTTTTTGTTTTTTGTTTTTTCCACAATAAATAAGAAAATCATGTCAACAAAGAAAGAGTTGGTTGTTTCCATAATTTTTACATTTTTTTTTTTTTTTGTCAATGAGATTCTTCTAAATACCATGATAGTAATGACTATAGCGTTTATTTCTTTTAAAAAATTATTAGATACTCTTAAAATACGATATGGTATTCAATTTTCTCATATGTTCGATAGATCATATTATGAATTTAATTAATGTGACTTAATATTATGTAAAAGAATGTGGTATTATGTCATTGTATTAAGTATTTCATGCAGTACTGATTAATTACTCATTTCCTTGATTTTTTTTTTTTTTCCCCTCATTTAATTTCAAGGTAGAGCTTTTCTACTCTTTTGCCAAGTTGAAAGGATATGTAGTGTAATTAGGACCTACAAGCACCAAAGGGGAAAATGACTTGAATACTGCCAGACAATTTCACGAAGGATATTCAAATATTTATGTCCTAACGTTTTGAGGATAAGCATGGCTCATGGAATTTTATCCATGGTTGGACATTCCATGTGATACCATCAGCCCCATGTTTTAATGGATTGTTTCAGCAATTATAAGCCATCCTCCACTTTGTCTTTTAGGGTATTTGAATATCACTACCGAAGACTACTCCAAAATCTCCTTGAATTTTGGAGAAAGACTAGAAGTAGAAGTCTCATTTGTTTTTGTTTTTGTTTTTATTTTTTAACAATTGCCATACTCTTTACTTGGTACTTTCATATTATTCTTAGGCATGTTTCATTTTGCATGTGTAGTTCAATTCATAAAAAGTAATTAGATGCCGATTATGTTAAGAACCAATCTCTCTATCTTTCTCAAAACGTGGCCAAATCAAACTAAATCAGTAATTCTGTCGACAATAATTTTTGACATAATATTATGATGTTCTGCTTGGGTCCAGAGTCTCCAGACTTGATTAATGTTATCTGCAACATATGCCAAAAAGAACTACTGTAAACCTAAGGACAATTCAACATCTTCATCATCCCAAGGGGACTCACTACTCAAAATAAAAGATCAAATAAAGGTTATATTGAAGCCAAATTTCCTTATCATAATTAGAAAACACCGAAAATAGCTGAACTTTGAAACTTGTTTCAGAATCCTATCGATAAGGGTTATATTGAAGAATCCCCATAAGTGTTAAGATTCCTATCAATTCCTGATTTTCACATTACATCCAGAGTCCAGACACACCCCCTCAATAGCTTAGATCACAGTAGTACGATGATTTGAAATTTTGAACCCTAGATATGTCATTAGAAATTCTAGAAGGTACCAAATGAACTACAAAATTCTTGAAATTTTTAAAAGATATTGTACCTCAATAACATGTGAGAGGATATTTGCAGAATAACGTTGGTGAGGGAAAAATAATAATAAGTTGACATGCGTGAGAAAGGATACCGCAAACTAGCATCTCGAGTTTAAAAGAGTCGATTTCAATCTAAATATCAAGTCCCAAATACTCGAATTCCACTGGCTGATGTGGTTGGATTTTGCCAGATAGATCTCGAGTCTTATAGACTCGAGTTCTACCAAATCAAACTCAGCGGAACGAAAATGAAGCTACTGGAAGAACCGAACGAAGATGAAGAAGTAGAAACCAGATGAAGAAGAAGAAGAAGAAACCCAGGAAGATGAAGAAACCCAGAACGAAGAATGATCTGACAATAGGAAGAACGATCTGACGACGAAGAACAGTGGAAGAACAGGGGAAGAATAGAGGAAGAACGCTGGGTCTGTACGAAGAAGAACACTGCGAGGAAGAATGGTGCGGGGGTCTGTACGAAGAAGAACGCTATGAGGAAGAATGGTGCAGGTTCCCTGGGTCTGAACGAAGAAGAATGGTGCGGGGAAGAAGAAGTAAAACTCGAGTCTTAAAAACTCGAGTTCCACGTGGATTTTCTTCCACATCATCTAATTTCACTTACAAATCGAGTCTTAAAAACTCAAGTTTCAATATGAAACTTGAGTTTTAAACACTCGAAATGCTAGTTTCTAACATTGTTTTGAAACATGACAACTAACTAATTTTTTTGATATTTAATGTTATTTGAAAAAAAAATTCTAACATGTGATAGTAAATTTGTCATATTTGCTAGTACCTTATGTCATCTTGATCTCGAGCATTAAATCTGTAGCTTTTTAGTGTTATTTTTCCTCAATTTAGACTGATATGGTCACATAAGATGCTGTCTATGGCAACTCTTATGTTAGGCTCCACCATATTATAAAGTAGTATTTATTTTATTTTATTATTGATTTTTTAATGAAATTTTATTAGTGATTTTGAATATGCAATAAGTCAATAACAATGATATGCATAAATTCCAGTTAGCTCAATAAAGTCTATTGTCTTAAAATATAATATTTGGAGTTTGAATTCCACCTATACCAGAAACTAATAATAAAAAAACAATTATCATAAAATGGTCATCATAGATTAAAATTATATCATATAAAAAACAAATAAAAAAAGACATCAATAATACATATGATAGTAACTCTGTCACCTTTTTTGATAACTCACATCCTATTAAAAAATAATTCCATAGTTTTTTTTTTTTACTTTTTAAGTATTTTTTTCACGCTAAACTATGATCGGGATAAAATTTGATGGTAGATTCAACCACGTCGCGTGATAACCTATATTTCTTAAATTATAATTATTTTTTAATCTTAATTTCTTGTTACTTTGGACAGATAGTAACAAAATCACACACGCGACTGTGATTTTGTCATAAAATCGTAACAAAATTGATTCTCCACGATATGTATCATACCCAAAATCATCAAAGGTATTCTAGAAATGATTGTACAAAGGTTTGTGCCTTACAAACAAAATTAATTCTCCGTATTGTCTTGTCTTCAGATTACTACAGTCTACAGCCATTGAAGCAAAAGTGCAAAAGCTATATTGGTTTAGCCAGCATTGTGGAAAGGGGGGGGGGGGGGGGGGGGGGGGGGGCATTTTGCTTGAAACATGAGATTATGGATTAAATTAAAATAAAATGCAAATTACACTTTAAATCTTTGAGGTTTCGGTGTGTTTTATTTAAAGGTTAAAATATTATTTTCATCCCTAAAATTTACCAAATGAATCTTTTAAATTCTAAACATTAAAAAGTTCGTTTTTCGTCCATAAAATTTGTAAAAAGTTTTTTCAATAATTTATGGTCAAAAAATAAGGATGAAAAAGATCTTTTTTTCAAAATTGAAGGACAAAATGTGAAAATTTTCAATAATTTAGAAATGAAAAATGAACTTTTTAAAATTTAAAAATAAAAATTAAATTTTTGGTAAAATTTAGAGACAAAAATAATATTTTAGTCTTATTTAAATCTTAAACTTTCAAATCATTTCATGTAAACCTTAAAGTTTCAAAAACATTTCATTACTTCTGTCATGAAATCCTCTACTGCCTTTGGAAGCTAATATGAAAATTGATTTAAATAACATTTATTTTAAAGTATATGGTTTAAATGAAACTATATGAACCTATAATGTTTAAAGGAATTATTTGAAACTATAAATTTTTTATAAAACTATTTGAAACTATAAAGTTTAAATAAAATTTATCCAAAACTATGAGGTTTAAATAAAAATTACAAAAAGCTTATTAAAAAATAGTTAATTAATTTATTACCGTGTGACATTACAACCTCATATCATTTATGAGCATTTTTTTTTCTTTAATAACTTCACAATTTATGTCATTTCAACAATTTTTATTTTACATTATTAGGTCAAAACTCAAAAAAAAAAATTTATTAGGGAAGAAAAACAAGAGGGAAATTTCATTTTTCCTAATTCAAGAATGATGTTATCACCATTCCAACTAAATCAAATATGATAATAAAAAATTACTAAATAAAATTTAGTTAATGGAAATTAATGGCCCAACTCAATAATTTTATATTCATCAACCTGTCAAAATCAATCTTCTCCATTGCATACTTTATAGAATATCTATAAAAGAATAAAGTATTCTCTCATAACAAATAATCATAAATTATAGACTTTATTGGCTGAGTTAAGTCACTTAAGTGGAACCATAACAACCCAATATTTATTTTTAGGTAAGTTTCAAGTATAATTTATATTTAAACTTCATAATTTTTTCATTTAAACCTCATAGAATCATAGTTTTAAATAGTTATTTTTTTATCAACTGTAAATAATTATATTTAAACCTTATAATTCTAGATAGTTTCATTCAAACTAGCTATCCCGTGAATTTCTAGCAGCTTTAGAGGAATTCGTGATAAAAATTTTAAATGAAACGTTTTTGAAAACTTTGAGATTTGAATGAAATATTTGGAAAGTTTAGGATTCAAATACAACATATCCTCTTCTCAAAAAATAATAAAAATCCTAAACTCTAACGCTTAAAATATAACTAAAAAAATAATATATAAAAAGAAGATAAGATGTGAAGTAGCATTGACAGTTGCTGGGACGTCCATCTTTCAATCATTGAGAGAACTAGGGTAGTTTCATCATGTTCATTGAAAATGACCATCTCAATCTGCAATCTTATTGAAGATCCATTTCGTATGTAGAGTTGGTTTTATAGAATCAAATTAATGTGGATATATAGACATTATCGATTTCCTGTCATAATCTTTCTCATCGAGAGTAACAGTGCTCGTTCAGTGGGATAAATTTTAGAGCTTGATTCAAACCTTTTAGGATTTTTTTATATTACCTTAATTGTGAAGTTCTTAGAATTTTTATTCATTCATTACACTATTACTACAATTATGATTTTAAATATTTGAATTAATTTGAATGGCTCTTGTCCAGCTGAGAATATATAGATGCTACTGATTATTAACAAAAAGAAAAAAAAATGCTTTTTTATTTTTGACAATAACACGTCCAAATTTTTTTGACAGATACATGGAAAAATTGTAAAGCCCTTGATTTGCCCCAAAATAATATGTAAAAAATAATAATAAAAAAAAGAATGCTTTCTTCTCTCTGTGCCAAAGATTAGTTGGCCTAAATCATGTTCTCTCTCTGTGTGTGGTAATACATGTCCTTTTCTGGAGACAATTCCATTCAATGCTAGATTGCTAGCCAAGTGAATATGGATAGTTCATCCCCATTTGATCTATATAATGTGAGGACGTAGGTTTGTTTATTTGTCCCTTACATTCATAGCCAAAGAAATGAAAATTGATTTCTCAACAAGAAACAAACTCAGAACGTCACTCCATTACTATTTTTCCCTCAAAGTGACAAATGGTATCAAAACCCATATGGCTTAGCCTTATATAGTAGCACTTACATGGATTTGTAGAATCATTTTTAAAAATGATTAATCCATATTTTTAATTAATAGAAGAAAAAAAAAAGTAAATGAAGCCATAATGTCTTCGTTAAAAATATAGTAGCTAGGTGTCTTATTTGCATAATGCGAGATAAAAAGTAAAAAATTAGCTTATTTTTAAAAAGCTAAAACTTATGTTATTTGAAATAAAGTTGAAACTAAAAATAATGTTAGACCTATAAATGGTAGATAACTAGTTTATAATCGATTGTCAAACACACACTAACAACAAGAGTCTTATTATTTTAGATCCCATTTCCTTGAATTTGCCTTGAACTTTGGGTGATTCACACTCATTTTCTTCTATGCTCACGAGTGTACATTACACATACTTGCTTTACATTAGTAGCGCAAAGAATATATATATAATCTCCAATTCAGGGATTTTTTTTTTTTCAAAATAACATCTATTTTCAAATAATTTTGTTAGTTAGTATCGTTTTCAAACTATTTAGGAAACTAACATCTCGAGTCTTTTAAACTCGATTTCACTGTAGCAAATCGAGACTGTAGGTGTCAATTTCTAGTGGAAGTCAAGTTCGTAGGAATCGATTTCCAATGGAACTCGAGTATTAGATACTCGAGTTCCTAGTCTACACAAATAAAGAAGAGCAAAACAGAGGAAAACCTTCGCCTGAGAAATCACACAACGTCTGGTTTCGTGGGTTCGCTGCCTGAGTTCGTGGGTTTTGGGTTTTGTGCTTAGGTTCGCCACCTAGGTTTGCTGGTTCATGGGTTCGCCACCTGGGTTTGCTGGTTCGTGGGTTCGCCGCCTAGGTTTGCTGGTTCGTGGGTTCACTGTTGGCTTCATGGGTTCATCGCTGGGTTCGCCGACTGGGTTTGTGGTTTCTGTTTTCAATGTTTTGATATCTTGTTTTCAGTGTTTTGTTTAGCTGACTGGGTTTGTTGTTTCTTTGGTTGTCGTGGATTTTTTTTCAAAGGGAGAAAAGGAAGAAGAAGAGAAGGTTTGTTAGGTCTTTTTTGTGGAAATCGAGTGGTTAATACTCGAGTTCCACGGTGAATTTTAATAGAAATCGAGTCTGTGATACTCGATTTGCTATAGTGAACTCGAATCCATTAGCCTCGAGATGTTAGTTTGCTAAATAGTTTAGAAATGATGCTAACTAACAAAATTGTTTGCTAACAGATATTATTTTGAATAAAAATCCTCAGTTCAAATCACAACATGATATCAAAATTCTATGATTGCCCAAGTCCAAAGTACTATAATATTATTAATTTGTGTGGGGTTTGGTCTTAAAGAGGACCATCTTTCTTTTTTATCTGGTTGAAAATGACACAGTACATACAAACAAATGCAATGTCGGTCTTGTGTCACTTGTCATCAGCACAAAATGGAAGAGATCCACTTTTTTTTTTTTTTTTTGGCATAAACGGGAGCTATATTACATAAACATGATTCTTACAAACAAAATGGTGGAGATCCACTTTTAGGTTTATGTTTGCATGTGAATTGTGAAATGGACGTGTTCGATTGATTGATCGTAATTGTGAGTTGTGTGACACTGCCTTGGACTTGCCATCTCTTCATACTCCATAATTGTTGATACACGAAATCTGGCAAATATTTAAGAACCAACGTTACTAATCTTGGAAAAAAGAAATTAGTGTTACTGCTAACTATCCATCGTCTTTCTTGACTATATGAGATCACCTCCATCTGGAAAAGTCATCCCATCTTATTTTACCATCCCAAAAAACTACTTTATTACTTATACCATACCATTTTCCAATACTTCTAACATCCCAACTTTTATTTTCCAATCCTACACACTAAAATAATATAAATTATATAATAAAATAATATTTAAAAAATATCTATCACTCCTCTCTCTTCGTCCCTATCCCTGCCTCTTTGAGTCTCTATCCATCTCTCAACAACCAAACAACCCAATTATCACCACACCACCACCACCATTCCTACCCCGCCACCATGCCCACTGCCCACCAAAATCCCATCGGAACCAAAAACCCAAATTAAGGAAAAAAAAAAAACCCACCAGATCACTGCCACATCCACCGAGCGAAGCCATCATCGGCGATCTTGAGCGAAACCATCATCAGCAATCTTGAGCGAAACCATCATCGGTGACATTGGCAACCCACCAATCTCCACCGAGAAACCCATTAATCTGCATCGATCCATACCCACCCCAATTGTACGATCCAACCGCCTCTCTCTCCACCAATCCCCATCACACGTCCATCATGATCACCTCCACTCCAACACTCTTCAGTTCCTGAAAACTCGCGTTCATCGCTTTCCACCTATTCACCGCTTTGTTCATCGTCACGCTATCCAACAACATTATCATGGAGAGATTGGCTCGTGTCTCGGCTCATGGCATGGAGAGATTGGCTTGGAGTTCCGACAAGAGCTCCAATGTGGTGCGTGATGCTCAACGCCATGGAGTATCTGAGAGTGTGATAGAGAAGAGGGAGAAAGAGAGGAAAGTGTGAGAGATAGAGAAAGACGAAGAGAGAGATGAGAGATGAGAAAGAAAAAAAAAAGCTGAATAAAATATTAATATTATTTTTGGCATAGTGTTATAGTGCCATCTTACATGTAAAATGGCACTGTAGCACTATGCCAAAAAAATTTGCAATTTCCCACTTTTGGCCTTCCAGCTACTGAGTGTATTTTGGGCCTAAATGCCAAATGTTGCTTACATTTGACATTTCCAAGGCCGGCTGAGGATGCTTTGACTCCTCAAATGTCAAGCTTCTTTAGGGCTGGAAGCGAGACTAGCCGAACAGAATGTTAAATCTTTAGGCCAATATATTTAATTTTACTTTGAGCATGAGTGAAGCCCAGGCAAGAGCTCATCACTAAACAATATTACATGTTTAAGCTTAATTTGTTTTTTGTTGAACAAGTTCGAATTTGTTGACAAGCTACTTGATTAATTTATTCTTTTCTCATATATTATAAAACCATGACTAGCTAAAATTTCTTACCCATTTACAAATTTATAAATTTTTACTACAAATAGACTATATATTATTTATTAATAAACTATAAATACTAATTTAATATTATATGAACCAATTTGCAAACTTATACAATCCATTCTTAGGTCTATATAAGCAATTATCAGACAACTATACATATAAAAATATAACATTATATATATATATATATAGAGAGAGAGAGAGAGAGAGAGAGAGAGAGAGTTAAATCAAACTTGCATGTTGTTAACACTGGATTTTGGACGATCGACCCTCCAACTATTGTGCTTTAGGAGGTTTCTTGGCTAGACAAGTGTGAATGTGTGTGATTAGTATGAACACTTGAGTGATTGGGTATGCATTAGTGAATCCATTTATTATCTTTCCATTTTATTATGAGTTGCCACAAACCATAGGGTTTTTAGGTATGATTGGTCACCAATGTTTTATCTATTTTGTCATATTATGTGTGAGGAAGGTATTAGACACTCCCACAACACCTATCTTAAAATAATACATTGTTTTGATCACATTCCTAATTTCTATTATTTGGCAAGTAAGTCAAAGATTTGGCATTTTGGTTTTTCATGAGAAGCTATATATATATATATATATATATATATATATGACTAATCCACCTAAAATGAGCTAATGATGCTTACTATATAGGTTTTACAAACTGGCATATCACCATAAAAAAAAAAAAAAAAAAGCTATTAAACTTTCATTTATTATATTGATTAAGTAACACCAATTATATTCTTGTCACATCAGTTTGTAAATATTTTGTCATAAAATTTGTATTAGCTTTTGCATTTTTCATTAACTTAATGGTGATTAAGTTGTATTTATATTCATTCATTTTTTTTTTTTTTGTGGAGAAAATACTAAACTTACTATAAATTTTACTACCAAAAGTTTACAAACTGATGAGATAATGAGGTGGCAGTTCAACAAAAGAATAAATGACTATTGAATTATTTTTTATGATTGGTTACATGTCAATTTGTAGGACTTATGTAATAAAACTTGTAATATATTAACATAACTCTAATATTTTAGGTCTCTTAAGAGTGGGAAAATATATATACACCTAACTCACATTTTTTCTTTAATTAAAAAATAAAAACATTACTACCCTCATTTTTTTTTTTTTTTTGTTATTAATTCTTAATTTTTTTGATATTGTGGAGCACTTTTTATTTTTTACGAATTATTAATTCAAGACTCTTTAGTTTTTATACTTATTAATTTATTTAGATGAATATTTATAATGTGACACCACGTTAAGAAATAAATTAAACTTTCTAATTGAGTTTTCTCTAAGTTTTGGCTATATATATATATATATATATATATATTATTTCTTGTCTATGTGAAGAGAATTTAGCTTTGTCCTGCCATGATTTTAATTTGGACAGCTTCAATTTATTTCGGTGGTGGGCCTTGATAATAATAATTAAATGAAGCTTGTAGCTTAGCTTTTCACTTAACATTAGACTTTGACTCTCAAAAAAACACAAAAAAAAAAACATTAGACTTTACAAGAAAAGATGGGTAAAAAAAAAAATCTATGAATTTCACTTCCCAAAAGAAATAAGGATCATGATGATATAAACGATTTGATCACCAGAAAAATTATTGCAAAAGATTTGTCACTTTTGGTTTCCTGTACTTACTACCCAACCGACAAGAACATGAACAAAGAAAAAGGTCAAAAAAGAAAACCAAATTAGGACAAAAGAGTAATTTGGTTGGTGGTTGACAGGTTGTAGATCATAATTTTAATTTTTATGTTTATTATCAAAAGGTAGATCATAATTTTGAGGCATATATTAGAGAAGGAAGAAAATACAAAAGCAAGGAATGAGGAAAGGACAAAGCTCCCCTGAGATCCAGGCTGAGGTCGGTGATCCACATCACATGTAGCCGATCGATGAGGATGAGGGTCAGATTTAAATTCGGCCCACATCATTTTATTTTGTTCAAAAGCCAGCTTACAGGCCCACGTACTTTCCTTTATGTTCATGTCCAAGAACAGACCACGACCATGGTGTGCTTTTTGTGTGTGCCTACAGGATTAGGTCACCTTGGATTTTCAAAATCTCTCTTGTGGGTCCCTCTGAACCCACCGTCCCTAATCACTGACCCGCATTCCCCGTGACAATGTTTGCAGAACCTATATGAACATACACACACACACACACACACATATATATATATATATATATATATATGTGGATATAATTTGTATTACATTTCAAGGGGCAGTTCAGTCTGAGAAGTGATCTATTACACTTTGCTTAATTATGTCCTTAAATGAAATCTGCGAGGCTTTATTTGTATTTATTTCTAATGTAGATAACTTTGATGTCAACAGATTATATTTAATTTTGGGCTATATGCATATACGTGGGGTTGTACCTATGATGGGTAGATTTTGTAAATTATCAACAAGGAATTCATTTTCTCAATTCCCTATCTACATATAAGGATCAATAGAATTATGAAATGGA
This sequence comes from Lithocarpus polystachyus, assembly GCA_033629205.1. Taxonomy (NCBI): domain Eukaryota; kingdom Viridiplantae; phylum Streptophyta; class Magnoliopsida; order Fagales; family Fagaceae; genus Lithocarpus; species Lithocarpus polystachyus. Next base: position 26,021,639 of record CM066163.1, on the reverse strand, counting down.
GAAATTAAAGATCACATAAGCTAAGAACTTGATAGTGGTCATTAAACATTTCTTGTGGCTTATATGAAATATAGAATTGGTGGAAGGAGAATTTTGTGAAATTGTAGATAAATGGATCTCACTTGTAATTTTCTAATCTTTTAAGATTTAATTGCATTGTGCTAGTAGACATTATTGCAGTTTGAAGAAATGCAATATTTTCTTCCTATAAATATAGTTGGTGAAAATTAAGGATATTATTGAAAAGAGATTCCAAGTTTATGTCAAAACTTGGAAACACTTTTCAATAATTGAGATTCCTAAAGACCACATGTCCAATCTTGCTAGGTGGGGGGAAGAACTAGTTGATCAGAATCACCATCAATACTGTTTTATAGTATTACGTACAATCGTCTGCAAATTCCTAAAAGAAAAAAGGAGATAGAGATTTGAATATTTTGGGAGGAAGCGCATGCACCTGGGTTTCTAAAGAGAGGTACGCAGCTTGGTTTTTTTTTTTCATCAAAATCTATGATTATATGGTGTAACAGTTATAAAATCAATTAAGAAAATTTTTATTTGTTGTTAATTCCGCAAAGCACCAGCTATCAAGGTAAAATAGGGAATGGGGGGATTAAAAAAATCATAATGCATAAACCCACCAAGAAATGAATCGGAAAATATCAAACCAACTTCTCATTTTCCACTGAAATTTCAAATATACAATCTCAAAAAACAATGTGTGGTATGATTTACTTAACAATCAAAGTATCTAGTTCAAGTCCATAATGGCCCAACTTTAATTCTAAAGAAGGAAAAAAAATACCAACTAGAAAATTTTCCAATTTGTATAAATGAAGAACAAATTATCAAGTGGAGAGAGAGAGAGAGAGAGACTCTTTCAACATCATCACCAACAAAGATCCAAGTTGGGATCAAGGTGCCAGATTGTTAAACTATCAAGTGAAATAATAAAAAAAGGGGGTCATTTCAAAGTTGAAGATTGTATCAAAGAGACAATGTCAAGATATGGGTTGTTTTGCCATTGAGTTAGAACTTTATGATATTTGAATCAAATGTAAAGGGTATAAAATGAGCTCTAACCAAAAAAGAAATAAAAGGTGTTAGGATATTTAGTATGTTGGCTAAGTTATGAGTAAAAAATTAGTTGTAATATCAAATTTTCATTGTAATTTTTTTTCCAATTTCAATTGTAATTGATTGGTGCAATATTTGAGGATCAATTAAAAAAAAAATTTTTGAAAAGTTCGGCTGAGTGAACTTAGAAGTCAGTCGAGCATTTTTAGACAACTCAAAATCTAGTTACACAAAAAGTTTCACAAGAAACTTGCCCGACATTTAATTAAGCAAGTCTTTTATGGAAAGCTGCAGGCTGAGCTTTCTTGATTGTTTTTGTAGCCAATTAATCCTCCATTGTTACTAGAACAAAATTATTGCTCTATATAAAAGAGAGATGCTACGTCCATAATATTTTTCATAATATTTTCACAATAAATCATAAGTGGCTAGTTGTTATTAGTTTAAATTTGAACCTAACACTAAAATTACTTTTTTGCCCTAATAATAGCAACCAGTAACAACCTGCCACTTAGAATTTGTTGTAAAAATGTTGTGAAAAATGTTGTAGACATATAATTTCTCTATATAAAATCAAAAGATAGGCTGAGACTACATTTTTTCCTAAATAAAAATCCTTATATTTACCCTCTCCAATTGACCAATCCTTGAGAGGAATTTCGCACCTACAACACAAGATCACCATATTGTGATGTTGGGGGACTGTAAAAACAGTGGCTAAGGGGCTGTTTGGATTTCTTGTTTTCATAACTCATAACTCTGTTTTCATAACTTATAACTCAAAAATGGTGGGACCCATAACTGAGTATCCGTTTGGGAGTACCATAACTCTATTTCCATCACTCAATTCTCTGATTTTTGAGTTATGAGTTATGGAAACTGAAAACACATTTTGGCTGTTTTCAGTTTCCATAACTCATAACTCAATGGCATTTTTGTAATTAAACACACACAGGAGACCCACTCAGCTGCAACTTTTGACCGGTCAACCTTTTTTTTTTTTTTTCCCCTGAGTTCGGTCTGGGCTTTTTTTTTTCTTTTTTTTTTTTTCTGGGTTCGGTCTTCACGTCTTCCATCTTTTTTTTTTCTTTTTTTCTTTTTCTTCACTGGGTTCGGTCTTCCCTTCTTCTTTTTTTTTTTTTTTCTTTTTCTAGGTTCGGTCTTCACGTCTTCATCTTTCTTTTTTCTTTTTCTTTTTCTCTTCTTCTTCACTGGGTTGGGTTCGGTCTGCACTCATCCTGAAAAAAAAAAAAACAAAAACAAAAACAAAAAGAAGGAAGAACAAATGCAGACCGAACCAATGAAGAAAAAAGAAAAAAAAAAAAAAAGCAAAAAGCTGTACAGTGACAGATATGGGGTCCACAAATAGTGTGAAAAATATTGAGTGATGGTAACTGAGTGATAATGTTGTTTGGATGTGATATTTTAGAGTGATGAGTGATAAGTGATGGGTGAGAAGTGATGAGTGATGAGTTATAAAAAAAAAAAAATCCAAACAGGCCCGATCATCAGATTTAACAAGAGTAGAGAGCTTGCATACTAGATAGGAAAACTACGTGTACTGGAGGTTTTGTAAGTTTGATTGCATCTCAACTTCTTCATGGTGGATTTTTATGAGTTGGGCTAGGCCCTGGAGTATTTTCCCTCTTGCATTTTAACTTCGTGAAGAATTTTTTGTCTCGTGTCATGTGTACGGCTGTTCTTGTTGTAGTTGATTTTACTATTTTATCCAAAAGTTACCTTGGCCTGTAAAAGTCAATAAAATTGATAATTAGCTGTGCGTAGGGCGGTGGGGTCTAAGACTCTAGTATCAGGTATCCCCATTATCAAAAGGTCAACTATCCCAATAATCAGAATAGCAAATCGATCATTACAGCAAGATTACTAGTTCATGATTTTCCTATTCTATTCACTTCTTTAATCTATTTTTCACACACTAATTTAATGTCAGATTAAACAAAAATAGCAGGAAGCCTAGAGTATAAACTGCGAAAGTTCGATTGTCTTCAGTGCACATGCACATGTTGTCTTCCTAATAGAATGCTTCATAAGCAAACAATTATAATAATTTAAATTAAAAACCCATTTGTTTGCGATAATGTTCCTTGTTGGGACCTTTTAGATGTTTTAATCTAAACACTAACATTTCGGTTCCAGTGGCATCAAAATTAAATACTTGGGCATCAATGTTAAGTCATTCATCCCAACATTCATGGTTGATAATAACCTTCTCAGGATATTCATATCCAAACTGCAAACCCACATGCCACGCCAAAACTTAACCCTTTAATAAAGAAAGGAATCCACAATATTCTTTTTATTAATTATATAATGATACAAGATTAAAAATAAGTTTAACTTTTACTTATATTCCTTTAGTTGCATATCAAAAGATATAGTTTTTGGTAAATTAAAGATAAATATTATATTTACAACATTTTTATAATAAATTTTAAGTAAAAAATTATTACTATAAATAAAAAAATAATTTTAATAATAAATTCAAATTAAAACTGATAACTCAATATATCACTTAAATTTTGTTACTGAAAATTTTGTAAACACAACTTTTGAAAGTGATAAGTGTCGCTAATTACCGTACCAAACGCCTGTATCATTGGCAAAATAAACAGTGTCAAGAACTATCCTGAGTTTTGATAATAATTTTTTAGTTTATGTGAAATGACGACAATGGGCTTAAACAACATCTAGTGCTAATCTAGCAAAAGCTAGCAATAGATGTCGACGTGGTCATTGCATGCCTTTGCAAGTTTGCAACAGTAGCATTGGGGGGAGGAAAGCCATGTGAGTTTGAACAGCTTTTGTCTTCAATCTCCATCAGGGCATTAGAGGCGACGTCACCCCAGTTTGCCCACATAGTACGAAAGAACAGGGCAAATTCGTCATTGACAAACCCCACGTGAAGATACAGACAGCAAAAAACATGGCAATGTTAGTGATATTTGCTCCTAATCTAGGGGCTATTTGTAGACTCTCAATGCATATAAGCCCATGCTTGCTCACCCTGTTTTGCTCTATGCGTTTTCACACTTCTTCTTTCTTCTAAAATTTTAGTGTGAGCTTAAAACTTCACTATGAGAAGGATCGCTTTTCTGTCGGTGCTGTTTTGCGCCACCTGCCACATCGCCCTAGGCCTATCCATCCTTGACGGTTAGCTACCTATTTAATATTTATATTTAAATACATATATAAAATTTACATACCTAGCTACATGTATATATATATGCATTTACTTTTAAGCTTCTTTTAAAAAATGGTTTAAGAGATGATTTGTTGGGATATCCTGATTTTCAAAGTAGTTGATTGTTGAGATTTGAGATTTTCATTTGTTGCTTTACTTCTTTATGTTCATAGAAATGGATTTGTTTTTTTTTTTTTAAGAATGTGACTTTTCGAGTATTATATGTGTACAAAATTAATTACAAAGAGGAATCGCTCCAAGTTATTTAAGATTTACCAGAGGAACTATGATCTTCGTAGTTAAATAGCTAGAGTAATTACGTACGGATTAACAGTAGAGTTTTTAAGGCAGTTTTGCAAGTGACCAATCCATGACTCGTGTGTTAGGAAATTCTCAGGGATTACTGTGTCGGTCTGCTCAGTTTAAATATTGTAAAAATTATATTTGGATGAAAAAATGTCGTAAAAATAAGTATCGTGGTTTTAGTTATTTGGGTTCCATGATGGTTTGAGCTAATGGATACATTTTGGTTTTGAAATTTGAATCTTCTGATAGACATGTAACAAATTTGTCAGTATCCCACGTACTATGTTTTGGAAGGTTTTGATTAAACCCTTCATTGTGTGGCCACTGTTTAGCCGGTTTTGGTAGAGTACTGTCAAATTGTGATTAATTTGGAACTCTTTTTTTTTTTTTTTTTTACTACTACTCGTCAAAATTGTTGAAAAGATGTGGGTAAAAAGGATGTGTGGCCCCATCAAAAAAAAAAAGATGTGTGGTCCTAAATTTTTTCTACGGGAAATGCACATGTGGTTTAACTTATACCCAGAAGATAAGAACCAGAAGATAACAAATTTATTAGCAGCGTACCATAAAAAGTTACAAGTAGGCTTGCCAGATACTATTGTGAAACCCAAATACCCAATGGTCTGTGCAGTGGTCTGTCTATAAGAAAATTACAAATATTCTGTCAGAAAGTTCTCAAAAGACAATTTTGCCTGTAATTTTCATACCAAGGTCACCGTGAATTCGTAACATAGTATTGGTTGTAGAAGAGTAAAAAGCTGGCCTCAATTCTTCTTTCTTCTTAAAAAAAAGAAAGAAAAAAAAAATCACTTCACCACACTGCTTGGAACCTAAAATGTTCTGGTTTACATAAATTTGGAAGGTACCTTTTTTTTTTTTTTTTGGGGTAAACGGAAGGTACGTTTTGTTATTACATTGGTTTACCGGGAGCTATGTTTTTGTAACTTTCAAGTTTCATTTACTTTAAGATTAAATAAGGAGTATCGCACAATATGTTCAAAACAATTTTATTATAAAGTTTAAGTGTTAAAGTGTATCTCGTTTTTGTTTGGACTTTTTACTAGTATTATTAGGTTTACACATAGTAAACACAGGCACTCGTGACTTAAAGTCATGAGGTTTTTTTGCAAATTACAGCTTGTGTGTATTATTTATATACTAGAGTAGTGTCTATGTACTTACCGCTTGCTATTTGCGACCTAAGTTTTATTGTAAAAATATTATACTGTAGCTTTATTCTTTAATTACATCTCATACATGAATCAACATGATTTCCTGAAGTAAATCCCAGGTTTGTTCATTGATTTATGCAGGATTACTACCCAATGGAGACTTCGAGTATGGACCAAAGCAGTCGGAATTGAATGGAACAGTGGTTTTAGGCCGCTATGCCGTACCAAAATGGGAAATTTCAGGCTTTGTGGAGTACATAAAATCAGGGCAGAAGCAAGGGGACATGTTGCTAGTGGTACCAGCAGGAGCCTATGCAGTTAGGCTTGGAAATGAGGCATCAATCAAGCAAAGAATCAAAGTGATTAAGGGAATGTACTATTCCCTTACATTTAGTGCAGCTCGCACTTGTGCTCAAGAGGAGAAGCTGAATGTGTCGGTGGCACCAGACTCTGGTGTGTTGCCAATGCAAACATTGTATAGCAGTAATGGATGGGACTCATATGCCTGGGCTTTCCAAGCAGATTATGATGTTGCTGATATTGTAATTCATAATCCTGGCGTGGAGGAAGACCCAGCTTGTGGACCACTTATTGACTCTGTCGCAATTAGAGCTTTGTACCCTCCTAGACCCACCAACAGTAAGTACTTCTTTCCTAAATTTACATAGCTAGAAAGAAACATGTTGCACTTGCACATATACACTCACATGGGAACCTAGACTTCGACATAATTTAAGAGGCTACATGAGGAGAGGGAAAAAAAAGGCCCATAGGCCCTAACTTTAACAAAGACACAACAGAAAATTGTTTGGTGCATAGTTTACTATTACAATCTGATATTTGTGCGTGTGAGAGAGTTATTATTCTCTATTCAATTTTGAATATTAGGTGTCTCCATGTTGAGCTAGGACCACTTCTTATTGTCCTTCACTTTACCTCAATGGATTTAATGAGAAGCATGCAAATGTTCAAAACATTTATTGGGTCCCCTGTTCTTGGATAGACATATTACTTTAAATACATCATACATATTTAATGTTAGTATATATAGACAGAGCGGATGCCATTTTTTTCGCCTTGATTTAAGATCGCAAATCTTCAAATGTAGATCTTATAACTATGCCATACTCTGTACACACAATAAAATCCATACAAATACTTACATTTATTCTCTCCTCTCTCTCTCTCTCTCTCTCTCTGTCCATCTTTTTGCTTGGTCAATTACTGCATTTTTGATGTTCTAAGTTATTATGATCTTTTTTTATTAAAAATAATAGGGATAGGGGCGACTGTAAAAAGATTTTATCTAGCTCTTATGTGATTAGAAACCAATGTCGATAACTTTTCTGTCAAGAGCCTGGTTACTTAATAGTGTTGTTGGTGTGGATCTTTTGGAGGAGGGGAATGCCTCATTCCCACTCGTTGTAACAAATAAATTATATAAAAAAAAAATTGTAACAACTTTTCCAATATATTCTTTATTTTATTTTTTACTATCTCTATTTAAGTGTAATTAAAGATGATAATTTTAGAAAATTTATGTCTTATTAAAAAATATTTTTAAAGATAGCACTTAAAAAGTTCAAATTTTTTTAATAGGACCAATAAAAAAACAATGGAAACAGTATTTATTAGAATAAAGTACATCTTTGGCCCTACAACTTTGAGTTTGTTTTTATTTTGACCATTAATGTTTCAAAATTTTCATTTTAACTCTTCATATATAATTGCATTTTCATATGATCCTACAGTTCATTTTGTTAGTGATTTGATTGTGCATAATATGTATATATATATATATATATATATATGTCTACAAGAATGATATTTAGACATTTCGTACCATTTTAAACCTAATATTTCATGAAATAGTTGAATCTGACAGACACTTAACGGTCAGATTATTAATAGAAATAAACAACAGGGCCAATATGAAAACATGATTAAAGATAAAGGGCTAAGATGACAACAGTTTAATACTCAAAGGACTAAAATTCTAAAAGTGTACTTTAATTATTAACAAATAAAAAGCACAAATTCTGATAACTTTATTGTTGGTTTTCGAATTAACATTAAACCTCCATAGCAAAAAAATAAAAATAAATAAATAAATAATTAACGTTAAACACTCTTCAAATTTATGCTTAATTCATTGGATACTTAACTTATTTGAGGTTGTAATTGTGTAGAAAACCTATTGAAGAATTATGGTTTCGAAGAAGGCCCGTATTTGTTCCCCAACACATCTTGGGGTGTACTTATCCCACCAAACATTGAGGATGATCACTCCCCACTACCTGGTTGGATGGTTGAATCCCTCAAAGCCGTCAAGTACATAGACTCGAACCATTTCTCAGTGCCCGAAGGAAAACGAGCCGTGGAACTTGTTGCTGGAAAAGAAAGTGCCATTGCACAAATAGTCAGAACCGTTCCTGGAAAAACCTACACTCTCACTTTTGCTGTGGGAGATGCTAGCAACTCTTGTGAAGGGTCTATGATCGTTGAGGCATTTGCTGGTAGAGACACAGTCAAAGTGCCTTATGAATCAAAGGGAAAAGGTGGGTTTAAACGTGCTGTGCTAAAGTTTGTGGCTGTTTCTACTCGAACACGTATAATGTTCTTTAGCACATTTTACACCATGAGGAGTGATGACTTTTCTTCACTATGTGGACCTGTTCTTGATGATGTGAAGCTGTTGAGTGTTCGTCATCCACGGCGTATGAACTAAGGAGGCTAGTGTTAAAACACATATTTAGTGGCTTGGATATGTTGGATCTCTAGTCATACTATATGAGTGAGTAATTTTGTTTCTAAGGAAGCAATGGGTTTTCGTGCGAGTTTAGAGCGTAATTGGAAAAATAATATATATACTAATTATTGTCACAATACCACATAGTAGTGTGAGTGTGTTTATGTGATATGTACTTTAGCAAAATAAATGAGAAAAATGAATGTTATTCAAGTATATACGCATCAAATACTCGGAAAAAAAAATACGCATCAAATATTTGAATAGTTGAAATTTGATTCAATTTATTAGTGTTTTTTGATGAGGAGAGAAGAGGAAAGGAGATGGGGAGAATTTAATGAAAGCTTATTTGGATATTTTTTAAAAAAAGATTAGTAAAGGTTGGGGAGGGGGGGTGGGGTATGAGGGATGTCTTACGCCTACAAATCGTCCATTTTAAATTTCAGTTGCATTAAAAATTTTAAATAATCACTTTTGTTCTTATGATGTCAATTAATATCTATTTCTCTAACAGCAAAATATAATCATAATTGTCAATTTAAATAATCATTTCTCTTATTTATTCTTGCTATGTTTAATTTTTAAAACATCCAAATAAAGAGAAGAGGTATCTATTTTCTTTCCCCCTATTTAAATTTAAAACATTCAAATAAGGGGAACGGTTAACATTTTCCTTTGGTTTTGGAAAACAGAGTACATGAAAGAGAAAGAAATAGAAATGAAAAAGTTTTGAAAGTAGAGAAGAATAGGAAATGATGTAATCTGTTATTAATGGAAATGAGACTTAAGATGCGTTTAGATACCGCTTATTTTACTAAAAACAATAAAAAAAATTTTCCAATTACTGTTCATTAATGAAATCAGTATGCATTTGTCTTATTATACTATTCATGTCCCATGAACGGTGTAAGAGGCGTTGAAAAAAAAAAATGCAAGATAAATCATTTCTATCCAAACGTATACTTAATTGCATGCACACAATCAAGATTTAGATATTTACAAATGAATAGGGGAAACGACTTTAGTAAAAAATTCTAAAATATAGTCACTGCCTAGAATCTTAAATGCTAACTAACTCCATTTGTGGCCAATCACATGATACACATGATGATGTGTAATTACGCTTTAATACACGCAACATGTAGCATGCCTAGGATAAATGAAATGATTGTGTAGCTTTTCATAACCAAGTGAACCCAATTAAGGTAATGACCTATAGCTTAAGTAGACAGTGATAAATCTATATGTTGTTGCCAAGATCTTCTTTGTCCTTTCACCTTCCCCTCTTCTCTCCTCTCCTCCCCCATACCCTATACTTTTATCTTCCTCCAAACTTCTAAGCACAATGAGTATTCCTCCCCTCTACCCTTTTTGGATTCCATTTTGATCTTTAATGTAAATATAAGTTGCACAATCCTAAAGAGGTGACATTTCAAATAAAGAAGTAGCCAGGTAGAGCTCTAATTAACCCAGACAACAATGCCTCTTGGATGTGGCAAAGTCTGGAAAAGGCAAAACTAATTTTGAAGGAGTGTGTATGCCTATGATAAGTTGGAAGTGGTTGCAACATTTTTATTTGGTATGATGCTTGGATTCATCACCCCCCAAAGCCTAGTGAGTAAGAGAGCAATAACAATTTCTTAGTAGTGGCACAACTGTTTAATCAAGATATATCAAGTTGGGAAATTAAAAATTTCAAGCTCTCTTTCTCTGGACAAGACACAATGCCAATTAAAGGAGTCCCAATGAGGCATCATGAGATTTAAAGGCTGATGAAAATTTTCTTTACCTTAATGATTTTTTGAAAAAGTTAACAGATGTCACAAAGGTATTGATTTAAAAATTATTTTTAGAAATTTTTAAAAGAAAAAAAACTGGTTTTTTTGATAACTTTTTTATATTTTTTATAAAAATTGTATCAAATTTTTCTTAAAATTGTCTACTAAACAAATGTTTTAAGGGTACTTGTTAACAGCATCATGGTTTTGAAGCACCTTGGGTGTAAAATTCAAATTGGAGATGTAATTACAGTTTTTGAATTTGTGTTATATTTAAGTATAAGCAAAGATAATATTAGTTGTTTGGAGAAACTACTGGCTATTGGGCTCTGGTTTTCGGCCTTGATCCATGCAAAAGACCGAACTCCAGAATGTCCGTTACTAAAAAGAAAAGAAACACCTCTTCAATAAGGTCGGCCACACGTGGACATCATCAAAAGAGACCGAAATGAAATCGGACGGCCCAGAAAGCTGCGTCAGGTTGAAGCTACCACTAGGGCCATTCAAAAAACTCCTCCTTTTATTTATTTATATTACATATAAAACCCCTCACAAAATCTCACACAAAATCTCACAACGCTCTTTCTCTCTCATTTCCTGGCTGCGCCACTCACCCAAATACTACTCACAACAACAACAACACAAATTCAAATATGGTACGCTTTCGATCTTTCTCTTTGTTTCATATTTTTCCAAGCCACTCAAAAAAATAAAAAATTGTTTTAGCTTTTAATTTTATATTAGAAACCAAATGTGTTAGCTGTTTTGCATTTTTTAGATTTACAGATTTTTTGGGTTTTTGTGGTGTTTTTTTTAGGCTTTGCCGAACCAACAGACCGTAGAGTATCCAAGCTTCAAGCTTGTTATTGTTGGCGATGGTGGAACTGGTAATTTTTTTTTTTTTTTATCATTAATTTGATTTACCGCTCAAGATCTGTATGGTTCCTGAGAAAATGTAATGATAGGAGAACAAAAAAATTAAACCTTAATCATCTATATTTCTAGGGTTTATTACCATTTTATAGGCCTGTTTGTTTAAACAAGATCGCAAATGATTATCTTGGTTTTCTTTGTCATTTCCATTTTGTGCAGTTAGGTTGGTAGTGATGAATTGATTTGGCTTTGATTATTAGTTTTTTTGGAATTCATATTGGATTTTGTTGAATCGATCTTTTGATTAATTTTGCTGTGAAAATGAAATTAAAAGTGTTGGAACAATGCAGGTAAAACGACATTTGTGAAAAGGCATCTTACCGGCGAGTTTGAGAAAAAATATGAACGTAAGTTCGATTATCATGACTTTCTTTAAGAGAAGAATTGTTGAAAGTGATTTGTTTGTGGGTTTTGGTTTCTTAGCTAAGTTTTGATTCATTGTTGATGTTTGAATTCATTTTTACATACAGCAACTATTGGTGTGGAAGTTCATCCTTTGGACTTTTTCACTAACTGTGGGAAAATCCGTTTCTACTGCTGGGACACAGCTGGGCAAGAGAAGTTTGGAGGTCTTAGAGATGGATATTAGTGAGTATTCTGTGAATTTAGTTTGGCGAAGTTTCTTTGTTTTTCAACAATAATATTTGCTTTTGAGGCATATGAATTACAAGTGAATAATGGTAATCCTGTAACTATGTACATGGTTTTGTTTGCAATTACAACCTGCTAAGCTAGAGGCATTATTGCTGATTAAATTGTTCAATATAACTTGATGTGAGCTTTGTATGTTAATATGAATTTCTCAAATTTTGTATCGATTGCCTGTTAACATGCACATATGAGTTAAAGCATACATAGTCTTCTTCATGCTTACCATGCTCAGTTGAGAATTTACCAACCGCTCAAAACACCATCACCAAGGCCCATGTCTTAATCCTTAATTATTATTTTTGACTTCTTGAACGGCAAGAGTTAAAAGGTTTTTGTGTTTGAATAAAAATATTTTTTAATTTTTTCCCTTTAAATTCTTTTTGGGGGTGTTCGATAATATCACCGGAGTCTGGAATCTTGCAAATGTAATGTGTCTGTTTTGGTTATTGTATTTAAAAGCATGTTCATCATGCAGCATCCATGGGCAATGTGCAATTATCATGTTTGATGTTACTGCCCGGCTGACATACAAGAATGTTCCAACATGGCACAGGGATCTTTGCAGGTATGTTTAAAAATGCCAACTTTTCACCTGTTAGGTTTTAGTGCCTTTCTTCGGGCTTTGTTGGGTCTCATTGCTGCTTCATGTGTTGCTGATTTTCAGGGTGTGTGAAAACATTCCAATTGTTCTTTGTGGGAACAAGGTTGATGTAAAGAACAGGCAGGTTAAAGCAAAGCAGGTTACTTTCCACCGGAAGAAGAATTTGCAGTACTATGAGATATCAGCAAAAAGCAATTATAATTTTGAGAAGCCTTTCTTATACCTTGCCAGGAAACTAGCAGGGTAAAAACTTGTAGTTTCTGATGGAGAGAAGCTATTTCCCCCCTTTACTTTCAAACCTACCTATAGTCTTACAGAGTTCATTTTAAGTAATATAATGCAATATGCTTGTTGGTGTAGGGATGCTAATCTGCATTTTGTTGAATCTCCTGCCCTGGCTCCCCCAGAAGTGCAAATTGACTTGGCTGCACAGCAACAGTAAGCCTTCTTTTATGACTATAAATTTCCTGTTTTACATACTAGGTATGATGAGCAGAGTTCTTTTGAGTCTCCAATTAATTTGGATCTTAAATCTTTGTATGTCTGTTGGTGATTTCCACAGGCATGAGGCTGAGTTGCAGCAAGCAGCTAGTCAACCCCTTCCTGATGACGATGATGATACATTTGAGTAGATTGTTGGGGTATTCTTGTTGGCAGAGTTTCTTATCGAGATTTACGAGAGTCCTTGAGCCATTTTTCCAATTGCTGGCATCTGCTTTATATTGACAATCATATATTTTTGGTTGTATCATATTGGGGATGCCGGGTGTTGTACCAGTGGTGTGTGCTATGTTTTGTTTTTACTTGTCTTTATGTCTTTGGGAGTTACATATATGATATTTCTTTTAAGTTTTGGATTAATTCAGTTTATCGCCCATGTGGCCCGGTTCAGATCTTTTGTTGCCTTGTTTGCCGCCACCTCTTTATGGCCTGAGAAATTTTTCGTTTTGGTAGGGGGTTCATACCGCATGGCAGATGTTATATGTGAAATTCCGGCATTTAACTCTATGGATCCAGGTTGGGAAATGATTCGCAGATGTGAGATATATATATGTATACATATATGTATATGTATTTTTAAATGACTTTTACGTTCTTTTTAAATAGATATCAATAGTTTGGTCCAATCAGAATGAGCTCAAATTTTTCTGTGGTGTTTTCCCATCTCGAAGAGTGGGATGGGTCGGAAATAGTTTATTTACTTTTTTTTTTTTTTTTTTTTACAGGAAATTTGAACGTAAGAGCACTTATTAATGATTCATTTAAAGAAAATTTTGATTTTACTTTTATGAAAAATGAAGAAAGTTGTCAAAATATTAATTATTTTTTATTATTTTAAATTTTTTTAAATAAATTATTAATGAATGTTATTAGGGCACTCATTAGCATTTATTGGTGGTAAAAAATGAATTTCATTAATAATCAAAAGAACCAACACCAACAGAATTTAGATTACAGTGCCCCTCGTAAATATAAACCCAATTTGTCATGAAATAAAGCCAAATTGGTGTAGGATACAGATTTTGTTATTAAGATTTTGTGTGTGGAATCTTTTTCATAGAATGAAAGTGTATTTTTTTTATATATCATTATAATGGTTTAGGAGTTATTTTTAGAAATTTTTTTTGGAAAAAAGGAAAAAAAAAAGAGATAATTCCAATAAATTCATTTGTGGCATGACTCGTTTTTACTTTGCCTATATGCGGTTTAAGAGAAATTATTGTATACTTTTGGAGTATCATAAATGCATACTTATTCATCTCACATGAATGGTGGGTCTTACTAATTAAATTCATGGTAGGACTCATCATTCATGTGAGAGGAGGGAGTACGTATATATAGTACTTTGAGAATACCTAATAATTTTTTTGTAGTTTAAAATTTTACACTTTGCCCACCTAAATTTCAATTCGTTACCCATCCGTTACCAACCTCACCCTCAAACATTAAAAAAACACTTTTATTAAAAATCAGAATATAACACGTATAAAAAACACAAACTATTGAATCTTTTCCTCATAGAGTCATAGAAACATGAAAATCCCTTGTTTGAGTTGGGGTTTTGATTTTTCTAATCGTGCTTTTATGTGAGGGTGAGATTTTGACTTTGAGTTATCTTGAAACATTGAATATTCGAAGATGGATCATCACCCGTACGACATTTTTGCTTTATGTGGGTGGGGATTTTAAGTTTTGACGGTAGCTTTGATTTACAAAAAGTTGATAAGCAATGTCTTCTTCGAGTGGAACTTACTCAGGGTCAAGTGAGCATATGTGTACATATGAGACTTGTGTGCTGAGAACAAATCTGATGGTGGATAATTTTGGGAGAAGGTTTCTTAGTTGTAGCCGATATAAGATAAGTATACTTTTTACTTAATCTAGTTGATTCATGTGAGATTGGAATGTGATGTGTTTAATTCAATTTATGAACAGATTGGTCCCAAGTGCCCTTTTGTTAAATGGATTGATAATCCCACTAGTGTACGTGGGAATGAAGCTGCCTATTTCGTGCAACAAAAGTTAGATTTACTGCGGAGTGAGTTGCAACTTACACATGAAAGGGAAAGAGTAGCTACTCAGGCAGCAGTAGAAGCTACCCAAATGGCAGAAAGTGTTCAAGACAGGACAGCAAAAGCCACTGAGAAGGAGAGAAAGTTTCGAGCTTCCTTTGTTTAAGCTAAGGAGACAACAGTGAGAGCTTTAAAGCAAGAGAGAAAGTGCAAAATTGCACTAATTTTGTCATGGTTTATTTATTTATTTTGGTTATGTTGTTTTCATATTTTGGCTCAAGTGAAAATATTGTAATGATGAGATTGAGTCTGCTTGGTGGGTTGTAATATAAGTTGGCCCTCAATTGTATTATAATAGAACTATGTAAGATATAGATGACGTTGGCTTGAAGCCACTTAATAATATAAACCTTTTTAAGATAAAGTGTTATTTATGTTAGATACTGTTAGTATTTTTGTTTAAAGTGAATTGGCTACTTGTGAGCTATGAGATGTTGGTGTTTTGTTGGATGTTGTGAGCTGTATTGGTTTGTGCATAAAGTGCATTGTGTGAAGATAATTGTGTTGAAAGTGAATTATTTAAAGTTTAAAGTGCATGACACCTATCTGTCAACTTCCAAGAAAAGACAACAAATGCACACACAAACCTATTATTCAACACATACACCTGCTATTCAATAGTGACTGCTATATTCAATACATACACACATAACAAACTCATATATGTTCAACTGCAATAATCAAAATAATAATTCTAAACACCTGCCATTAAATTGGGAAATTGTATACATATTTAAGGTGGCATTGAATAGTCTTTTATCAACCACCAATAAATATAGGGCATTTGGTACAACAACAACCAAAACAGTTGCACCCACCCTTGTTAACTTACAAAAAGTGTTTGAACAACATATATAAAAAAGTGTCTTACCATTGTCTGTCCTGTCATTGTCTATAAATTACATATAACCTTAACACTAAATAACCCTAATACATAACAACAAAAGTGTTTTGACATAGTTTTCATTTACTGCCCTTGCCCTTGCCCCTGCCTCTCCCATCACAGTTGGCCTTTCCACCTCTTGCTTTACATTTTTGAGTCCTAGCTGCATTACCCCTTCCTCTTAAAGCAGCTCCCCTAGTAGCAGGTGGTCTAGTGTCCTATGTTGCTGCATGGGTGTGTGATGCTAGCTGGCTTGAAGCGAACCAATGAGCTCCTCTAACTATGTACCTGAAGTCTGACAAGTACCACTGACTTGGTTGTTGTGACCATGGAGTTTGAGCTGGTGGTTGTGGAGCTGGTGGCTGTGACCCTGCTGCTTGGTTGGATAAGGATGAGGCCATAGTGTAAGGTTGATGTGTTGATGGGGGCTGAGATGATGCTAAAGGTTGAGATGAGGATGGGGTTTGGGAAGCAAATTGGGCCTGAGATGAGGATAGGGCTTGTCTGTATGTAGAAGGCCTTCCACTTCTCTGCAACAAAAAAATGAGCATGTTTATAGTGTCAGTTATTGGCATTTTGTATTTAATAAAGAAATTTTGTAGAAACTTACAGATTGTTCTTCCTGCAATCTCTTCCTCCTCTCTTCTCCCATGGTGTGTCACCAGTGACATTGGCCTTGCATCCCCTTGCATTATGCCCTTCCTTTTGACACCTTCCACACCTCACTGACTTGTTTGCTCTAGGCACTTTATAAGGGTTTCTTGGCTCATTAGCATCTCTCTTCCTCTTCATGGGTGGCCTGCCTAGTGGCTTATAGATAGTAAGTGCGACATGCTTAGGTTGACCACTTGACATCCACTCAGACTGGCTAGGCATGGGAGGTGTGGGTGTCTTGTATGTCTCCACAAAAGCATCCTTGTAGTAGCATGGATGGGTGTAGTCTTATAATTTCTCACGATTCACAAAAATGGCTGTAGCTCCATGCTTGCAAGGTATTCCTGTCAAGTTCCATGCTTTACAACTACATGTCCACCCTACCAAGTTCACCACATGCCTTTCCCTCTAATTGCCAACCTCATACACAAGCCTCCCAGATGACATTGCACAGAAGCTCTTAACTTCTCCAACTTGTCTAGTATGCTTGGACACAACTTCCCACCATACTTTTCTATGCCAATCTTCTTCACATACAGCCTACTTATAAGCCTAACCCTGATCCACTCTAACATTGATAAGATTGGCTTGTCTCTAGCCTTCACAATCATAGAGTTGAAACTCTCACTCAAATTCTTTACTAGACAATCTGTCAAAACTCTTGGAGAAAAGTGGGATCTGGTTCACTATGCAGGCTCTATATCAGTGAGTTATTTCCAAGCTTCTTCATCCAAACTCTTAAGATGCTCCATCCCTCTTTCAAATTCCCTGACTGATGTTGTGCCAGCATACCTCCATAGTACATTCTTCAACTCTATGCCCTTGTGATTAATCTTGAAGTTGTTATATATGTGCTTCACACAATACCTGTGCTCCACAGTTGGGAATAGAGTCTCCATTGCAGGTAGAATGCCCTACAATCATGTAAGCATTCAAGTAAGCAACTATGCAAGTAAGCAAGTAATGAAGTCATGAACATGAGCTAGATGATAATACCTTCTGCTTGTCATTGATGAATACCAGATTGAGCTCCTCTGACCTGCCAATGTCATCTGTAAACTGCTCCAAGAACCAGATCTAGCTGTCATTATTCTCTTGCTCAACCACAGCCATTGCCACTAGAAATATATTGTCATTTCCATTCTTGGCAGTGGCAGACAATAATTTTCCATCAAACCTACCCTTCAAGTGGCATCCATCCAGCCCAACAAAGGGTCTACAACCACCTAGAAAGCCAACTTTCTGAGCATTGTACCTAATGTACATCCTTTTAAATTTGAGTTCTACATTCTCATTTTCCATCTCTGTTTGCAGAATCACCTTACTTCCTACATTTTTTTCCTTATCATTTCTGCATAATCTTTAAGTAGGCAATGCTGAGCCTCTTCATTCCCAGTAATCAAACCCCTAGCTACCTTCCTTGATCTATACACCTGACTAATACTTAAATCAACTGAAATTTGCTGCATCACATGGTGCTTAACACCTGAGACCTCCCATTTAGGATTCTTACCAAAATTCTCTAAATACCTATTTGCCACATAGGCTGATGTAACTTGCCCAATTTGAAATGTTAGGGGGCAGGTACACTCAGGATTAAGTGTCTTGATCTCAAATGTGCACTCTCCAGTTACCATTGAGGCATAACACCTCCATCCACAATTGTTCTTACAATGTATAGAAATCTTCTTCTTCTCATTCAACTTCCACTTGATATCAATGTGATGCTAAATCACATACTCCCTCAAAGCCTTCCTAAATACCTTGGAGTTTGGAAACTTCATCCCTACCACCAACCTGACATTTTCCATATCAGTCCTCTCATTGAATTCTACGTTGCTAGGCCTCTACTAATCATCAGAACCATCCACACTTGTAATATCATCCTCTAAAGTTGGTTCAGTCCACTCTTCATCTAAATCTATATTTAGAGGAGGAACATTGCTTGGGCCAGGTGTATTTGTGTTTGGATGAGGTGTGTTAGTGTTTGGATGAGGTGTATCAGTGGTTGGAATAGTGTTTGGGTCAGATGGAATTGTGTGAGGTGGAGAAGACTCACCAAAAATGTCATCAGCAAAGTCTTCTCCTTCCAGACCTTCATTCAACCAATCAAACTCCTCCTTTACCCCCACACTAGCATCACCCCCTATAGCAGCTCCTACACCACCCCCTACACCAGCCCCTGCACCCTTTGCACCAACCCCTGCACCATCAGGAACTTCAATTGCAAGTGGAGCATGACCACTCTCCACATACCATATGATGGTGTCTTTTTGCCTTCCCTCATTAAACTTGCACATGGACACCACATCTTTATCATCTTGTATAAGCCTCAAGTCTTGCTTCAAGTTGCTCCCGAGACCTAAATAATGAACCCTACACGATTCATCAATCCCCAATTCCTTACATATACTTTATATTTCAAAATAACTAAGCCTATCAAGATCTCTATACACTATTTCAACTTTCCCAACAAAGTATTCTAAACTAGGGTTCCACAGAAAAGCACCCCCCATAATGTACCTCCAATTTCACTTCCTCATCAGCCATCTGCAATAACAAATTACTATTTGACACGTACACAATTAACAATTAAAGAATTGTGAACAATTGACACAAAAGAGTAATCACTTGCATGTTTCTGTTTTGCGTTTGGGATACAACACACACATCACAGGGACCACATTTTCTGCTTTTCTTTTGTTTTACTAATAAGCACATGCAAACACTAAAATTTAAACCCAACACAAATTTGGGACCACTGTGAGACACAATGACCACAACAGACAAAATGCCCATAAACAAACACAAATCCAAACAACAAGTGGTCACATTGTTTAAAAACATCAACAAACACAACCAATATTCTCATTACATTACATGTAACATTGACCATTGACCGATTACTTATAAAACTATAAAACAGCCACAAGCCCAAATTAAAAACCCAAATAGTGGCTAGTTTCTTACTAGGATTTTAGTCCCTAGAACAACCCGTTGCTTGTCTAGGTTTATACTTGCAGCGCTGTTTCAATATCAGATGCAGAATGGGGTTTCTCTAGAGATTTTGGTGTTTCTAGGGCTCATGAGGAAAAGATTCAATGGTTCTTGTTTTTGATCCGTGTTATGTTCTGATTTTTAATAAAAGAGTGTTTTTCTAACGTCTGAGAATGAGGTGGGTAATAGATGGGTAACGGATTGAAGTTTAGATGGGCAAAGTGTAAAGTTTTAAACCACGGGTAGGAAAAGTGAAACGAGTCATACTACAGGTGGGTTTACTGTAATTACCCCAAAAAACTAATTAGAATTGTCGTAATGACACTTATTAATATGACCCTCTAAACATAATATATCCTACTCCACCTAATAACATTTCTATAAACTCCCTGATGATTTGGATTTTCAAATGGATATTAGAATATATTAGGTGTGGTTGTGCATATTCTTTAACATTTAATATTATATATATATGTATGTATGTATTTTGGAGAAACAATATGATAATATGTTGGGATTGAAGGGTATAAAAATTGGATTATACACCATATCCTTATGGAAGGGAGTGTTTGGTACATGTGTTTGAAAACATATGTTTTGTTGTTTGAAAACATGTGTGTAAATACGTGAGGGTGAAAAAGTGTATGGAAATGCGTGTAATGATGTTTAAAAACTGAAAATATGTGTTTGAGTGGGTATACTAAACAACCCTAATTTTCAAAACAAAAACATATGTAAATCCACATAGATTATAAAAAATAAAAAAAATATATTTTTATATAAATCCTTATCAAGAGTTGGACCTCTTCTTGTTAAAGCGTCGGCACATTTGTTTGCTTTACATACACAACTCATCTTCACTTGAAATTTTTGGCTAATGAGAGTTCTACAATCCAAAATAAGAGAATCATGATCTAAATTATTATTATATTCCTCCGTTATCCATCCAAACATAAATTTAGCATCTATTTTAATTTCAACCATCACAAGATTTAAATTTCTATACATTATTAACCATTCTCTTAAAGTCCATAGCTTTGCGTCAACACTTGTAGGAACACCAATAGGCACCAGCCAAACCCAGGTAGTCCAAAAATGAGCCATCCCAATTCAGCTTAAACCAGCTCAGCTCATTTCATAGTATCTTATTTATAATTTATATTTTTTATACATATATTATGATCATTCCCATAACACTTAAATTCCATGTCACTTTCAGCACAAAAGGCCATCCCTCCCTTCTCTTTCATCACTATTAAGGAAGGTCATGGTTGACCTTTTTTTTCCTTAGTGGTTTTAATTCATGGTTAGATTTAATTTATGTGAATGTAAATGTGTAAATGATATAATTGTATTTAAAACTCAATCCTACGAAATAAAGGAGGCAGTTTGGTAGCCCTATTTATGAACAATTGGTGATTTTTGGTTTTCAGTTGTAAAAACACAATTAAATTACCAATAAAAAAGGCCCTTAAATCATAGTTATTAATAACCGTACTGTATTATCTGTTAAATTGCAAATATCGTGTTCCATAAGACAACACAAATTGTTTTAAAGATGAATACTGTGTTGAGGAATTATGTGGTTTCATTCCATTAAAAACTTTGGAACATGTTGATTAATTCAATTGACTCGCGGATAAAACACAATATCTCTTAGACAAACAAGAATCAATATCTTTTGTCACACTCTCCTTGCATCACTATGTTCCATAAATAAGAACCTAGCATGTGTCCACTTATTTAAGAAAATCCTAATTCTATACTTATTCTTATTTTAGTTACCTAAAAATAAATATGTAACACAACACATCTCCACTACCACCATCAACCGCCACTCCATTAGTACCACTAGTAGAGGTAGTCGACAACATCAATGTCACACTTCACGGCTATCCATCACCACCAAGGTCGTTGAGAAGAATGGGAGAGGGATGGTGAGAAAAACCCAACACATCACCGTCACCACCACCACCATGAACCTTCGTTAGATTCAACGCCATCAATGCTACCATAAACTACCTTCTATTCTTGTTTTTGTTTTTGAATGATTTTGATTAAACAACTGAATGTGTAGACCAAGTTGCTTAAAGATTGATGAATACTTTGGTGACAATTCTTGTTTTGTGGTTTTAGATCTTTGAGCTTTAATTGATTTTTGTACCATTCTTTGAAATATTGTGTCATCTCCACCTTCCTTCCTACTCTTAATCTTCTCAAAGACCTTAGCAACAGTGGACGGTTGTGAATGGCAACCTTGATGTCGTCAGCAACCTCCACTAGTAGAGCTGGCAGAGTAACACAAGTGGTGGTTGGTGGTGGTAGTGGGGATGTGTTAGGTTACACACACACACACATACACACACACACACAAAAATGAGAATAAGCATAAAATTAGGATTTGCTTAAAAAAGAGGATACATGATAGGTTCTTATTTGTGGAATAGAAAGTGGTACAAGGAGAGTTGAACAAAAGATGTTCATTTGAAAAACATAATCCTAAAGCAAATAGACCACTTCTAACTTTTCGGGCACACCTCTACCCACATGGATTGAGATCAAGTGCACTACGTAAGGTATTGCACCTAATGCACTAATTATCAATGGTTGATATTGAAAGTTGAGAAAAACAACTTTTAATCTTAACCCTCAAATAAAAGAAGTAAAAAAAAAAAAAAAAGTAAAAGAAATTAAAGTGAAAAAGTAAAAATGTTTGTGAATGGGGAGGGGATAATTGCACTGGGTGGTATTGCAATCGATCCTAATCCCTACCCACACAGCTACACCTACTTGAGTCGTCACTCCATTTGTCACAAACTCACAGATATCTTCTATTACTACCTTTTTTTTTTATTTTTTTTAAATATCAAAAAGACTATTCTAATATAAGGATTAAAGGAGATTCGAAATCTGCCTTTAAGTTTCTTAGTTCACAATTTTTTTAAAAATTATCATCTATAAATTATTATGGGGGCTTGTGGACCTAGGAAAGGATTGCTGAGCTGTTAGTTTTATTATTGAGGCATCACATGCTCGAAGAGGGAATTCACCTGAGGAGAGAAGGAGAAGAGACAAAAGTCTCTTGGGAGCTCTAGGTGGGAAGGATAGGCTAAGGAGAGAGAACCACGGAGGGTAGGGGAAGTTTTCAGCGAGAAGTAGCCTGTTGCCTTCGCATTAAATGGTGGGCAACAGCTTTATCAGTTGCATTGATGAGGAAGTGACCTGAACAGTGTACTTCCCAGCTAAGCAGCTCTTTCTACCACCTTCAGTAAATGTTTAAGGGGATTGGTTTCATGATGAGAATTTGGTAAGGTAAATATGGGGGGTTAAGATGTGAAGAAAAATGGAGTATAAAAGGGAAAGGAAATGGCCAAAAAAGTAGATCCAAGCACAATTCTCAGAAGGACAAGAGTTAGAATAAGAACATTGAGAGAAGAGCATGAACAGTGTTTCATTTTAAGTATCATTTGCCTCCTCGGGAAACTTGTAAGAAGCCTATTACGTAAATTAGTCCATGATCTTTAGTTTTTCTTCCCTGTTTTTGTCCTCGGGCTAAGCCCTATCTTTTTGTTTGATCCACTTTTTTACAAATATATTGATTTGGGCCTAGTAGAACTGTGCAAACCTCACTATTCTAAATGGGCTTGGGCTATTTGAAATTTGAATCCTTACAATTGGCGTCGTCTGTGGGAACATCAAGGTGCTGTGGGATTGTCCTGATTAGCTTTGGCTAACGTGGGGCAAGGTAGGGAGGAATTCATAGGTTCACAAAGGGAAAACCAATTTGTCAACTTAGAGCGAAGGAGAGATAGGCAACATACATCGAATGTTATGGTGGAGTCTTACCACACAAAACGTACAGCGAGGAGTCCCTCAAGGACAAGGAACCATGTTTCCCATGACGACCAAGAGACGCTGAGATTACAACTAGAGATAGATCACCTGTGCAGGAAGCTGCAATGTAGAGAGCGTGTCAAGAAGAGTCCTTCACCCCCATCAAGTGGTGGAGCAGGGGGAAGCAGGGATCGCTCATACCGCTATAGGTTTAGAACTACATCCAACGAATCCTTCTCATTGTCTTCGCGCCTAGACAAGCTAGGGAAGGACAAGTACAAGCGCAAGAAAGGGTTATCCCACCTCGGCATGGGGAATGACGCAATGAGCAAAGCACTCCTACATATCTCCAAGTCACCCTTTGTTAGGAGAATCAATAAGGCCAAGCTTCCCCATCGGTTTTCATAGCCTACTTTTACTATATACAACGGAAGGTCTGACCCTGTAGAGCATATGAGCCACTTCAATCAGAAGATGGCAGTCCATTTTGGCAATGAAGCCCCTATGTGCAAAGTTTTCCCTTCCAGCCTTGGGCCTGTGGCTATGAGATGGTTTGATGCTCTAAAGGAGGGCTCAATAAGGTCCTTTGAGAAGTTGACGAGGGCATTCAGAGCAAGATTTGTCACATGTAGTAGAGTCCCTAAGCCGTTGGACTCTCTTTTGTCCATAGCTATGAGGGAGGGTGAGACTCCCAAGACTTACTCAAATAGATACTGGGAAACGTACAACGAAATAGATGGAGATTTTAAAGATGTGGCAATTAGAACATTTAAGGTGGGGCTCCCAACAGACCAGGAATTGCAGAAGTCTCTGACCATGAAGCCTGCCCTTAGCATGTGCCAGCTCATGAATCATATAGGTAAGTATAAGAGAGTAGAGGAAGATCAAACCCAAGGGAAGAGCAAGGCTAAGGTCTTCCCTAAGAAGAGGGATCCTTGGGGAGGTGGATATCAGAATAATTGTCCTAGAAGAGACTTTCCTAACTAGACGTCATCCTCGAGGGCTCAAGTAGTCAATTCTTTATTCAAAGAGCCAGTTTATCAGATATTGGAGAAGATAAAAAATAAGCCGTACTTTAAGTGGCCTTATAAGATGGGTGGGGACATGTCCAAAAGGAACCAAAGCCTTTATTGCCATTATCATCAGGACAAAGGGCATACGATAGAGGACTGCAGGACTTTGCGAGATCACTTGAACCAGCTGGTGAGGGTAGGGAAGCTAAACCAATTCTTGCATCAGCCAATAGGTCAGTTCAGGCATTCTGGGGCCGGGTATCAGAAGGATGGAATTCCTCGGCCAGCATTAGGTACAATTAATGTGATTTTCGCTAAGCCCCGGGGTGACGTTGAGACCTTTTCGGGGGTCATGTCTATGGTTGTAAGCCCAGATTCAGGAGATAGGGATTGGACACTCAAAAAGGCCAAGGTGGTGGCCGTACCCACTTTGGGTTTTTCAAAGGAAGATAAGGAGAAAATATTCCAGCCACACAATGATGCCTCAGTAGTAACTGTTAGGATTGGTGGCTATGATGTTAATAGGGTCTTGGTTGATCAGGGCAGTGGAGCGGAGATTATGTATCATGATTTGTATAAAGGGTTAAATCTAAAACCCAAGGATCTAGAAGGATATGATTCACCATTGACGTGCTTTGATGGGAGGATGATAGTCCCTCAGGGAATGATAATGGAACCAAAGCCTTTATTGCCATTATCATCAGGACAAAGGGCATACGACAGAGGACTACAGGACTTTGCGAGATCACTTGAACCAACTGATGAGGGCATGAAGCTAAACCAGTTCTTGCATCAGCCAATAGGTCAGTTCAGGCATTCTGAGGCTGGGTATTAGAGGAATGGAGTTCCTTGACTAGCATTAGGTACAATTAATGTGGATTTCGCTAAGCCTCAGGGAAACACTGAGACCTGTTTGGGGGTCATGTCTATGGTTGTAGGCCCTGATTCAGGAGATAGGGATTGGACACTCAAAAAGGCCAAGGTGATGGCCGTACCCACTTTGGGTTTTTCAGAGGAGGATAAGGAGGAAATATTCCAGCCACACAATGATGCCTTGGTAGTAACTATTAGGATTGGTGGCTATGATGTCAATAGGGTCTTAGTTGATCAGGGTAGTGGAGCAGAGATTATGTATCCTGATTTGTATAAAGGGTTAAATCTAAAACCCGAGGATCTAGAAGGATATGATTCACCATTGATGGGCTTTAATGGGAGGATGATTGTCCCTTGAGGAATGATAAAGGAACCAAAGCCTTTATTGCCATTATCATCAGGACAAAGGGCATACGATAGAGGATTCCAGGACTTTGCGAGATCACTTGAAGCAACTGGTGAGGGCAGGGAAGCTAACCAGTTCTTGCATCAGCTAACAGGTCAGTTTAGGCATTTTGAGGCTGAGTATCAGAGGGATGGAGTTCCTCGGCCAGCATTAGGTACAATTAATGTGGTTTTCGCTAAGCCTTGGGGCGACGTTGAGACCTGTTTGGGGGTCATGTCTAAAGTTGTAGGCCCAGATTCAGGAGATAGGGATTGGACATTCAAAAAGGCCAAGGTGGTGGCCGTACCCACTTTGGGTTTTTCAGAGGAGGATAAGGAGGAAATATTCCAGCCACACAATGATGCCTTGGTAGTAACTATTAGGATTGGTGGCTATGATGTTAATAGGGTCTTGGTTGATTAGGGCAGTGGAGTGGAGATTATGTATTTTGATTTGTATAAAGGGTTAAATCTAAAACCCGAGGATCTAGAAGGATATGATTCACCATTAATGGGCTTTGATGGGAGGATGATAGTCCCTCGGGGAATGATAAAGGAACCAAAGCCTTTATTGCCATTATCATCAGGACAAAGGGCATACGACAGAGGACTGCAGGACTTTGCGAGATCACTTGAACCAGCTGGTGAGGGCAGGGAAGCTAAACCAATTCTTGCATCAACCAACATGTTAGTTTGGGCATTCTGGGGCTGAGTATTAGAGGGATGGAGTTCCTTGGCCAACATTAGGTACAATTAATGTGGTTTTCGCTAAGCCCCAAGGCGACGCTGAGACCTGTTTGGGGGTCATGTTTATGGTTATAGCCCTTGATTCAGGAGATAGGGATTGGACACCCAAAAAGGCCAAGGTGGTGGCCATACCCACTTTGAGTTTTTCAAAGGAGGATAAGGAGAAAATATTCCAGCCACACAATGATGCCTTGGTAGTAACTATTAGGATTGGTGGCTATGATGTCAATAGGGTCTTGGTTGATCAGGGCAATGAAGCGGAGATTATGTATCCTGATTTGTATAAAAGGTTAAATCTAAAACCAGAAGATCTAGAAGGATATGATTCACCATTGATGGGCTTTGAAGGGAGGATGGTAGTCCCTCTGGGAATGATAAGGTTACCTGTACAAGTAGGACATAAGGAGGTGTAAGTCAATTTCATTGTTATGGAGGCCTATTCCCCTTACATAACTATCTTGGCCAGACCATGGCTTCATGCTATGGGAGCAGTCTCGTTAACCTTACACTTGAAAGTTAGGTACCCCACATAGGAAAGAGTTTGGGAATTAGTAGGAAGTCAAGCAATGGCGAGGCAATGTCTGATAGCAGCCATTACACGGCAACCCGCGGGTCAAGCCGTGATAGAAAAGGAGCAAATCCCATAGCAATCAAAGGGTTCCGAAGTAGGAATAGGTATCGAGTCTCAGAGGGTGCTGTTCGAGGAGTTGGAAAAGATTATGATTGGACTAGATAAAGAAAAGTTCTTTTGGATAGGGTTTCAGTTGCCATCCTTGGAAAAGGCAGCCTTGGTGAAGTTCTTAGAGGACAACATGGATGTGTTTGCCTGGAGTTTATATGTCATCAGCTGAAGGTGAATCCAGAGGTAACCCCACAAGGGCAGCCACCTTGGTGTTCGTCAAAAGAGCATGCTAAGGCAGTAAGGGTAGAAGTAAACAAACTTAAGCAAGCAAGGGCAATCAAAGAGGTCTTTTACCCCGAGTGGTTGGCTAACACTGTGGTAGTAAAAAAGAAAAATGGGAAGTGGCGTGTGTGCGTGGACTTTACGGATTTGAATAAAGTTTGCCTAAAGGATGCTTTCCCCATTCCTCGGATTGATCAATTGGTGGATGCAACAGTTGGGCACCCTTGGATGAGTTTCTTGGATGTCTTTCAAGGGTATCATCAAATACCTTTAGCATTATCTGATCAGGAAAAAATTGCTTTTCAGGCTCCCACTGGAAATTACCACTATCGTGTGATGCCCTTTGGCCTTAGGAATGCAGGGTCCACCTATTAAAGAATGGTGACGCGGATGTTTGAGTCACAAATTAGGAAGAATGTGGAGGTGTACATCGATGATATGGTGATAAAGAGTAGGTAGATTGTAGAGCATTTAGCAGATTTGGGGGAGGTATTCTCGGTGTTGAGGGAACATAAGCTACGTTTAAATGCATCTAAGTGTTCTTTTGGGGTCAACTCAAGAAAGTTCTTAGGCTACATGATAACACACCGAGGAATTGAGGTCAATTGCAATCAGATTAAGGCCATCAATGGCTTGCATCCACCTTGGAACCCCAAGGAAGTGCAAAAGCTGACAGGGATGACAACATCTTAAAATAGGTTTATCTCTCAATTAGCATATAGGTGTCGTCCATTTTTCCAACTCCTCCATAAATGGAAGGACTTTCAATGGACAGAGAAGTGTGTGGTGGCCTTGGAGAAACTCAAGCAGTATTTTTCAAGGCCCCCAATCCTTACTAGGCCTGAGAAAGAGGTAGTGTTGTATGCATATTTGTCAGTCACAAATTATGCTGTTAGTCTGGTCTTGATTGGAGTCACAAATTATGCTGTTAGTCTGGTCCTGTTAGTCTGGACTTTCAATGGACAGAGAAGTGTGTGGTGGCCTTTGAGAAACTCAAGCAGTATTTTTCAAGGCCCCCAATCCTTACTAGGCCTGAGAAAGAGGTAGTGTTGTATGCATATTTGTCAGTCACAAATTATGCTGTTAGTCTGGTCCTGATTAGAAATGAGAATGGGATCCAAAGACCTGTTTACTACGTCAACAAGTCCTTGCAGGAGGCTGAGACACGCTACTTACCCCTGGAAAAGGCAAAGTTGGCCATTGTGCATGCCACCAGGAAGCTTTCTCATTATTTTCAGGCATATACTGTGGTGGTACTCACCCAGCTTCCCTTGCAAGCCCTTTTACAAAAATTTGACTACACTAGCAGAATTGCTAAGTGGGGAACTATGCTAGGTGCTTATGACGTCAAGTATATGCCTCGCATTGCCATAAAAAGGCAAGTCCTAGCAGACTTTGTGGCGGAGTTTACTGAGGGTGCAACAAGTGGAGGAAAGGAAACAATGGGTGTTATGACCACCTTGGCCTATGTTATTCCACCATGGGAGGTTTACATTGATGGTGCAACTAATTGAAAAGGAGCAGAGGTAGGGATTGTGTTGGTAACCCCCGAGAAGTTGGTAATGGAAAAATTGCTGCGGTTGACTTTTCTTGCTACCAACAACGAGTCTAAGTATGAAGCTTGGCCAGCTGAAATGGCAATGGTTAGTTAGTTAAGAGGAGAAGTGGTAAAGTTATATTCTGATTCTTAGTTGGTGGTAAGCCAAGTCTATGGGGAGTTTGAGGTCCGGGATGAAAGATTGCAGCGTATCTCGCTAAAGTAAAACAAGCTCGAGTCCATTTTAGGAGCTTTACTTTAAAGCAAATCCTAAAGGGACAGAATTTTCATGTAGACACTTTTGTTATGCTGGCAACTTCTCTGGGGTCAAATCTACCTTGGATTGTTATTGTTGAAGACATAACTAGTTCCAATCTTATGAAGAAGCCCTTTGTCGGGGTACATAGCATTCAAGTTGGGCCAAGCTGATGGACCCCTTGGTGACCTTTTTGAAGCAAGGTATGTTACCTGAGGACAAGGATGAGGCAGAAAAGGTACGCAGGAAGGCTCCCCGTTATTGGTTATCCGAAAAACAGAAGTTGTACAAGTGTTCTTATGCAGGGCCATATTTATTGTGTGTGCATCCAGATATGTGGGAGTCATACAGGAGGGAGGTCTTTGGCCCATAGAGCCCTCACCCAAGGATATTGGTGGCTGGGCATGCAAAAAGCTTCTCAAGACTATGTGAGGAAGTGTGACTAGTGTCAAAGATATGCCTCAAATATTCATCAACCGAGGGGAGTCCTGAATCCACTTTTCAGCCCTTGGCCATTTGCCTAGTTGGGCTTGGACATAGTGAGACTATTTTCCCGAGCTATAGGAAACCAAAGATGGCTCCTCGTCGGGACGGACTATTTTACCAAGTAGGTAAAAGCTGAGCCACTTGCTAACATCAGAGACATGGATGCTAAGAGGTTTATATGGAGAAATTTTATCACCAGGTTTGGAGTCCTACACATGCTAATCTCGGATAATGGTCTTCAGTTTAATAATAAAGCCTTCTGAAGATATTGTGGGGAATTGGGGATCAGGAACAGGTATTCTACCCCTGCTTATCCTCAAGGGAATGGCTAGGCTGAGGCTACCAATAAGGTCTGTAAGGTTGAATTTAATCAACCATATGTTGGCTTTATTCCGTATCAAATTTTCTTGTAATTCAGCATGTAGAAACCCTGTATTTAAGTGGGAAAAATGTAAGGGTTGTGTGTGAAAGAGTGTGAAGAAATTCAAATGTGTGCATTCAAAGGAGTCTCGCGACTGGATCTCGCAACTGACTTGCGTCTCGCAAGTCGCTAAAGTGGCACATGTGTGAAGCATGTAGGGAGCTGAAGGGTCACGACAGCTGGAGCACTACAGGACAAAAAGTACAATCTGGCCTGGAAGTTATCTCGCAACTCAAACTCGCGACTCGTTCTAATCGCAAGGCCAAGTTGCCAGAATGACCTGTTTGGATGAAAACTAATTTTTCACATTCCTCACGTACCCTACTATAAATATCCTTATACCCACAAAATGTATTGTGCAGAAAAAGGTGGCTATTCAGAGAGAAAAACCCTAAGAGAGGTTTCTACAACACACCCATCTTATTAGAGAGAGAGCTACTCATTCTTAGAGAGAAATCTTTGTAGTCTCTTCTCCTTCGCTCTCCCATTGTTATACCCATTGAATGAAGATTTGTACCCAAACACTACCCACACTCATTCAAAGTGTTAAGAGTGTTTTTGGAGCTTTAGGAAGCATTGGAAGATGCTAAGGATGGTGGATGCAATATGGGCTTATTGCGGGATCCGGTAAGCTAGAGAAGAGAAGGTTCAGCATAACCCTGTTAAAGCAAGAAGCTTGGAGGGCTTAGGTGCATTGGTTAGATTAGGCTTGGAGGGTCTATTGCTATTTATGTATCCCAACTTTATTCTCCAGTGGATCATTTGACCGCTTGAAGGGCGGCAGAGAGGTTTTTCAACGAGTACTTCGGTTTCCTCTTCGATAACACATCACCGTGTTATCTTTGTGTTAGCATCTCTCTTCCCTTACTCTTTACCTTTTAATTACTACTTTGTTTGTAATTAATTTTGGTTTAGAGTATTTTACCAATTTGTATTTAGCTTATATTCATCATTCCACACATATATTGTGTGTGTATAAACTTGTGTCGGTACTTTTGATATTGGGAGTCTTAACGTTCATTGGTGTTTTACACGCTAATTGAACATTCAAGGTCATATTTTCTAGGTTGAAGAAAAGGTTAGATGATGCAAAGGGAAAATGGGTGGATGAGTTACCCTATGTGCTGTGGACTTATCGTATTACGCCCCAAAGATCAACTGGAAAAACTCCTTTTTCAATGACCTATGGGGCAGAAGCAACAATCCCTTTTGAGTCCGGGTTCTTAACCCTAAGAACTAATTAGTTCGGCACTGAGAAGAATAACCGCTTGTTCTCGGATAGCTTGGATCTGGTTGAGGAAAGAAGAGAAGTGGCTGTAGTGAAAATGGCACATTATCAGTAGAGGCTTAAGCAAGGATATGACAAGGGAGTGAAGTTGAGGCCATTAGCTCCAGGAGAGTTAGTTCTGAGAAAGGTGGTGGGGATGGCGAAGAACCTAGCCTGGGAAAAATTGGGTCCCAACTAGGAAGGACCATACAGGATAACTTCGATGGCTAGTATTGGGGCTTATTACTTGGAAAACCTTGATGAAAATGTAATTCCACGTCCTTGGAATGTAAATAATTTTCGGTGCTATTATTATTAATTATATGAACTCCTTCGTTATTCATGTCTGATTTATTTACGCTTTACTGAGGATGCAATTAGTGATGTAATCTTTTTTTGGGAAGAATCTCTAAGTGTTAAACAGAACCTTGGTCTTGTTTGACTCCTCAGGTCACAAGTCTTGGGTAAATTAACCTTTGTACGGAAAATCTTTAAGTGTTAAACATGACCTAGGCCTTGTTCGACTTCTCGGGTCACAAGCCTTGGGTAAATTAACCTTTGTGTGGAAAATCTCTAAGTGTTAAATAGAACCTTGGCCTTGTTTGACTCCTCGGGTCACAAGCCTTGGGTAAATTAACCTTTGTGTGGAAAATCTCTAAGTGTTAAACAGAACCTCGTTCGACTTCTCGAGTCACAAGCCTTAGGTAAATTAACTTTTGTGTGGAAAATCTCTAAGTGTTAAACAGAACCTCGGCCTTGTTCGACTCTTCAGGCCATAAGCCTTGGGTAAATTAACCTTTGTATAGAAAATCTCTAAGTGTTAAACAGAATCTTGGCCTTGTTCGACTCCTCGGGTCACAAGCCTTGGGTAAATTAACCTTTGTGTGGAAAATCTCTAAGTGTTAAATAGAACATCGGCCTTGTTCGACTCCTCGAGTCACAAGCCTTGGGTTAATTAGCCTTTGTGTGGTGAATCTCTAAGTGTTAAACAAAACCTTGGTCTTGTTCGACTCCTTGGGTCACAAGCCTTGGGAAATTAACATTTATATAAAAAGCTTCTAAGTGCTTGCCAGGATCTGGGTTAAGTTTGGCCCCTTGGGTCACAAACTATGGACAAGTTAGCCTTCGCGTGGAATTGTCTAAGTATGGAGTAAAATTATGAAACTTGCTTGCTTCCTCGGGTTATAGGTGTAATGCAAATTGTTCTTTTGGAGTTCCAAGTACAAATTAAGGTAAGTGTTATTTGAAATTTTTATTGAGTTCTAAGAGTTAGTCTAGTAATTTCCTTAGAATTTGTGTTAGATTGAATAGTAGAGCAAGAGGAGTTGATTAAGTTAATCAAAGGTCAGTTTTACTACAGCTATTATAAGGAAAAGAAAATAGCAAGGAATACAATTAGACAAGTAAGGCTTAGATAGAGAAAAATTTATAAGATAAAGTTCAACTTTTTTCATTGAAGTTTGAGAATTAGAGTACAACAGAAGGGAAAGGGGGCATCAACTAAATTCAAGCCCAATTACACAGTTGAATGATTGCTTCTAAACCTAGGGCTAAATTATGTTGATGTTTCTTTCTCTTTCCTTCCCTTTTTTCTTGCTCTTTCTCTTTCTTTTTCATCTTCAGCTGAGCCACTTCAGCTACTTCTTCTATCTCCACATCCACAACATTTACGGTAGCTGCCTGCTCTTTCTCTTTGGCTGGTGTGGCAGACGAAGTGATGGCAGGCTGGGCCAAGGAAGAAGTGGGGGTAGAGCTAGGGTCCACTGAAGGCTAGGAAGGGCTAGGGGCCAAGTGCAGGGCTGGGGGATAGTATACCCTATCAGGAGCCCTAAGCTCTGACTCAGTGTTGATCCCAGATGTAGTGAGGGCCTGACCCTACACCTCAAGGCAAAAGGTCCGAGCGTCGTCCTTGAGTTGGGCAGTAAGACTTTAGACAGTCTTAGTCATGCCTGTGTCATAGGCTGCTTGTTTGGCTTAGCCTTCTCAGCATCCTTGGCCTCTAGCTACTTTTGCAGCTGCTTAAGCTCCACCTTGTTTAAGGCTAGCTTGTTTTCGGCCTTCCTCTGAGCCTCTAAGGACTTTATAGCTTGTTTTTCAAAGCTGTTCAATGTAGCTTCAGCATTCCTTTGAGCCTTTTCTACTTCGGTCAGTTAGGCAAGAGTCTCCTTGAGTTTCTTGTCAACCGTGATGTGGGCTTTCTCAACTGCGTCTAGCTTGCCCTTAGCTTTCTGAGCCTTGTCCAAAGAATAAGTTACCCATTCCTCGACCACGAAGGCTACTTAAACAGACTGCAAGATTAATACTAGTTAGTGTTCATACGTATGTTATTTTTATTTACGAGAGAAGGGAGGTGATTATATGCCTTTGCCAAGTCTTGCTTTAGAGACAGGAAAACCTCGCATTTCCTGGAGGACCTGAGCTCCTACATATCTTTAGGCAAGCATAAAGCTTTCTTCAAGCACTCGGCCACAAGGCCTGACATGCCTGTTTGGGGTCTCTTAGGTTGGCATCATTCATCACCGGGCCACTCGAGTTTGGCGTGAAAGAGGGTCTCCAAGCAGAAGGCTTGGGTGGTTGCTCCCCTTCGGATTCTTTTGAAGTCCCAAGGGAGGTTTTCTATTAGGCCCTGGTTGTTCGGGCCTCTCTAGCTAGGGGTTGCTGAGAGGAGTGCATGATTTCTCCTTCCTCAGCACCTTCAAGGCCCTTGCCTCCTTGGCCGTTTTTCCTCTTTTTCTCTGCGGCATCACTAGAGGATGCACGCGTTGGAGCGGGACTTGGTGGCCGGGGCATCACCGGGATGGCTGGGGAAGCACCCCCAGTGTGGGCTGTTTGCAAAGCTAAAAGGTCTGGAGTCTTTTCTTCGAATCCCATTTCTTCTGGAATATTAACTCCCTCTTGGTTGGTGCTGACTTGGGCAAGACGAAAAGGGCGGTTAGCAAAGCTAGGAGGTTTGGAGTCTTTTCTTCAAGTCTCATTCCTTTTGGAATATTAATTCCCTCTTGGTTGGTGCTAACTTAGGCAAGATGAAGAAGGCGGTGTGAGGTACTGGGAGTGTTTTTAGGGTCCTCTTATTGGTAGAAGACCTCAAAGTCTTTGTTTGTTACTTCTTGGATAGGTTCAAGAATGGGCTCCTTAGCTTCTTCGTCCGAAGGTATGGGAGGCTCTTGTGAGTAGAGGAGCTTGGCTGCAAGTGGGGCTGGGAGTTAAGTGTCTTGGGTTCCCATAGAGGAGGTTCAGTTAACAGAAAGCCTGCAACTATTACGTTGATCAAAGCTAACCATGGGAGTTTAGCCTTAATGACGTTCTTCGAACTTTCGAAGCGCTTGGAGAATGGTTTGAATCCAAGGATGATGTGTACAGCTCGAAGTTGACCGTTTTTTTACAGAAAAATTTCTGACCTAAGGATCCGGTTTAGGTTAGTGAAGTTCACGAGGTGCTTGGATGGGGTGGTGTGGTATTCGTCTACCAATGAAGAAACAACATGAGTTATAAACCAGGGAGATACCTTGTAAAAATTTTAATTAAAGAAAAATCCTAAGCACATCTATTATCCGTGGGAACCATACTTGGTTCCCCTTCTTGGGTGGGACAATGTAATCCGTCATGCCAGTCTCCTAAGATGATGAGGAAATTCTCATCCATACCCTTGTTTGACTTAGGCATACAAGATATTAACTTAACAGAAGGGACCCTACATTTAATGTAGTATTTAGTCTCCTTCCCCTTTTGGCAATTTTACACCCAATTCACATCATGCCATGTGAGATTGGTCTCCATTTTTCGGTTTATCATGTCTACACTCCCGAGGACCCTAAAAACATTTAGGGAGCATTGGGTGGGGGTTAACCTATAGTTCATTAGGAAGTCTCTAGTGACCCTTCCCATGGTGATTTCCATCTCACCTTCTATAAAGGCGATCATTGGAATAACTATAGAGCAAGGAGGTTTGTTTATGATCAGCCATTCACCCAGTTCACAGTGTCGGAGTTTAACACCATTAAGGATCCTATATTGAGCCCTAAAAGTAGCCATGCCTTCGGGGGTATCTACTAGCCTAGCAAATCTACCCATGAAATTTTATGGTATGGGAAACAAAAATCTGTGTAAAAGGATATGAATCTGAACACACCTATGCGCAGTGGAAGAATTTCTCCTCAGGTAGCTGCTTCAAGGAAAAGTTCCGAATGAGTAAATGAGATAAAGCCAGCCACAACCCCTCCTTATATAGGGGTGAAAAATGAGCGGTAAATTTCCCGCCCATAAATGAGATAAAACGAGGACCATAGGATCATCATCATACCGTAGAACGGGGGGAGACAAGCAGCCGCTTGACACCATAAATGTGAAACCGTAAATACCGAAGCGTCAGGAGCATGATAGAGACAGGTGAAAGGACGTTACCACGTGGGAACCCATATGTCACGTATTAGGCTAGATTGTATAAATTAAAACCTTGCTTCTATCTCAGAGTTAATTGCAAAGTTTTAGAGGGCAATTGTGGGGGCCCGAGGACTGAGGAAGGGATTGTTGAGCTATTAGTTTTGTTATTGAGGCATCACATGCCCGAAGAGGGAATTCACTCGAAGAGAGGAGGAGAAGAGACAAAAGTCTCTTAGGATCTCCAGGTGGGAAGGATAGGCTAAGGAGAGAGAATCATGGAGGGTATGGGAAGTTTCCAACGAGAAGTAGCCTGTTGTCTCTGCATT
Organism: Lithocarpus polystachyus; assembly: GCA_033629205.1. Taxonomy (NCBI): domain Eukaryota; kingdom Viridiplantae; phylum Streptophyta; class Magnoliopsida; order Fagales; family Fagaceae; genus Lithocarpus; species Lithocarpus polystachyus. The sequence continues at coordinate 25,985,635 of CM066163.1, read as the reverse complement.
AAATGGTGGGCAAAAACTTTATCATCTGCATTGATGAGGAAATGACTTGAATAGTGTAATTCACAGCTAAGCAGCTCCCTCTACCACTTTCAGGAGATGTTTAAGGGGACATGTGTCATGAAGAGAATTTGGTTAGGTAAAGATGGGGGGTTAAGATGTGAAGAAAAAGGAAGTATATAAGGGAAAGGAAATGGCCAGAAAAGGGGATTCAAGCACAATTCTCAAAAGAACAAGAGTTACAATAAGAACATTGAGAGAAGAGCGTGAACATTGTTTCATTTTAAGTATCATTTGCCTCTTTGGGCATGCTTGTAAGAAGCCTATTACATATATTAGTCAATGATCTTTAGTTTTTCTTCCCTGTTTTTGTCCTCGAGCTAAGCTCTCCCTTTTTGTTTAATCTACTTTCTTACAAATATATTGATTTGGGCCTAGTTGAACTGTGCAAACCTCACTGTTTTAACTGGGCTTGGGCTATTTGAAATTTGAGTCCTTACAATTTTGATATTATTTTATTTACTTCTAGGATTTACTTTGTTAGAACATGTGTCAATATTTTATGTAATTGGCTAATCCTTTGACAAAACATACTTTACTTGTAATTGGGTAGATCTAGGATGAGTTTAGTACTTCAAGAAACATGTTGTTCAAGTCTAATATTAAAGCCATAAAGATTGGACCAAGAAACAAGTGAAGAGAAACTGTTCATTAAAGCTTGACAGATAGCTCGACAGCTGCCAACAGATAGCTATCTATCGAGGCCTCGACAGCTGTGGACAGATAGCTATCTATTGAGAATTACGAAATCAGAATTTTCAAATCTAATTTTCAGCCCATGCGAACATGTATGTGTAGGGTTTCTTTTCTCACAACCTTGACATATATAAAACTTATTTTAAAGGCCGTTACATAAGAGAATGCAAGGAGAATTTATAAAAAAAGGTGACCAATGCCTTATTCTCTTTGAAAGAAGCTACTGCGTCTTTGCGCCTTAGTGTTTTGTAACGAAGTGCTTTTATATTTTCATTGTTGATGAAGTGAAGAACTTTGCAGCCAACATTCTTCTTCCTTAAGTTGGTGAGTGAGTCACATACTGGAATCTGTGCAAAAGGATGGCATTCGTATATGGAAGAGTTTAAAGGTTTTGAAGCGATAGAAAGTTTCTGCTGTAAGTTCATCTACGGGGATAAATCTGAAACTCCTCTTTACTATAGTGAATTGCTTTTCGGGAAGGTTTCCCCCTAGGTTTTTTACTATGAAACTAATTTGTTTCATTGGCTATCCTATGTCACCATATCTTGTCTTATTTATTTTTTCGCTACATTTATTTGTGACATGATATTGATGTTAATTTGTTTTAACAAGTTTTATTCATAATAAATCTATTTAACAACTTGGGTTTAAAACTTGTTAATTCTATCATATGGGATCTAAATTTCCCAACAAGTGGTATCATAGTGGGTACACTCTAATTGGATTAATTTCCTGAGTGTGATCTTTGACCCCCGTTTTCATGGAAACTCTTGATTGTTTTGATTTGCATGATCTTGTGTTGAATGATGATGATGATATTCAAGATGTCTATTGCAAGCTTTATAATTTTTGTATGAAATCCTTTGAATGTTCTACAAAATTAAAAGTTAATTTTAAAAAGGTCAAACTTGAAAGAGATGATTTGATTGCAAAATTGGATGAAGCTAATAATTTGAATGAGAATTTTAAAAATCAAATTTCATCTCAAGTGGACAAAATTAAGAGTTTGGAAGAGCAACTAGTTGAATTTAAAACTGAAGTTGAAAAATTAACTAGTGCCAAACTTGTTGTTGAGCCAAACTCAAAAGAATGAATTTTTTATGTTCCTCCATTTAAAACAAATAATGAAGAGTTGAAGGCTAATATTGCTAGGATAGACAAAGGTAAAAATTCTAATGTTAATGCTGAAGTTTCTAAACCTATGTCTAAAACTCCTCCTAGGATGAAAGAAAAATCTGTTTTTGTCCCTATTTGTCATCATTTTCATATTGTTGGTCATATTAGGCTAAATTGTCCTAAGTTAAGGTCTCTGTCAACCTCTAAGGTTAGACCTCTTTCTATGGTGCTAAGTAGTTCCAAAACTACTCATGTTTGTCACCATTGTGGTGTTCCTAGACACATTTGTCCTAATTGTTTTAAGTTGTATTCCCAAAAGCAAGTGTCCAAATGGTCACAAGTTTCCTCTCAAGAACCTACACTTTTGTTTGGAGAGTTATTAAAATCTTTAAGCTTTTTAACTCAATTTCAGGAGAATCTTAATTTTTCTATGTCCTTTAGTAGACATACTAGGACACTTGCCTTTTCATCATCATGGTCAAAGTCTCGTGCTGTGTGGGTGAGAAAGAAGCCTAAGACTTAATCGTCTTTTCTGTTTGTCATCTGTTTTAATTCTTTCTATCTAAAGTAGGACTTTCTTTGCTTGATTTCTTATCTGCTTTTGGAATCATGCTTTCATGCATCTGCATTTTTCTATCATGCTTTCATGCATGTGCGTCTTTCTTTCATGCTTCCATGATTGTTTATCTGTTTTTGTTTGATTGTTTAGTTTTTATTTTGTTTTGTTTTCAAAATTAAAAAAAAAAATTAAAAATTGAAAAACAATGTATATTTGCGTGCATTGGTACTTGTGTACCTTGGATGGTCATTAAAACAAAGTTATCTAAATTTTGTATCTTTTGTAGCTTAGATGAGCATCTCTATGCACAACTAAGCAAGTGAGCTTTGTGGCTTGTGTTTGTAATAAGTAAGATTAAGTAATCTCTTGTGCTTAACACTCAATATCATTTTTTTTTACGGAAAGGACTAAAAAATACTAAGAGAAAGGCATAAATAACTATCTCACCACTATTGCCTGCCAATCATGAAATAACATCTGTATGCTTCGGCATAGCAAAAGTGCAATGTCATAAACTTAACATAATTGGGTATTTCTTTTCTCTCTCTTATATGCCCATGCATAATTTTCTCAAAAGAAAAATATGCAAAGAAAAATAAAAGCAAAAAGATCAAAATGTTTTATATATGATTGCAAGCGTGTATTCTAAGAGATGTGGGAGTTATAAGATGTACCTTAAAAGTGATGGTCTCCGTCAAACAGTTATGATTGTGTGCGAGTTAAAGTGATTTTCTCATATCTCAAATTGTCATATCATGTTAACACTTATGCAATCTGGCGATGTTTTTCACACACAACACGCAATATTCTTTACTACTCTTGATACATATGCAGGTACAATGTGATTTTGCCATTACAAGGAATACATGTGTTAATGTCTGGTCACTAAACTGTCTTAACTTGTTTTTGAGATATAAAATTGGTTAGACTTGTTTAGTGTATGTGTGTGTCTCGACATTTTTATTGTTGAGAGATGATTTTGAGAGCTTAAAATGTTGGTTGGATCTTTGGTTGAGTAGCATGTTTGATTGCATTCATATCTGTGTTTTTCCCTTCTTTGAAAAATTGTTTTCAAGCAATCTCGGCAACTAGGCTATCTATCGAGCTCTTCAACTTCTTTTTATCGCATTCTCAATAGCTTCTCGATCCATCAAGGAAGTTTCTGTATGCTCGACAGCTGTTCGATCCATCGATGTTGGCTTCTGCTCGATAGCTTCTCGACACCTTTCGATCCATCGAGATCCTCTTGCATGCATTGTTTTTCACATGTTTTGCATCTTTCTTTTATCTTGTCATCCTTAGCACTTTATTACATTACATTCATACATTTATATGGATTCTTTGTACCCCTTTGATCATCCTTGTTCATCTTTACGTTTCTTGGGTGAAGCTTTCTAGCTTCTTGTACCCTTTGTCAATCATGACAAAAAGGAGGAGAAATTGTAGAGAATATGTTGTCTCTTTTTAAGATTCTACATGTTAGAGGGAGAAATACATTTCCTTGTAAGGGGGAGTTATGTTTCATCTTGTTAGGGGGAGTGCTTACTTCGTTCTTCTTGTACACCAGTCTTGTGACCATGTTTACATACATTGTACTTATCTTTAATATATATATATATATATATGATGATGTATGTCTTCTTCAGCTATCTTTACATGTGTTGTTTCTTTTCTATCTTTATACACGTGTTTCTTTATTGTATGCAATTTTTTATTTCTGTTTCATACTAAGATGCCGTGATGAGTTTTGTTTAAAGTGTTTCAAAAATACAGATTGTCAAAGTCTTCTTACCATGGACTCTCTTCTTGCAAAGTTTTTCAAAAGTTTGTGTTAGGATAGATTTTATTGTATTCAACAAGAGAGTATGAGTTAAGTGATTTATGACTTCTCTCATATGTTCATTTGTTTGTTGTGTTTTTTTCACGGATTGCCCAAGGGAGAGATTGTTAAAACATATGTCAATATTTTATATAAATGGCTAATCCTTTGATAAAACGCACTTGTAATTGGGTAAATCTAGGATGGATTTAGTACTTCAAGAAATATGTTGTTCAAGTCTAGTATTAAAGTCATGAAAATTAGACTAAGAAACAAGTGAAATGAAGCTGTTCATTAAAGCTGGACAAATAGCTCGACAGCTGCCGACAGATAGCTATCTATCGAGGTCTTGACAACTATGGACAGATAGCTATCTATTGAGAATTATGAAATCAGAATTTTCAGATCTAATTTTCGGCCCATGCGAACATATATGTGTAGGGTTTCTTTTCTCACAACCTTAGACATATATAAGGCTTATTTTAAAGGCCATCACATAAAAAAATACAAGGAGAATATATGAAAAAGGTGACCAATGTCTTATTCTCTTTGAAAGAAGCTACTGCGTCTTTGCGCCTTAGGGTTTTGTAACCAAGTTCTTCTTGATCTTCATTGTTGATGAAGTAATGAAATGAAGAACTTTGCAGCCAACATTTTTCTTCCTTAAGTTGGTGAGTGAGTCATGTACTGGGATTCGTGCAAAGGAGTTGGTTACATACTGGGATCCATGTAAAAGGGTAGCGTTTATATATTGAAGAGTTCAGAGATTTTGAAGCGGTAGAAAGTTTCTGTTGTAAGTTCATCTACGAGGATAGTAGAGTCTAGGGATAAATGTTTTGTACTAGATTTGAAACTTCTCTTTACTATAGTGAATTGCTTTTCGAGAAGGTTTCCTCTTAGATTTTTTACTGTAAAACTAGTTTGTTTCATTATTTTTCTTGGATTATCATATCTTGTCTTATTTACTTTTTCGCTGCAATTATTTGTGACATGACATTGATGTTAGTTTGTTTTAACAAGTTTTATTCATAATAAATCTAATTAACAACTTGGGTTTAAAACTTGTTAATTCTATCAACCGGGGTCTAAATTTCCCAACATACTTTTCTATATAATTAAAATTATTAGCTATTGGGTTTATATATATATATATATATATATATATATAAATAAATAAATAAATTAGGATAGATGAACTGCATGTCTCAATATATAATTATGTATAACCTTTTCTTAATAATTCAGCTAACAAATTTGTTTATGTGATGTTGTGTTAAGATTTTTGGACGATATGATTTTGATATTGGATAATCTACACGAATGTTGTGTTTAGTTTTTATATTTACTAAAATTTATTTCATACGATATAATTTTTAAAATTTTGTGGTTATATTTTACATTGATTGAATATTTTTATTTATTTTTAGTTATTTTGAACAATTGTAAAATATATTAATTAATTGATTAATTTATATACGATTCAATTAATGAACAACTGGTTTTTGTGTGTGTGTGCACGTATAAGAAGAACTTCTGGTTGAACTAGCGAACTAGTCCTTAGTCATGTCAACTTCCAAGTCAATTTTGATAACTATGCTTTAAATACATAAATTCAATAAATCTCTCTAAATGTTATCTTTTTTGGTATTGTCACAATAGGTTTTAGAAATTTGTTATTTATTGTAAGAAAACAAAAATTGAAATTTATTTCCTAGGTGTTTTCCATGCTTCATATATATAGAATGATGCTGAATTTTACCAAGGCAAGGCCCTTTAGATTCATTTCTAAGGCGTAAACCAAGAATACACGATTCCACTAGCGAGAACCGTGTATCATGTATCTTCTTTTTATTCTTTATTTTCTCTCAGTCATTCCTCTCTCTCTGGTTGGCAACATTAGTGGATGTAGAGTTCGAGTCTGAGTCATCAAAAACCCTAAAAGGTTTGGTGCTGAAGCCAAGACACCAATCCCAAGGTCAAATCTAATTTTTTAGCCCAGGCTCACTCCACAAAGGTAGGTTGATCAAGTTCATCTACGCCAATTTCGATTCCATTCTCAACCCACTCACACCGCATTAGATAATAGAGTTAACCTAGACCAAATCCAAGCAGATGATACAAATAGAAAAGCAGCCTAAGTTTAAGATGGAAGATACATCATTACTCGCTAGGAGGATAAACATAAGCCAACTTTAGGAAGTTGATCCACAGTTTCCATGTAGTTATGCTGAATCTTTGACTTCATGAAATGCCCCAAGAGAATTCCTGCATTCATTCAAATTCGGGTTAAAGAGCCTATTAGAATTTGAGTTGCTTGAGAGATAGTAGCGTGACAACTTCAGACAACGGCATCACAATCTACAATTATATTAACAAAGCCCAGATTTGAATATGAGGCCCAATTAAATGAAGAAGGGACCTGGCCCACTTTGGAGCGAAAAATAAAAGTGTTGTAAAGTCTGTAGAATTGAATCTTGAATTTTGTAACTCAAAAAGAGGATCAAAGTGTTGGAACTTGGAACAAGAGAGGGTTCTTTCACATTTTATAAAAGCTAAATGGAGGAATTTTAGGTGTCCCAATTTCTGATTCCAAATAATTTTTAATTTTCCACGCAAAGTCAAAACGGAATCTCAAACTTCTGGGTTCGAATCGAACCCAAATAAAACCAAAAAAAGTGGGGCAGGAGCAAACGCTAACTTGCAGAGGAGAGAGAGAGAGGATAAGGCTTAAGAATAATGCTAAGTCTATCACATTTTCACATCAATTTTACAACAAATTTTAATGTAAATTGTTATTAGTTTTAATTTAGGTCTACTATTAATAATTTTTTTTTTTAATTCAATAACAGTTTGTCACTTAAAATTTGTTATGAGAATAATGTTCTTATATAACGCTAAAGACTCATCGAAAAGTACTATGTTCATAATATTTTTATAATATTTTCACAAAAAATTATAGATATTCAACTGATATTATTGGTCTTAAGTTAAATCCATTATTAAAATTATTTTTTTCTCTACTAATAACAGTCAATACCAATCTATTTTTTAAAATTAATTGTAAAAATATTGCTCTAAATTTGTTGAAAAAATACTGTGTAAGAATTGCATTTCTCTCGAAACTTGCACAAATAAAATAAAAAAGGATATTGCGTGTAGCGTGGTGGAAGTGTAACTAACCGAACGCAGTATAAAGGTGTTGGGCTATAATTGAAGCGGAAAATTTAAGCGGGATTCCAATAGCGTGGAATAAAAGTCAGGAACCCGTATATAAAAGATCTCAAGAGCCATCAAACAGAGCGCATAAAAACTCTCAAATTCCAATCTCCCTCTGTTTTGTATCAACAAAAAAATTGTGAGCCCCTTTCTTTCTCAAGGTAATAATTGTTGTTGTTGTTGTTGTTGTTGTTAGGGTTATTATTGTTTGTTTGTTTGTTAAATTCTGATGTAAGTATTCGCTTGGCAATCCATGGTGTGTATTACTGTTATTAGGCGGCAATGAATCAGACTCAGGACACCACTCATCAGGATCCCCCTTGCTTCAAGCTCGTCATCGTCGGCGATGGCGGAACTGGTACATTTAAATTTTGAGAATCCTTGTTGATTTTGTTGTTGTTGTTGGATCAACGGTGTTGCTTTTTTTTTTTTTTTTTTTTTTTGATTGATTCATTGCGTTTGTGAATTGGGCAGGCAAAACCACGTTTGTGAAACGCCACCTTACTGGAGAGTTTGAGAAGAGATATGAGCGTAAGAACATGAATACAACTCAACTAAACAACAATCTCATAAAATTCTCCTTTTGTTTTTCTGACTCTGATTCTGATTCTTTTAGGTTAGGTTTTGCTCTGTAAATAATTAATAATAATAGAATGTGGGAAATTGTGTTTTGGTCACAGCAACAATCGGCGTGGAAGTTCATCCGCTGGACTTCTTCACGAATTATGGGAAGATCAGGTTCAACTGCTGGGACACTGCTGGTCAGGAGAAATTCGGTGGACTCCGCGACGGTTACTAGTGCGATCTTAAACCTTTTTGTGAAAATTCAGATTGAGTTTTTGGTTATTGCATGTATAGAAACTTGGAATTCTTGCTTATATTAATTATGCCTTTTAATATCCTTCTACATTAAGAGAATACTAAAAGAACAAGAAATTGTGCTTTACTAAATAAGCCCATCTTGTGTTGTTTTGGATTTTGATTCAGCAATTTATAGTGTCTGGACTCTGGTAATGGTTCTGTCCTAAGTCACTGCATTTTTTTTTTTTCCCGAACTTTTTTGTTTTGTTGTGTTTAGTTCTACTTTGTTATAGGTAAATTGGTTTAAATCTTTCATTCATTCATATCTGACATTTGGTTTTTCTGAACTTTTTTGATTTGCAGTATTCATGGACAGTGTGCTATCATCATGTTTGACGTCACAGCTCGATTGACATACAAAAATGTTCCAACATGGCACCGGGATCTCTGCAGGTGAGTTAATGCAATTTATGATGCCCTTTCGTTTTCTTTTTTTAATTTTATGTTTCATCTAATCTATCATAATGCTGCTACAATGGCTGCTGTTCCTAGGACTATAAATGAACTGAGCTTAGTATGAGCAGTTGGAGCTTGGCTCAGGATAATTATTGTTCTTGTTCGTTTTTGTAACAAATGAGCCAAACTTGGGCCTAATTTAGGCTTTAGTTTAAACAGTCTAAGCTCAAATATAATATACATACATGTTCATGAACATAATTGTGAATGTGAGACTTGATTTAAGTACACTTATGTAGACTTGAGATTGGATTGTGTAAGTTTGTAAATGAATTTATAAGATATCAAATTATAATTTATAATTTATAATTTATTAATAATATAAATATTCAATTTTGCAGTAAAAATTATGTATAATTTTCAACAATACAAAGTTGGTGAATCTAAAATTAATAAGTCCATTAACAAAAAATCACTTTTTATAATTAACTCAAATAATATAATTTCAATTATAATTTAGTTATTAATTATTGGCATTGAAGATTTGTCAATGGGTAAGCAATTTTAGTCATAGTGTTTATCATATACGGGAAAAGTATAAGTTAAAGCTTGTTTGACAAGAAAACGAATCGAGTTTGAACAAGTAATTTAGTTCGGTGATAAGCTCAAGCTCGGCTCGTGTTTGAAATAAAATTAATGAACAATCCTAAACTTTTAATACTTGTCTTGGCTAGACTCTTTACTGCTCTGTCCCTTTTTGCCTTGTACAACTGGTCTTCTAAGTGACTTATTTGTTTCTTTTTTATCAGGGTCTGTGACAACATTCCAATAGTTTTATGTGGTAACAAGGTAGATGTCAAAAACAGGCAGGTGAAAGCAAAGCAGGTTACCTTTCACAGGAAGAAAAATCTTCAGTACTATGAAATTTCTGCAAAGAGCAATTACAACTTTGAGAAACCTTTCTTGTACCTTGCCAGAAAGCTAGCAGGGTAATATTCTAGTGTATCTATTTCATTTCATTTGAATTTTTTTTGCTGTGTTTTTGTTTTTCATACCGTCTCTGCTTACTGATATGTTTGCTGTTAACTGCAGAAATGTTGATCTACGCTTTGTTGAATCACCTGCCCTTGCTCCTCCTGAAGTTCAAATTGACATGGCTGCACAAGCACAGTAAGTGATAGTCCCTCTCTGCTTTTATTTTTAGCTTTAAAACATGCTTGTTAATTCAATATAAGGGAAATCACCATAAATAGACACTGGCTGGGAGTGAGTAAATCTGACAATTTACTTGGGCTTGAGCCTTGTGGACTTTTGATGTGCTTATTAGGAACTCAGGAACAGTCAATTATCTAGCCATTCAATAACAAAAACTAACAGTCAATTGTCAGTTTGCCATAGGTCTGACTGGGCTGGCCACTTTTGTGTTAAATTATTCAGCGCGCCCGGTTTACAGTTCCTCACATAAAAGGTGGACCGCCTCATGCGGTCCCACACAAGAGATCCACATTTAGGTGAGGGGTGTAATAAACCGGGTGTATGGAATAATTTCTCCAGCATTGATAAGCCAAAATGGTTTAATAAAGGAACCAAACTAGTTGAAGTGGTGGCCCTGGTGGGTGATCATTTACTGCTTAGTGACTCCCACTGAAGTCTAGATTTTAAGAAAATTCTTCCAACGACATATTATAATCATTATTCTACTAAGAAATTTTGTAATGAATAGCAGGTTCACTGCTATTCCTTTGCTGAATAACTCTTGTTAACATAAATTATGGTTGGATTATTGTTCAGGCATGAATCTGAGTTGGAGAAAGCAGCTACACAACCTCTTCCTGATGAAGATGATGAAATTTTTGACTAATGGGGTCCTGTTCCTGAACTTTATTAGGCTGTTGCTTCACTAATACTCTTACAGGTTTTGGTTGTGTACATTGTAAACTTTGCAATGATGGGTCGGTTTGTCCTATACCGTTTGGACATGTAGGGTTACATTTTTAGTTTGCTATGTTGAATGAAAAATTTTAGTTTCACAAATTCTTGCTTCTTCAATTGAAATGTTTGGGTTGGAACTAGAGAGAATATTTTGCAATATGCATCCAGGAAATTTATCAGTGTCCACATGTGGATGGGCGGGTGATTGAAAGTGCACAAGCATCAGGATGTGGCAGATATATCAAAGCATTACTTATTATGATACGGTTGAGTAGTGCCTGCTGCGAAGTTATTTTCTGTAATCTTGTAGAGGTTTATCTCCACGTCCTGGATTTTGTGTACATTGCAGTTAGAAAACATGGGGTCATGTTGGGTACAACTTACAACAACCATACGAGATAACAGTGAATTGCTTCACTTTTAAAAGTCTTCATTATATATTTTGTTCTTGAAATGACACCATTTATCACCGTTGAACTGTGCGCTCTCCCTGTTCTTCTTGATGGTTGGAGAAATCATGACAAGTTTTTGCACTGCGCGGTTTGTTGGACCACAAACAGCCGAGGTCCACATTTGAAGTTATTGTTTCTTTATGATGTTAAAAGGTATGTTGTTGGCAATGATTTGTTGTGAGATTGGTACATTTTTTTGATAATGGGGTTTTTTTTATTTTATAGTTTTTTATTATTATATAAGCTACAGTTATAATAGTAAATAAAAACTGGCTAATTTAAAAAAACAAAAGTTTGAAGGTCAATATATATATATATATATATAGACCTTTAAAATAGGACAGCTTTGATCAAGGATTAACTCCCTTGAACCCAATACTTCTTTTTTTCTGAGGTGGAGCCCCATAGAAAATTCACGTTTGCTCAATCAATTACTTAGCAAACCTTACTTGGAAGCAAGGCCCCTTGCATGACATAATCGGAAATAAGGACCAGAGGAAGATTGAATAAGAGTACATATACCAGTGAGAGAGAGAGAAGGCTAGCTTGCCAACCAGCCAACTTTTCTTAAACCGTGGTTTGAGACTTTCAAAGAAAATCCATGGTACTTAGCAATTTTTTTTTTTTTGTTTCTAACGTACCCAAGGAGCCACAGATGAGCTTTTGGGTCTCAAGAGATGTGTTTTTTTAGAAAAGGATACGAGATTTATCGTCACTTTTTACCCCAAGTGGTTATAAAAAATGGATAGCACATCGTCAATAGCAAAAGAGTTATCAAGTGTTGCTCGGCTGAAGAAAATTAGGTTGTTGGCGGCTTTGATGGGTTTCCAAGTCTTTTCAGCATTTTTTCCGTAGATGAGAAGCCCAAGATATTCTAGACATAAAAAAAATATGTAGAGTGACAAGGAATCCCTTCAGCGGATTTCATGAGACTGGTTAAAAGGCTGAAACTTTCCTCAATTGAAGAGGATGGAGACAAATGTGGAAGAGATACAATCCATAATGATAGTGGCTTCACTCATCTCCAAATTTTTTGATTCTATTTCTATGTTTGATTTCATTTTTTTCGCTGTTTGATTTCTTGCTCTTAATTTCTATCATAACCGTTGGGCCCTACCATTAAGGTAGTATTTGTCTTATAATTTGGTTCTTTTAGAGTTCTTAATCACCATTTTCAACTTTTTTGGGGTTTTGTTTCAGTTTTCTTTTTAGTGCTTTGATTGTTGTCTCAATGTTTTGGTGGTTTTTGAAATTGGTTCTCTTTCTTCAACCCCCCCCCCCCCCACCCCCCTTTTTTTTCCTTCATTTTTATTTTGTAATTATATTTTTTGTCCCCAATTTGTCACATTTGACTTGTACCTCAAAAGTCCTTACTCTAATAATATGCATGAAAACTGTTGGCATAGCAAATAAAATTCTTAAAATAAGATCAATTTAATGACTTGAGCAAATAAGTGAGAGTAGTTTTGTTTCTCATTTCAGAATTTCTCATTCATTAGATGCTAATAAGGACTTTTTATAACACAGTAACACACTAGCTTAAATTCACATATAAGGAATAAAATATTATATCTCAAAGCATCTCCAAATTCTATAGGACAATCCTTTATTATTAGGCTAAATTCACAAATGATGAATTAAATATTGCAATTCAAAGATATCCAAATTCTTGCCCAAATTTATCCCACCCTTTTATTTTACCTCTATTGATGGTCGTTTTTGCGACAAAATTTCTACAAGCCCAATTCCAACCAAGCTCGATTTTCTTGTTGGCCTAATATGTATTATATTATATTTTATTCTTTTAAGTATGACCCAAGCTAATGTGACATCATAGAAATTTGAGAGAGTGTAGTTTTGAGAGTATGAGTTGACTCTTTTCTAGACCTTTTGCATAAGCTCAAACTACTTATGCATGTTGCTAAGTGGGCTAGGGACACTTGCACCTAAAGCTAATTAAAATGGTCAAGTGTTCAAAAATTTCACCCAAATGGATAACTCCTAACGTATTTGGCTGAAGCTTTAAACAAACCATTCTTAGGCCCCTAAAAATAAATTGACTCCTTGACCAACTTTTGATGGTTTACCCATATAGGGCAACTCCCTTTGGGGCTGAATTAGCTGGGAATGTGTAGCGCACGCCAACTCATGAAAAATTATGCAAAATAGGATTCTAATTATAATAACCGTGGTATACCCGGTTATTGTTCATATGCAAAAATGTTATTTTAATATTTTCTTTACTCATAGAGAGAGAGAGAGAGAGAGAGAGAGAGAGAGAGAGAGAGAGAGATTTGGGAGAGTAATAAAAAATTGATAAAGAAATAATATTTGAATAAAATTTAGTATAAAATAGATAATATAATGTTGGTATTTTTGAAAAGTGATCATGTAAAAAAAAAAAAAAAAGGTTCTTATGTTAAAATAAACAAAAAAATTTGCATGAGTTGATGTGAATGCTCTAAGTACTCCAATTCCCATTTCTTTCTCTCAATCTTCATCTCTTGTTGTAAATAAATACCACCACCATACCAACCATATTAAGAGTCTGTTTGGATTAGGGCTGTTCACAGGTCGGTTCGGGTTAGATTTGTGCCCAACCCGGAACCGACCCTACGGAATTGGGTTTTGAAACAAGTCACCTGCCGCCGACTGCCAGAGTAAACGGGTCGGTCCGGGTCAGACTTCAACGAGTGGCGGACGGATCGGTCGGCACCTAAATCTGAGAAAACGATAAGAAAACAGCGAGGAAATTGCGAGAAAAACCCAAATCTGGCGAAAATCTCATCGGAATCTATGAGATTTCGCCAGATTTGGCGGTAATCTCACTGTATTCGATGAGATTTCGCCAGATCTGGCGGTAATCTCATTGGATTCGATGAGATTTCGCTAGATCCAGTCAAAATCTCATCAGATCTACATGAAATATCACCTGAATCTAGGTTTTTTCGCTGAGATCTGAAAATTTATTGTCGGAATCTGGGTTTTTTTGTCGGATTATGGGTTTTCGCCTGTCGGTTCGGGTTCTTTGAATTTTGGGGGAGAAAACCCACCAATCAACCCGTCATTTGTGGGTTCTAGAGGCGGAGACCCGCCACCAACGGTCACCGGCGTCAGGTCGGCCAGTTCTCGGGCCGAATTAGATGGTTTTTGTGGGTGGGTCAGGTACCGGTTTTCTGTGGACAGCCCTAGTTTAGATTGAGGAGGGAAGGAGGGAGAGTGAAGAGAAGTAAAATAGAGTTAATTGAAAATAGATTAATTTTGAGCTAAGTCTACTTTAATTATTCTATTTTACTCCCCTTTTTTCTTCCTCGATCCAAATGTAATATTATAATAGAGCCTCAGCTTTCAAGCTAAGAAATTACTCCTACATAAATAAATGAATTTAACTAAAGAAGAAGCCGGAAATTTCGCGTACCATTTCGAAGTTGGAGTTTCTTTTCTTTTCTTTTTCATTTTTTTTAATTTTATTTTTGTGTTTGATCAGATCAGAGCAGCTTTTTGCGTTGGAGTCGTAACTAAAAAATATCTCGGGGAGATTTCGTTGTGTTTTTGAGTTGTTGTGTTGCTAAGAAAGTGGAAGAAAAGCTGAATTTGGGAAGGGAACAATATTTTTAGATGTTTTTAGTGGCTAAGAAACTGCAAGGGATAAAAAAATTGCAGGATGAGATTTTGAGATTTTTTATTTATTTATTTTTATTAAAATTTGAAATTAATAATATTTTCATTTTTTGCCGTAAAAAAATAATATTGTTTTTAATTTTCTAATGTTGATTTTTTTATGAGATTGACTTGGCTTGTTTTAAGGAAAATGTTACTACAATTAAAACTTACGTTAATATACAAATGATACCCTTTAAGTTTGACTAAAATTTATTTAAGTTCTCTAACTTCACTTCCACTTAATTGAGTCATTTAAGTTTCAAATTTATTTAATTCATGGCTTTTGTCCAATTTCGTTAAAAATTTTCCATTAATTTCTTTTCTCGCATGGAAAAAATCTATAAAATTAATAAAAATATTTCATAGATATTTTATGCGAAAATTTAAAAATATATATATTTTTCATTAGTTAATGGCATACTTATCGGCAATATTTTTAATGAAATTCGACAAAAAATCTAAATTAAATAAATTTGAAACTTAGAAAACTCAACTGAACAAATATAAAGTTAGAGAACAAAAATGAATTTCAGTCAAATTTAGAGAATGCAATTTGCATTTTAGCCTAAAACTTACAAGCAGTGGCAGCGCCACGTTAAGGGTAGGGTGGTCCTAGGACCACCTTGACCTGAAAAAAAAATTATAAATAATAAAAAAAAATTTGAATACCCTTTAAAAAAATTTGGGAACAGCCTCAAATTTTTTTATGCCAATAAAATTAAATTTTACTCCATTATTTGTTCTACTTTCAAGCAAAAAGAAAAAGCCCAATTTTTTTTAAGCTAAAATCTAAAAAAAAAAAAATTAACATAGCAAGCCCACCCCAAGGAAAAAAAGCCCAACATCAATCTTAAACAAAACTAACCCAAATGGATTCTCAAAAAAAATTTAGTTAAATTTTTATTAACTAAATACAACCCAACCCAAACGAGTTCTCAAAAAAAAAAAAAAAAAAAAAAAAAAAAAAAAAAAAAAAAAAAAAAAAAAACCAAAACCCAAATTACCAATACGCGTCTGCCAATTGATCAAAATCATCAAATGGTAATGCAAATTAGCAAAACTGAAATCAAAACTGAACTCCTAACGTAAAAGAAAAAAACCTCATCAATGACCAAGCTCCAAGCACATCGGCGTGACGGTGCCTCCGCCTAGACCGCCTCAAACTCGAGCAAAAGCGATGGTGAGATTAGAGATCGGATTAGAGATTGCTTGGTTTGTCTTGTTGTCTCGACCCTCGTCCCTTGAGTCCTCACCTCAACATGCTGCCGTGGCGTCGCCCTTCAGGCCTCAAGGTATTTCAGTTCTTTACTTCTCTCTCTTTTTCTCTATTAGTCTATCTTATCTAAATCTTACATCTTTGGCTTTGCTAATTGCTGTGCTCTAATCTGAGAGTGATGAAGTGAGAGTGGATCTCTCTCTTTCTTTCTCTTTGGACTAAAATAAGATTCTCTTTATCTCTCTGTTTCTCTATATTTAAATGTCTAATTGCCTTTACTTTATTACTTTATTTGACATTTTGACTTTATTGGTTTGTGAGTTTGTTGTTTTGTGTATTGTGAATTTTGTGTGCTGTGAATGTTTTATATGTTTAATATTTTGTGAAATGCTGATTGGCTCTTGTGACTCTTGTCTGTTAAGTGGGCAGTGGATGGGGGCCAATGGGGCTGTGGGGTGGGATATTTGAATTAGGGAAGTGGACAGGTAGAGGCAATAAAGGCTAAAGGCATGTAGAGGCTGTATAAAAGACAAAAAATTAAATTATGTTAGCCATTAGGCAGTGAGTTGAGCTATGGATAATGCACATGGGGTGTGTACTAATGCACATGGGGTGTGTACTAAATTACTAGTAGTCAGTAAAGAAAAATAATGAAGCAACTAAACAACAATAATTAATAATTTAATTAACTAATACATTATAAAAAACAAACAAATTAAATTATGATAGGTAGTGGGTTGAGCCATGGATAATACACAGTGGGTTGTGTAATTCATACTCCTTAAGGAACACCCTGAGAAAAATTTCTAGAGCCGCCACTGTTTACAAGTTGATGTGGCAATAGATATGATCGATGAACTTCAACCTCATAAATAAATATTTGAATTGCCTTTTTATAATTAGTGACACTCCAGTTTGTAAATTCAATGTAGTAAAACATATAGAACTTGTATCACTACTATTTTTTTAAAAAATATTTATTAGAAAATTATTATTATTATTTAATTAGTCATGTAAGATTTTTTTTAATATTTTATTTTTATAAACAATACTATTTGAAACATACACACATATAAGGGAAGGGGGATGAGACAAGACAATACACTTATACGCCAACACCAAAACTGCATGGGGAAAAAGTTATGTAAGCTTTAAGTGTGTAAGCTGTAGGTACCAACAAAATGTAAAGATCAAATTCACAATAACAATAATATATGAATATGAAATTGAGACTAAACCGTAAAGGACAAAAATGATATTTGTCCCTAAAATATATTATTTTGGTAATATGTTTTTTAAATTTCGGAAAGGTATTGTTTTAGTTGTTTTGTATTCCTTGGTAATTATATTTTTAAATTTCAAATTTATTCCAACCAAATAAACAAGTAGGTAGAGACTTGAGAGCAAGAATAATGCATGTGCCATACAAAGGCAAAGTGGTACAGCTTATGCTACAATTTTTTTTTTTTTTTTACATTGATTTAAAAAAAAATGTTTAAAATTGCATTTTATTAATGCAAACAAAAACCTCAAGGGACCTCTCGCCATAAATATTCATCCACGGACCACAGTTACAACACAAGTGAAAAAACAGAATAAACAATCTGCGACTGAAACTGAAACTGAAAGAGAAACACAAACCATGTTGCTGCTGCAAAGGCATGTTCTAGTCCCCATTTTCCTTCTTTTACTTCCCCTTCTCTTCTTCTTCTTTCTCAATTCCAATTCCAAATCTTTCGTACCCTCTAGTGGGTTCATCATTCGCCATCTTCGCCAACAGAAAGCGCCTACACCCATGGCTCTCAGACATCCTCCAAGACTCACCCTCTGCCGCCATTGTTCTCCGCCACTCCTACGCAGCCTTCCAGGTCCTCTCCGGCAACCCCGCCGTGGTCCAACATATCCTCAAGACCAACTTCCCTAATTAAGAAAAGGGCGACATTTCCCGTCGAGCTCTCACCGACTTTCTTGGCCACGGCATCTTCAACGTCGACGGTGAGTCCTGGAAGTTCCAAAGACAAGTCTCTAGCCACGAATTCAGCACCAAATCTCTCCGCAAGTTCGTCCAAACCGTTGTCGACACCGAGCTCTCTGAGCCTCATTCCCATTCTCTCCTCAGCTGCCAAACAGGGAACTGTCCTTGATTTCCAAGACATTCTTCAAAGGTGTGCTTTCGATAATATATGTAAGATCGCTTTCAGGTTCGACCCGGCATACTTGTCCCCCTCTCTTCCACAAGCCAAGTTCGCTTTAGCATTTGAAGATGGCGTCAGATATAGCAGCGAGAGGTTCAATGCGTTACTCCCAGTCATATGGAAAATCAAGAAGTTGTTGAATATTGATTCAGAAAAGCGTCTCAGAATCGCTGTCTCAGAAATACGAGAGTTCGCCATGAACATAATAAATGAAAAGAAGCAAGAGCTGGGAGAGAAACAGTGCCTCGATTCCGTGGACCTGTTGTCAAGGTTCTTGAGCTCTGGCCATTCGGACAAGAACTTCGTGTTCGACATTGTGATCAGCTTTATACTTGCTGGTGACAATACGTCCGCGGCTTTAACATGGTTCTTCTGGCTTTTATCGAAGAATCCGGAAATCGAGTCGGAGATTCTAAAGGAAATATATGAAAAATCGGAAGCGCCTATATATGACGAGATGAAAGACATGGTGTACACACATGCTTCTCTATGTGAAAGCATGCGGCTGTACCCACCAGTCCCAATAGGCACGAAGGAGGCAGTGAGCGACGACGTATTGCCCGGCAGGACAGTGGTGAAGAAGGGGATGAGAGTGTCGTACTTTCCATACGCAATGGGGAGGTTGGAGATGCTGTGGGGATCGGACTGGGCAGAGTTCAAGCCCGAGAGGTGGCTGCAGACGGAGGAAGAGAATTCGAATTCATCATCATGGAAGTTTGTGGGGAGAGACTCGTACACATACCCTGTGTTCCAGGCGGGTCCTAGAATTTGTTTGGGGAAGGATATGGCTTTCTTGCAGATGAAAAGGGTGGTGGCTGTAGTTTTAAGGAGGTTTAAGGTGATGCCAGCATTTGAACAAGGTGTACACCATGAACCAGAGTACATGTACTATTTGACTTCCAAGATGAAAGGTGGGTTTCCAGTGAAGATTATGGAGAGGGATCATCATCTTTGATCACGAGAATGAGTTATGAGCATTGACTAGGGCCAAAATGAAAGTTTCACTGTCTCGCAAAACATGTAAGGATTTATCATTGTTTGCAAAATAATTAAAGACTTATCACTTCTTTCAAACTCAAATTTGTAACACTTTTGTAAAACTCGAGTTTGTTTTGTAACTCAAGTTTCATGAAAAATAGCCACCAATTTTTTTTATGTAACTCGAGTGTTTCAGTTAAGTGGCAAATTCGAGTATCAAAAAAGTGGTAAATCTATATATTTTTTCAAACAGTGGTAGATTTTTACATATTTTGTCAAATAGTGGTACTTGGCCATTTTAGCCTAGTGTCTAGAGTAGTGTTAAGCCATCAGCAATAGCCTACATGCTACATGTGTATAATAAACATTTCGTTTATTTTTTTTCGTTTATATTATATTATTCATTGTGACGTGAAATGTTTGCAATACTAATACAGAGATAGCTTTATAAACCAATTCAAAGAAGAAGAAATTTGTTTCCTTGAGCACCTCGAGCACCTGGTTCTTCCTTGCATCACCGAAGAAGAAAATGAGAGCCTTCAAAATATCCCTTCCTCAGAGGAGATTAAGGCTGCCCTATTTCAGATGCAAGATCTTAAAGCTCCAGGCCTAGATGGTTTTCTGGCACTTTTCTACAAACAACTTTGGCCTACGGTGGGAAATGATGTCATAAAGGCTGTTACTTCCTTCTTTATCTTAGGCTCAATGCCAAAAGAGGTAAATTGTTCTTTGATTGTTCTCATCCCAAAGATTTCTAATCCCACCTCTGTTAACCATTTCAGGCCAATCAGCCTATGTGATGTGGTTTATAAAATCATCTCTAAGCTCCTGATGGATAACCTTAGGCCCCTGCTAGACAAAATCATCTCTCCCACTCAATCGGCCTTCATACCAAACAGGTGGATAACGGAGAACCAAATCATAGTCCAGGAAATGCTCCATAGTTTCAAGTCCAAAAGGGCCAAGCCGGGTCTTATGGTGATCAAGCTAGACCTTCAAAAAGCATACGATAGGGTAAATTGGAGGTTTCATGAAAAATAGCCACCAATTTTTTTTATGTAACTCGAGTTTCAGTTAAGTGGCAAATTCGAGTATCAAAAAAGTGGTAAATCTATATATTTTTCCAAACAGTGGTAGATTTTTACATATTTTGTCAAATAGTGGTACTTGGCCATTTTAGCCTAGTGACTAGAGTAGTGTTAAGCCATCAGCAATAGCCTACATGCTACATGTGTATAATAAACATTTCGTTTATTTTTTTTCGTTTATATTATATGATTCATTGTGACGTGAAATGTTTGCAATACTAATACAAAGATAGCTTTATAAACCAATTCAAAGAAGAAGAAATTTGTTTCCTTGAGCACCTCGAGCACCTGGTTCTTCCTTGCATCACCGAAGAAGAAAATGAGAGCCTTCAAAATATCCCTTCCCCGGAGGAGATTAAGGCTGCCCTATTTCAAATGCAAGATCTTAAGGCTCCAGGCCTAGATGGTTTTCTGGTGCTTTTCTACAAACAACTTTGGCCTACAATGGGAAATGATGTCATAAAGGCTATTACTTCCTTCTTTATCTTAGGCTCAATGCCAAAAGAGGTAAATTGTTCTTTGATTGTTCTCATCCCAAAGATTTCTAATCCCACCTCTGTTAACCATTTTAGGCCAATCAGCCTATGTAATGTGGTTTATAAAATCATCTCTAAGCTCCTGGTGAATAACCTTAGGCCCCTGCTAGACAAAATCATCTCTCCCACTCAATCGGCCTTCATACCAAACAGGTGGATAACGGAGAACCAAATCATAGTCCAGGAAATGCTCCATAGTTTCAAGTCCAAAAAGGCCAAACCGGGTCTTATGGCGATCAAGCTAGACCTTCAAAAAGCATATGATAGGGTAAATTGGAGGTTTCTCAAAGTTGTTCTCCTCCACCTCAGGTTTAATGAAATTTTTACTGGATGGATCTTAGCTTGTGTATCTTCGATCTCCTTCGAAGTGATCATAAATGGGGGTAAATCTGATTGCTTCAAGCCAAGTAGGGGTCTAAGGCAAGGCGGCCCACTATCGCCATATCTTTTTATATTAGGGCAAGAAGTGCCATCCAGATTAATTGAGCACGACCTCAGCCAAAAAACATCGCTGGCATCAAATCCAACACTAGTGGTCCAACCATTTCTCATTTCACTTATGCCGACGACATTGTGCTGTTCTCAAAGGCCTCAAGGAAGGATGCAACAAATCTAGTGAGAACTCTAGAAAAGTATTGTACATGGTTTGGTCAAGCTATAAATAGATCCAAATCAAGTGTTTACTTTTCAAAACACACTCTTAGCTAAGATCGGAAGGCCATTAAGAGCACCCTCCAAGATAAGAACTTGAAAAAGAATGCAGTGTACCTACGAGCCCCAATGCTACTATCAAGAGCCCCATCCAAAGACCTTGCTTTTCTCCAAGATAAACTTGAAACTAAACTGAGATGGAGAAGTAAATTCCTTTCTTGGGCAGGGAGGAGGACACTAATAAATGCAGTGGCACAATCCATTCCTACAGACGCTATGTCTTCTTTCAATATTTTTAATAAAGTGTGCAATAAGCTGAATTCCCTATGTAGAAGGTTTTGGTGGAAGCCTAATCAAAGGGAGGGCAGATTCCTAGCTTGGAAGGCCTGGGACGACCTATGTCACCCTAGAAATGTTGGTGGTTTGGGTTTCAAAAAAGCAAAAAACACAAATTTTGCTTTGTTGACCAAGTTGGCATGGATGATAGCATTCAAAAGAGATAGTCTATGTATAAGGATCCTCAGAACAAAGTATAAGATCAAGGATGACTTGTTGTGAGCAAAAGCAACTAGACATGCATCCCCCATTTGGAAGGCCATTGAGAAAGCAAGAACAGTTGTAAGGATGGGAGCCTACTTCCTAATCGGTGATGGAGAGTCAGTAGATGTTTGGCAGGACTTGTGGGTGCCCTGGATTCATAATTTTTCACCATCACCAAGGGTTAAATCCTTTAATCAATCTCCTATGAAGGTTTCCTAATTGATTGACCACGAGCTACATACTTGGAAGAACTCTTTGGTTAGGGATATGTTTAGCCCCACTTTTGCCCAAGCCATTTTATCCACTCCCATTCCTTCCAGGCCTAAACCAAACAAACTTCTGTGGATTCCCAACTCAAAAGGTTTGTTCTCGGTAAAATCTGCTTCCAAGGAGCTACTGCCTACTCTGCCACAAATGTCATCCAATGTGAACTAGTCCAAGCTTTGGAAATTCAGAGGTCCGGAAAGGATTAAAATGTTCATTTGGAGAGTTACGGTTAATGCCCTTCCCACAAGAGAAAACCTTATGGGTCGCATGGACATACCAAATTCCGCATGTGTCCTCTGTAACATGGAGGTGGAGTCAGCCCCTCATCTCTTCCTTAGATGCCCAATAGCTAGAGCTATTTGGTTTGCTACTTGCTGGGGGTTTAAGTCAGATCAACTAGGCTCCACCAACGACATCATTAAATGTATCCTTGACCTTCCTTCAGACCTATGCCAAGCTCAGGACCTTTGGCTCATATCTCTCAACATGGCGTTCACCTTAGAAGAGATATGGCATACTTGAAATGTTGTGCTCCATCTTAAGGGATCAACTGACCTACAGGCATCCATTGATAACATCGATGCAAGACTAAGGGAATGCTCTTTGGTCTTCTCCTATACTGAAGCTCATATGTCTACTCATTCAAATGTTAGATGGGCCCCTCCTCCTATAGGCACTATCAAACTAAATGTCGATGCAACCGTTTCTCTGTCCAACACGGCTTTAGCAGTTGTTGCTAGGAATGAACATGGAGCTGTGCTCAAGGTTTGGGCCAAGACAATGTAAAAGTCCTCCCCCCTTGTTGCTGAAACGGAAGTGATTCTATGGGCATTGCAGCTAGCTAAAGGAGAACTCTGGAGTAATATCCCTGTTGAAAGTGATTCAAAGAACAGCATTGATGCCATTCTTGACAACACGGGTTGCCCATTGTGGACCGTTTCTGCCTTTGTTTCTAATGTTTGTTTTTTGGCTAAGTCTTTTGTCCTCTGTTTATTTTGTTGGGTTAAAAGAAATGGAAAAGATGCTGCTCATGAGGCGGCATAGTACACATTAAGAGTCTTGAGTCCTTTTTGTTTGCTCATGGACAATCTTCCAGATAGTCTTGGTCTTGCTTGTAAGGAAGATGTCCGATGTTGTTAGTTTTTTTTTTTTTTTTTTTTTTTTTTTTTTTTTTTTCTCTGTTGAATATTATTGCAGTTTATCAAAAAAAAAAAAAAAACAAAAAACAAATGCTATCTATTACATATATAATGTATTCACCCCTGCATCAGTGAGTACTTGAATATCATAGTCATACTTAACGTCCCCAAGCAATGAGTAAAAATAATCACATCTACATGTATCAGTCGTAAGCAATTCTTCAGCTTTGATTCTTTTTGATATAGAACGTCTTTCGATTTTCAATAGCTCATTCAATACTTTCATTATTCTCTCAGCTTCCACTGGCTCAATCTTGAAGCAAGATGCAATGGTGGCCATATGTCCATTAGTTTCTTCATACTTTTTTCCAAAGTCTTTCATTATCTCCATTAAGGTCTCAGTTAGTTCATCGTTGGATCTTGGCCTCTTCTTATTTTAGATTCTTTGAGCTAACACCTTGATTGGGTATTTGTGTTTGGGAACCATAACCATTTTCATTGATCTCTTCTATACCAGCATTTTTTCTGTCTCAACTCCATTTGTAGGAGCTTGGTTTTCTTATCTACTAGCTAACTCCTGTATTGCACCTATAGCATGTTGAGCTTTATCCCCAGGCCCTATCTTTACCAAACACAAGTGCTAAGTCATCAAAATGAGGGAAGCGCCTATTCTGCAATCCCTTAGCATCTGGATGACCCTGATGGGAAACAAAAATATATAAATTCAATAATAAAATAAAAATTGGTCTTTAAAACACGAATGACAAAAAAAAAAAAAAAAAAAGATTACCTTGACCCAATCTTCAAAATTTGCTTCTCAACCACAACCATTTTCTCATTATCATTCCAACCAAAACCTCTGGCATTTAGACCAAGCATGTCAGCTATTGCCCAATATTGTCTTTCTTAAAGTTTTGTATCTAGATTCTATATGTGGACTTGCCTTTATACCACATCCCGACAGTTTCTTCTCCATCAATTTCTCTAATTTAGCTGTAAAACCAGGCTTAAAACCATTGTCTACTTTCCATTTAACATCGCCAGCCAGTTCTAATAAACACTCAACCAACTTATCATCTTCTTCAGGTGTCTATTGGAATTTAGTTCCTTTCTTTCCTGCATTGATAGGTTCACTAGATGTATTTTCCATGTCTATGCAAAAGTTGAACATTATACATAATTATCCAAATAAAAATGTAAGTACTGCATTTTTAAGAAAAGAATTATACAAGAAATTCACGATGGCAATTAAGGTCAACAAACTTTGTAAAAGAACTAAAAACACAATAATAAAAAATACCACCAACGGAAATTTTATTATAAAAAAAATTCATGGAATTTTTAAATAAATAACAAAAACCATATTCCAAATTGAAAATAAATTGTAAATGAGAAAATTACAAATTACGTAACTCTAATGTCAAATTGAGTAGCACCTAACTATATAATAGAATGAAAAGATACCAAGTAAACATCATCTCCAATTCAATGCCTAGAGGCCCTCCATTGTTCATACATTAATTTCTTCAGCCAACTTATCTCTCCAATCACTCCATGCATCAGATGTCTCCACATACCTTTGGCAAAAATCCTAAGACCTTCCAATGCATTTCAAAATCCAAAAACGCACATACAAATATGATGAGTTGTTAAAAATAAAAAATCTACACATTCTATATCCTTGTATAACAAACATCAAAAGCACCAGATGAGATACAAATTATTAAAATTGTAGAAACAAAGCCATTAATCTAAAAAATAAAAATAAAAAAAAATAAAAATCTAGATGAAGCCACCAATCCAGATCTATATTTCTAGCAACTAAACAAAATTAAGATCTGAGATACGAATAGATACATTAACAAATTTACAAGAAAATAGATCCATTAATAATTTGTTGAGCAACACATACTCAACAAATTATTGTATTGATGACAAAATGTTGAAGTTTAAGAGTGCATATTGCAAATACTACTATTGTTTAGGGTCGATGACTCAATATAGCTATTGCTATTGTTAACCCTTCTTTGGGATGAATTGATAATTGTTAATTAACCCTTCTTCATTGAAACCAAGATAATTTCGTTATTGAAATTGAGAAGAGTACAATAAAAAGAATTGAAAGGAAAAAGATTGATAGCTCAATACAGTGCAAGTAACAAATCATCTTGTATTAAGAAAACTTCTAGAAACTGTTTGAGAGGAAAACTATTTTCTTCAATTGATTAGAAAAAATGAAGAGTAATTAAGTTACACTAAGGCTCTGCCTTTATATGCACGTTTACAGAGTAAAGATAGAAACAAAAATTGCTCTAACTAACTTTTAACAAACTAATCCAATCCTAATATTACAGCTGGACAGCACTTAAACACTCTCACGTGCCCACTATCTCACGTGCCAATCACTTAAGTAAAATGCCACCGTTTTCCTTTAACTTCCCTTTCTTTCTTTGCTTGTAAACTCTGTCGTTTTTATCTGGCTTTGCATCACAGCAATTGTGGCACTGTGCTCATCTTGTTTCTTCTTTTCTGCATTATTGTCCTTCATGTCTTCTTTCTTAGTTGCATTCTCAACATCTTGTGAACCACAGTAGCATAGTTTTCAAACAGTGCCTAATCGTAAGCATGATTAAGATCATTGCACCCAGTGCAAAGCAAACATCATTCATACAAAGATCAAAACCAACATATTAAGAATAGAATTACAATCAAATACGCATGGTACTAATCAATCTGAAACATATATACATATATATATATATATATATATAATTAACATATTACCAAGTCCTTGACAGCAAATCATGACAAATTTTAAACTGAGAGCGGCTTGTTGGACCATAAACAACCGAGGTCCATCTGAAGTTATTGTTTCTTTGTGATGTTAAAAGGTATATTGTTCGCAATGATTTGTTGTGAGATTGGTACAGTTTTTTGAAAATGGGATTTTTATAAAAAGCTATCGTTTAAATAGTTGTTAAATAAAAACGGACTGCTTTAAAAAAATAAAAAATAAAAAAAATAAAACTGATTGAAGGTCAATTTACTCGAAATGATATATTGTTATTTAATTAATTTCATTTTTTTGTGTTTTAGGGTTTTGCATTCATTTTTATGACGTTGATAACAATTATTATTGAATTTGTCTCTCTCTCTCTCTCATATTTATTTATTTTTTCAATATTTTAGTTCATTTTTATCAATATTTAATTTCCATCGGAATTGCACTTTTAAGCCATACCATCAGCATCAAGGCTCTATTTGTCTTTGTTTCATTTGTCATTTCATAATTTTTTCATTCATTAGATGCTGATAAGGACTTTTTTAAAACACTAGCTTAAATTCTGAATAAAATATTGTAACTCAAAAGCATCTTCAAATTGTATAGGACACTCCTTTATTAGACTAAATTTACAAATAATGAGCTAAATATTGCAACCAAGACTGATGGTTGCAATATATTCTTCCATTTATTTTAACTCTGTTGATGGTTGTTTTTTGGATTAATTTTCTACTAGCCGAATTCCAATTTCCAACCAAGACTGACTTCCTTGGGTCCAATTCATGTATTATATTATATTGTTTTTTTAAGTATGACCCAAACTTATGTGATATCTTGGGGATTTGAGGGAGCGTAGTTAGGAGGGTATAAATCAACTCATTTTGAACATTTGCTTGAGCCTAAGCTATGCGTGCCACGAAGTGGGCTGGTGACACTTGTAGAAACTTAGAGTCCGTTCAATTAGAGGAGTGGAAAAGTGCGAAGATGAAAAATTGTGAAAGGATGGAAAAGTGGGATGATGGAAAATATTTAGTTTCTCTCTTATGTGTTCAGTTGAAGGAGTGGAAAAGTGAGAGGGTGAAAAACTCTTGTGTTTGGTTGGAGAGAAGTAGGGAAGGATGGAAAATTTAATTTATATAAGTTGACTATTATACCCTTCTTATATAATATGTAAGAAATAAATTTATTTGTACTCATTAAAAAATATAAAATTTATCACATCATATATATAAATTTTAATTTTTTTTATTATTATAATGTAAAAATTAAATCAGGTCACATTGAAAAAAAAAAAAAAAAAAAAAGAACGTTGAAAACAAATAGGTGGGAATAAGGCATTTTTGTAAAAGTACTACTATAGCACTTTTCTCCCCAGATTTTCCTCCCGATTTGGGAGGAAAAAAAATATGGGTCCGGAGAGAAAACTTTCTCCTTGGTTTTCTCTTCTTCCTATTTTCCTTCTCCAAACAAACAGTGAAAAACAGTATTTTCCACTCTATTTTCCTCTCTTTGTTTTCTATCCTCCCTGTTTTCACCCCAAACGAATGGATCCTTAAGACTCATGGAAATGGTGAAGCACCTGAAATTTTCACTTAAACAGAGACCTATAGCTCGTGCTGTATGTGGCTAAAGCTTCAGACAAACCACTCTTAGGCCCTTGAAATTAAGCAACTCACTGGCCTAATAACCAAATACTTTAGAGCATTCACATCATTTCGTGTGTAAAAAAAAAATAGTGTAAAATAGTTTTGTCTAAAAATGACTTATATTAATCTATATTTATATCTATATATAATAGCAGAAGCTAAGAGAAAGTGGATTTCTATAATTAAGGAGATGCTGACAAATAGGATAACTGTCCATCTAAAATTTAGACACGTATACACCTTTTAAGTAAAACAACCGCACGTTACAACGTTTGGCTTTTCAAAACTCTGCCACTCTTGCAATTAAAAAAGTATAAATTAAGAGAGGTGCTACGTCTACAATATTTTCACAACAAATCAAAGGTGGTTAATTGTTATTGGTTCAAATTTGAACCTAATAGTAAGATTACTTTTTTGCCCTAACAATAATAACCAGTAACAACCTGCCACTTAAAATTTGTTGTGAAAATATTGTAGACATATTATTTCTCATAAATTAAATAACTGGTTAAAAAAAACCCCATTAAAATGTCAAAAGTTACACTGTTACGCTAAAAGACGTCTAAAAACTGAAACCTACAACACTGCGTTAGAATAAAACCCAAAATACGGTTTAGACTTTAGAGAGACATACGTTGCGGAAAGAAAAGGAGAACGACAGAGAAAGGAGAATGATAAAGAAAGAGATTCGATCTATCATAGATGGTGGAGAGCAAAAAATCTAGGACCTTTGCCACCATCAAACCACTGTACCCTCTACCGGTATAGTCTTTGTTTTTTTGTACTGAAGGTCAGCATACTCATTTCCTCTCTAAATACTGTTTTTGTTGTTTGGAAGACTGAAACTCCTCACTATTGTTTTTCCTATTCGAATTAGAATCTTAAATCTTCAATATATCTATGTTTTTGAATTCAAAACCGGTAGTTCCCCTTACTTAATTTTCTAGGGTTCTTCTTTTACCCCTTAAAAAAAAAAAAATGGGTTGATTTTCTTTCTTTGGTTGCTTTGGTTTTAAATTGTCCCTCTATATTTTTTTTGGTGGTAACATTAGGGATTTTGCCCTTGATTTACTATGGTTAAAAGTCAAAATTCACCTTGGATTATTTAAAATCTGAATGTATTAGACGAAAAACTTAATTTTTAATATGCAATTTGTTTGATAAAGTTGCTGATTGATCTTTTGTTTTGTTCTAGAATTCTTAATCCACGTTGCCAATTAAACTGTGAAAGGTTGTTTCGTATGCATCTCAAAACTCTAAGAAGTTTTTTTTTTTTGGTTGAATGGGCTTAGATTTGATTTGTTTTTGTTTTGGGTTTTTCGGTTTTCAATCAAAATTTTTGTTTCCTCAATTTTAGATATTTGCTTTTGTTTTGGGCTGTTGGGTTTTCTATCAAAACGTTTGTTTCCTCAATTCTAGATATTTGCTTTTGTTTTGATTTTTTTTTTTAAGATTAAAGAAATCACTAAATCATTGAGATTGTAAGATTTAAATCATTGGGTATTTATGTTTCTAACATTTATTTTCCTTCTTCATTCTTATTTTAGGCTTTTTCTGCTAGAATAGCATGCACCAGATGGAGTTTGTAAGGCATACAGAGACAAGCCGTATACCGTAACTGGTAAAGCTTTTTTTTTTTTTTTTTTTCCCTTCTCTTTTTCAAATCTGGGGATTGAATATGATTTAGGTTTGAATTTCTTGGTTGGATTGGTCTAGATTTAGTTATAGTTAGATTTGGCTTGAGTTAGGCTTCCATTAGCATGCCTCTGATAGGTAATTTGGCCAATTGTTTATTTTTTACATTTTAAATTAATTTAATTTAGTCCTGGCTTGAATTAGATTGGTTTGGTTTTGAGTGATCATTTATGAAATTCATTGTATTTGTTTTGACAACTTTGGACCTACAAGATTTAGAGATAAAGCATGAAATCATTAAGCAAGGTTGTTGCAACACATAGGAAAATAAAACCCCTTAAAATTCTAGCATGTGTCTAGTTTAAAAGTTCCAAAATACCGCATGTTGCACTATTTGAGGGCTTTCAAATTTATCCATTTACTGTGCACACAGTTTAAAGCAAAAAAAAAAAAAAAACTGTTAAATTGAAAGAGACCGAGAGAGAGTTTGATGCCTTTTCTGTTCTAACATATGACAAAAAATATTCGGAAGTTATTATATGAAGACCAAAAGAAAATTACAATTGTATGGTTATTTGTAATTTTGTTTAGCAGGTCAATGTAGTTAAGTTCTGTTATAGGTGATCTGCAAGTTATTATATAGCAGTTTTTGTTTTATTTTTTCGGGTATGAGAAAATAGTGTTATAATTTATAAGTTAATATATTGGAAACAAAATTTAGAGTTATGGACTCAAATGGAAGTTTAAAGACCTAAGGTAAAAGTTTTTGTGAACATGAGCTGAGAGAGAAGCCTGTAACTGCCATATAAGAACAATGGCTGAAGAGTTACAAAAAGGTTATTGTTTTGTTCTCTCTCTCTCTCTCTCTCTCTCTCTCTCTCTCTCTCTCTCTCTCTCTCTCTCTCTCTCTCTCTTTCTATCAAATTTTTATTGCCTCTCACCCTATCTGCATAATTACTAGGGTTAGGTACTTTAAACTTTTGTTTTAATGGTAGACAATTGCAGACAATGTATTTTGTTGTTGTTGCTTTATGGTTGCTGGTGTGTGAATTTTTATTAACAGAACAATGAGTGTGGTTGCTATTAAGTTGATAGATTTTGCATGTAATTCATTTAGTAGACCATGTTTGGTTGGAGGACACCTCTTATTCTTTGAGTTTCACACTGTAGAGTACATTCAAAGGTCTTAATCAAATTTTTTTGATAGTTCACATTAAAAAAAATGCAAAGATGCTCTATTCATGTACTTCTTTTCTACAGAACAGGTACAATATTATTCTAATAATTATTGTTTATCCATTTCCAAAACAAAAGGTTTTGGAAATCAGTTACATCAATATAGGCTAACTGCATGACTTCAACATTTTTTGTAACAAAAAATTTGTTTATTGCTTTTTTGTAACTATGGGGCATTTGCATCTCATAAATAGTTAAAAGAGTTGTCAAACTTTACATATAGAGTGGTCAAACTTTACATATGTTGCAGTCTGTAAATTGCAATGAAGCATAAATTTTAGTTTCTAATCTTTTCTTTTTTCTTTTTTAGATCTTATAAAATTTAGGGAATTTAAAACGTGATAATTTACTGTTTGTCAGATTGGAGAATGAAGGTTTTTATTTTAATTTTTTCATTAGACTTCTAGTTCTATGTATTTTCTGAAATGTCTTTCAATTACCTCCTTTTAGTGGGCAAGAAAACGATTACAAACTACATTTAATGCTTACCATAAAAATGATTGTTTTTTTCTTAAGCTCATGGTGCAAGTTACAATAGTATAAATGCCCAAATGAATTCTCCAACTGACATTGGCAGAATTTTCTCTTAGATTGTAGGTTGATACTGAAATTGTTGAAGTCATTTAATTCTCCTTTGTGTTACATCACTACCACAAATGATTTACAATTTATTTATTTTTATTATTATTAATTTTTTTTAATGGTAATAGGTAGACGCCTTCTTACAATTGGTAAATAACTAAACATACATATACATTACCCTTGTCAATTTTAGTATCTTCTACTTGGGTTTTTACCGAATTTTTCTTTTTTTACTCTCTAATCTTCCATGGAAATTCGGGAACACCTTATTAAAAGATAAGAAAAATATGATTATATTCTAATAGATACTTTCCTATGTTTTTTTTTTATTGGATTTTGTTTTATAAGTAAAATTTTTATTAGACATGTTTAAAGGAAAAAGAAATGATAAGAGCTATCTAACGCTCATTCATGTGATCTAGATTTTAGATGGTAGAACTAATTCCGCATTTGTATGTGATCTTCATTTGGAATCAATTTAACATTAACATTTTGTTTTGAAATCTTCTGATATATCCAGGTATGCAAAAAAAAATCCTCAATGGCTTGGTTGCTGACAACATTAGAACTATAAAGACTTTTAACAGAGAAAGCATGAAGTCCATAAACAAGGGGTTAAACTACTTGACTTTTGGTTTATTTTAGGATTATAAATGTTATTTTGAGTTATGAATCTAAATTTTTATAATGTTATGAAGAAAGGTTTTTGTTTTTCTTCTGCCATAAGTTTAATTTTTCCCGTTATTCAAATTATGTTAATATATATATTATTATGATGAAATATTATTTACTTTTGATTATGTTATATAAAAAAAAAAGTGTACTTTTGATGATGCTATAAACAAACAACCAGCACAATTATAAAAATTCAGTGCATATGCATGGGTTATAAGCTAGTATTGTGTAAATTTACAAATTTACTACATTAATCATGTAAATTTACATCAACACTATTTATTTTGTATTTAATTTTTTTTTTCTTTACGTATTTCGAGAATAAAAAAAGAGGATGAATAATGGTTATTATGTTTAAAGAAAGAGAAATAATTAAAAAAAATTAAAAAAATTAATATTTTAATAAAATAAAATGTAAAATAGATAATCTATTGAGTATATAAAATAAATAAAAAAATTTAAAAAAATTATACAAATTTTTGTACCAATTCATGCGAATGTTTTTAATTTTGACCCAAAGGACAATGCACTGAATTTTGGCCAAAAAATAGTTGTTCAAAGTCAAAGAAGAAGAAAAAGGCAGAACAGGTATGCTCGACAGCTCGACTGTACAAGGTTTGGATATGTCCTCTTTCTACAAATTTGTTCGACTCATTGTCTCATTGCGTAGGTCACGAAAATTGAAAAAAGTATCTTTCCACAGCCACCTTGTTTGAATAAAATATCCATCCACAGTCGGTACCGTACCGCAAGGTTTTCAGACCCGGACCGTTCATTAAACCGTAAAAAGAAGAGGTTCAAGGTTTTTGAGGTCGAACCGAGGTCGAACCGGGGTCGAACCGTAATGATGTCATAATTAATTTAATAATTATTTTAAATATATATAAAAACATTAAATTAATAAAAAATAGAAAAATTAACTAAAATAGTCAAAAAATATATATAACATAACTTTTATAATACAAATAAAATTATTAAATTCTAAAAAAACAATAGCTATTGAGTTTCTAAATTATTTTTAAGTTATGACAAAGCACACTTTAATATCCAATAATTTTTATTTTATGAAACCCAATAGATTAGTTAAGAGACAAATGAATTTATTTGCTCATGACCAAGCCCATTTGACTGCCAATCATTATTTTCCCAAGCCCATTTGAATAGTTACTGTTTACCATTTATTATGAATTAAAAAAAAAATCAAAAGCTAGGTCTGAAGGTGGCTATGCTTTTAAAAAATTAAAAATGGTTAAAGTTAAATAAATAACAAAACCCAAGAAGAAAGTGCTTGACAGCAAGCAAGCATTATATGTTTGTAGTGACACCAAAGCACGGCAGCAGCAAAGAAGAAGTCTCCAGAATCAGCGAAGAAGTTTACAACATTTTTAGCAATACTTTCACAATAAAATTTATGTAAAAAATTGTTACTAGTTTTAATTTGAACCCACTATTAAAATTATTTTTTTACTCGTTAATATTAACTAATAACAATATGTTACTTAAAATTTATTGTGAAACATTGTGAAAATATTATAGTAATATTTAATTGTGATTTTTTATTCTCTTTATTACTATTTTTTGCTTCCCTTGCATGCGTACGTTTCTTTTCCTTTTCTTTTTTTTTTTTTTTTCTCTTGGTTTTTTCTCCTCCACACACCTGTCCCCATCCGCACTCCTCTCATCTAGTTTTTATTTTTCTAGATTCTTCTCCGCACAGCCTGTCCTCCACTCCTCCTCTTATCTTACCAGCAAACAAAAGATAGAAAATGGCTCTCTCTCCCTCGTTCACTTTCTCTCATACTCTCACCCTGTCATACACACATTACCAGCAGAGAACAAAGCCAAAATTTAAAGTTTGCTTCGCCCAAGAGAAGAGTTTCTAAAGAGAGGGAGCTGCGTGATGTACTCTGAAGAGAGAAGAAGAAGAAACATAAAGACATGCTGTGTTTTTGCTTTTTTTCTTCTTCGTTGTCTTGTTCTTCCTCTGCTTCTTCTTCTCCTCTGTTTTTTTTTTTTTTTTTTTTGTTCTCTCTTTCATTTGGTTCCAGATCTGAAAAACCCATAGTACTACTGATGTATTGGCTGAAAGCCTGAAACTTTGCCGAAAAAAAGGAACCGTCCGACCCTCAAAAACCGGTAACGGTTCTCAGAACCGTACGGTCCGACCACGGTTCGCACGGTTCCCTGCATTTTTCCCATAGTCCGGTTCTTGAAGCTAAAAAAACCGTAAAACTGAAAGGTTCACAGTTTTCCCGGTCGGACCGTACGGTCCGGTCCGGGTTTCAAAACCATGCCGTACCGCAAAACCATGCCGTACCGCAAGGCACACACGACACAACACAATACAAGTCAAAAAAAAAAAAAAAAAAAAAAAAGAGAGAGAGAGAGAGAGAGAGAGAGAGAGAGAGAGAGAGAGAAAAAAGATGAGATAAGATAAGGTAAGATAAAAAAAGACAAGAAAGATCTGAAACGCACTGAAAAAAAATAGATCCGAGTCCAACAATCATGTTACTGCAACTTCAATTCCTACTGCTCATCCTAATTCCTTTACTCTCAATCCTCCTCTTCTTCTTCTTCAATTCCAATTCCAATTCCAAAGTCCCCAAATCGTACCCTCTAGTCGGTTCATTCTTCGCCCTCCTCGCCAATCGAAACCGCCTACTCCCATGGCTCACAGGCATCATCCAAGACTCACCCTCCAACACCTTCGTTCTCCGCCAATCCTTCGCCACCGGCCACGTCATCTCCGGCAACCCCGCCGTGGTCCAACACATCCTCATGACCAACTTCAATAACTACGGAAAAGGCGAAGATTCCCGTCGAAGTGTCTACGACCTGCTTGGCCAAGGCATCTTCAACGTTGACGGTGAGTCCTGGAAGTTCCAAAGACAAATCGCCATGCAAGAATTCAACACCAAATCCCTCCGAAAGTTCGTTGAAACCGTTGTCCACACCGAGGTCTCTCAACGCCTCATCCCCACCCTCACCTCAGCTGCCGAACATGGAACTGTCCTAGATTTCCAAGACATTCTTCAAAGGTTTACTTTTGATAATATCTGTAATATCGCTTTCGGGTTCGACCCGGCTTACTTGTCGCCCTCTCTTCCACAGACCAAGCTCGACTTAGCCTTTGAAAACGGAATCAAGTGTAGTAGCGAGAGGGGGAATGCGTTATTCCCAGGCGTTTGGAAAATCAAGAAGTTGTTGAATATTGGGTCAGAAAAGCGTCTCAAAATCGCAATCTCAGAAATACGAGGGTTCGCCATGACCATAATAAAAGAAAAAAAGCAGGAGCTGAGAGAGAAAGAGAGCCTCCATTCCGTGGACCTGTTGTCAAGGTTATTGAACTCCGGTCATTTAGACGAGAACTTCGTGATCGATTTTGTGATCAGCTTTATACTTGCTGGGCGTGACACTTCGTCGGCGGCTTTAACATGGTTTTTTTGGGTTCTATCGAAAAACCCAGAAATAGAATCCGAGATTCTTAAGGAAATCAAAGAAAAATCGGAAGGGCCTGTTTATGACGAGGTGAAAGATATGGTGTACACACACGCTTCTCTATGTGAAAGCATGCGGCTGTACCCGCCAGTCGCGTTGGACGCGAAGGAGGCAGTGAACGACGACGTATTGCCGGACGGGACAGTGGTAAAGAAGGGGATGAGAGTATCGTACTTTCCATACGCTATGGGGAGGTTGGAGAAGCTGTGGGGATCGGACTGGGCAGAGTTCAAGCCCGAGAGGTGGCTGCAGAAGGAGGAAGAGAATTCGAAATCATCATGGAGGTTCGTGGGGAGAGATTCGTACACTTACCCAGTGTTCCAGGCAGGTCCTAGAATTTGTTTGGGGAAGGAGATGGCTTTCTTGCAGATGAAGAGTGTGGTAGCTGGGGTTTTAAGGAGGTTTAAAGTAGTGCCAGCTTTTGAACAAGGTGTACAGGAACCAGAGTATGATTCATTTTTGTCCAAGATGAAAGGTGGGTTTCCGGTGAAGATCGAGGAGAGGGATCATCTTCATTCTGAGAATTGAGCGGCCGTTTGGTACGTCTGATTAAATAACCGTTTCAATTTATTTAAAGACATTTGTGGTTGTGTGAGGATGAAAAAATGTGTAAAAATATATATAAAGTGATTTAAAAACTAAAAACATAGGATTAAAATCATGTACTAAACTAGACCTGTGTATTACAAGAGCCGGAGTACAGGACTACCTAAGCTCTTTTACCTAAGTCGTGTGGTTTTCATCTTACTTTTTAAAGTGCTTTCTATAAAGTTGGTACGTT
The DNA here is from genome assembly GCA_033629205.1 of Lithocarpus polystachyus. NCBI lineage: Eukaryota > Viridiplantae > Streptophyta > Magnoliopsida > Fagales > Fagaceae > Lithocarpus > Lithocarpus polystachyus. The sequence continues at coordinate 25,949,423 of CM066163.1, read as the reverse complement.
TAGGGGACTAACACACGTGCGAGATTTAAACTGAAATGGTGTGTTCTTTTAGTTGTACACGCAGGTGAAGTTTCATGAATACTTGAATCTCGACCTTTATTTTTAATACCTTACAAATATTTATATTTATGAAGTGATCACTACGCCGAGAGTATGCGGTGATTGTACTTTTGTGTGTTAGCTTTGTTGTGTATAATAATTAATAAATACTCTCTTATAGTGTGATGTGAAATGTGTGCAATACTTTTTTTGGCATTAGACTAAGGGAAATGCTAAGAGCATTTTTATTAAAAGTTTTAAAAATTTTAGTATTTTGTACTAGAAAAATCAACTTTATAGTATTTAATACATTACTTTACAATATACCTAACATCAAAAATTTTATTTTTTTACCACTTTATTAAAATATTATTTATCATTTTTTTATTCTTTTGGAGTGAGAGCAGAGAGTGAGATATGAAGGGAGAGAGAGAATGGGAATAAAAAATAATAAAAAAGGAGTAGCAACTTGCTTCAGTAGAGTGTTAGTAATAACATCCTACTATAGCAAGGTGCTAAAAAATTTAAAATTTAGCACCATTGATGTAAGAGCTTTCTTAATGGTTTTGTTGCTAAAATAGCTTTTAGCATTTATCTCACCTTTGATGAGAATGCTCTAAGGGATTTCTTTAGGGAAATGGTTAACAATTCAATTAAATAAAGTTTTTATAGAAAAAAAAATAATTAATACTTTAACAGTTTTTTCCATTTTCTAAAAAAGTTGTATCAAAATTTCTCTAAAATGAATTGTTAATCATTGTCCTAAAGGCACCCATTAACATGACCCTTAGACTAATGATGTTTAAGGGCAATGTGTGCAATATTAATACTATACTAGTTTGGATATTTATCATATGTACTCTAAACTTTAAAATTTAACAATCCACACCCTAATTCGTTTTTACTTTATATTCTCTCCGTCCTAATTTGTTTGTCCTGTTTGAAAAGTCAAACTTTTTAAGAGAACATCATTTAGTACTTGTCTATCTTATAAAAATGTATAAGTTTACAAAACTAACCTTAAATAAATTTATCAGTTTTTTTTAAAACAGTTATTCTTAATGAGACAACTAAAAAGGTGCCCAAATTAGATTAATTTTTTAAATATTTGTTAGTTTTCTTTTTAAATAGTTTTGAAATTAAAGTATGAGTATAATAGGAACATTAATAAATTAATGACTTTTATTTTTATAAACAAGACAATATTTTGAGACATCTTAAAATAAAATAGAGGACAAATAAACTAAAACGGATAGAGTAATTTACAGTTCACCCCATAATCTAAATCAGGGTCCACTCAAGACTATAAGGTAATTAAGGTAGTGGCCTATGGCCCCCAAATTAAATCAGGCTCCCTCCCTCCATTACTCAATAGAATATAATTAAGTTTTTCTTATCTTTCCAAAAAAGAAAATAAAAATTATTGGCCCTAGAATATGCACTATCCCAAAAATAATTTAAAAATTACTCTTTGAATATTATGCACTCTATGTAATGTAATTTAAGAGCGTAAATTTTTCCACTCCCTCACACCAAAAGGTGAAAAGACTCTTCATTTCTATACCTATTCAATATTTGTTCTCGAACTTTCAAGAGAGAAATAATGACTATATCTAAAATAAAAAGGCAAAAACAAATAAACACACACTTTCTCTCCATCTTGATTTTGGAAGAAAACTTGCCCATAGCCTACTACTTAGAGCATTCTCATCAAGAATGCTATAAAATATAGCATGTAGCACCTCAAAAAGTTACTTTATTCATTTTTATAACTCACTTTACAAAACACCTAACATCAAAGGTTCTATTATTTTATCACTTCATTTAAATATTATTTTTTTATTCTTTCTTTATGTTTTCAATTAACTACCATAACTACCATAACTAACTACCACAAGTACCCTGCAACATTATTGCAAAGTAGTATTGGAGAGAATTATTCTTAGCTTTTTTTTTTTTTTTTGGAATTCATTCTCTTAGCATTAAATAATTGATAAGAATCCATAAAACATAGCATCATTTATCAAAGAAACAATAATAGGATGATCACTTATTAAATGGAACATATCCATTTTCATTTATATTGTTGAAATTTTGCATCAAGTTTGAGATGTCAGCAACCATAATTTTTTCCTGCCAACTTGGTGTGCAACTAAAATTACAGACTTGAGCTACTCTTTTACTATTACACATAAACAAAATTCTGCAGCAACCAAGCCATTAGCTTTGACAGCATCTTCCACTACGGCTTCTTGAGTTGCTGCATTAGCTGTTGATACTCCACTCTGGCAGTAGCTACCCAATGCAGAGGAAAAAACAGCAATTAAATTAAACCAGTGTAGAATAAGAAAACAACAGCCCACACTATGCAGGGCAGGCAGCAGCTATCCAGTGCAGAAATCCAGCAGCTACCCAGTGCAGAAAAACCAGTGCAGAGGAAAAAGCATCGGTTAAATTATAACCAGTGCAGAAAAACCAATGCAGAGGAAAAACAACAGTTAAATTAAAACCAACTGAAAAAAATATCCAATATATATGGGATGAGGTAGTATCACATTATCTTAAAGTCCAGCAAAAATCACATCAATTGAACTATTAATCAAGCCAAAAAATTTTGTAAATCACTTAGGGCATCTAATGAAGACCAGCATTGGTATGAACCCTAAAAACACATGACCAACAATGTCTCTAGACTCAAACAGAAATAATAGAAAAGAAGATGCTATTACACAACTAATTTCTAAATTCTTTTGTTAACTAAGAAAATGCAAGTAAAGAGAAAAGAAAGAAATAAAACTGACAAATCTTTTTGATTGATAAACTACGCATCAATAGTAATAATCCTTGAATCAATTCCTTGATTTAACCTAGTCTCATCATCATCTATCATCCATGAAAGCAAAATCCTCACAATCCAACAATTTGTTGACATGAGTCCTTTGAAAAATGAAAAACCAGTAAATGAACAACGAAAACTAAACATTTTCCTTAGTTATCTTAGCAAACAAATAAAAGGAAATAAAATTCTAGTGCATTTGGCATTAAGTAATCCACCAGACCCAACCATCAATCACTAGTTCACATACCAGTTCTATTTTTATTTTTATTTTCATTCTTTGTTTAGGACTTTTGCTCAAGCTTACAAGTGCAACCCATGATAACAAAATCCAAACACAAATTGTCAAAAAGCAACCAAATTTGCATTGATCACACCATAAAAGGATCAAGATATAACATCAATAAAAGCAACCAATCCATTTGTGAAATCACAGCAAAACTCAAAGCTTTCAATAAACACTCTAAAAACATCTTAATGCTTTATTTGTTCAATAAAGCTTTCAATAAGTACCATATCATATGACTAGCACATGTGGATGAAGAAACTAGAGTAAATATTAGTTCTCAACAACCAAGGAAATGAAAATGGAATGGGAAATAAGGATCGCAACAAATCCTATTATGGTTTATATGTTGAGCAAAGTTTAATTTCATGTGTGTAGAGAAAAATGCAAATTTGTCTAAAATCTGTTCAACATATAAAACTCTAAAGATGATACTAGAATTTTAAGGAGGAATTTCAACAAACACAAACCTGTGCTTCACGTTCAATGCTGTTATCCTGAGGAGTGAAGCAAGATTGCTGGTATTGCTCTAGTGTTTTGGTTATACTGCCAAAAAAAATTGAATACTAATAATTAAAAAAAATATGTTAGACAAGCATGAGTTTGCATATTTAAGCCTAACCCAATAAGAACTTGCATCAAGAGACAAGATCAATGAAAAATTGGCCTCGATTACCAATGATAGTATCGCGAAAACAATTTTTTTCATAAAAAATCGAATGCCCTAATAGCTTAATCTTCTTTTAACTATGCTCAAGAAACCATAATTTCATGTTGTATATGCAGCATGTCAAAAATCTGTCTCCACTATTTCCAACTAAATAACTCTCTTCATACTATTTTTCAAAGGGATTTACCTTGTATTATACTTTATGAAATTAATGGATAGAGATGCATTTTTTTGCAGTGGTCAAAACTTTTCCTTATTATATATTAAGAAAAAAAATATGCATAACTAAATGCAACCTCTGATGTACTAATGACTAAGAGATAGTTGATTTTTTAACTCTTTTTTCCCCATTAATCTTTTGTGGGAAATCCAACCAAATAGGCTACATTTTCACCAAAGCCTAAGTATGTGATAACAGTCAATGAACTATAACAAAAACAAGAACTGAAAACTGAGTAGAAATTGAGTGTGTTTGTGTTCCTAACTATCAATGAAGTCAGAGACACTTTCAACTCTGAAAATACAACAAGAAGAATGCTTTCCAATATATCATCATGATAAATTCCACAAAAACATTTCAAAAAGAAACAATTAAAGATTCAGACTAAAATCATAGAAAGATTGACAGATATAACCAACCTGTTTGGAGTTGAATCGGCTAGAAGTTTTGCCCCGATCGGTGATGAACTTGTGACAAACTTCTGACAGCAATACAAGACCCAATCGGTGATGAACTTGTGATAGCAATACAAGACCCACAAAATCCCTAACCCAAAACAAAACCTAAATAGAAGCCTGACCTATGGAGCTTCAGTCTAACCCAAATGGAACCCTAATCCCCTCCCTTGAATCTTCAGTTTTGAGATGAGAATATGGATTTCAAGACTGGGTTTTTGGGTGTGGTTAAGGAGAGAAGAGTGGGTTCGGAGGGTTCGGTATGGGTTCACTCAGAGGAAGAAGAGGCTGTCTTTGTGATGATGGTTCGGTCCAAGGGAGTAGCGAAGTGGAAATGGGTTTGGCGGTGTGGATTGAGGGAAGGGAAGAGCGGCTTGGGTTGAGGGAGAACGGGAAAAAAAAAATGAGAGGAGGTAGAGGCGTAGGCGTGGGAGAAAGAAAAAGGGAAAACTAGTGGCGATAGGCGCAAAAAGGGAAGCGGGTGGGAGGGAAAGTAATTAAACAAATTTTTTTTTTTTTTTTACAATCTTGCTACAGTGGGCTGCTAGAGATAGCAAGCTCTCTAGCAATCCACTGTAGCCGGATTGCAAATTTTATAGGATTTAAAAGGATTGATGGAGTATGCTTTTTAACATTTATAGCATTTAGGATGTTAAAATTTAGCATTTATATCATTTAGCATTCTTAATGAGAATGCTCTTACCTTGCTACTCCCCATTTTGATTCCCCCTTCTTTTTTTTCTTTTTTTTTTTCCTTTGTAGCTGCTTATAAATCGGTGTGTGGGTGTGTCAACTGCTCTTCAGGTTTTTTTTTTTTTTTTTCTGGTTGTTTCTACTGTTGTAAAGTTTTCTCCCTTTTCTTTTATCGGTCCCTAGATGGTACTTTATAGTTTACTGTCATCCAGTCAATACTTTTTCTTTTCTTTTCTTTGAAAATTAGTATATTCTTTAGTCTATTAGTCTATTAGCTAGTCTCTGCTTATACACATTACGTATAGATCTATAATCTATTCTCAACGGCAAAATTAGATTTTGGCTTTAGGCCAAATAGGAAATCCCATCCAAAAGATCTCTTGTGAGTTATCACATCAAAAAAAATCTTTCATGATATCATACAAAAACTTGAATAATAATTTCAAAAATTCTATATCCATAAAAATTATACAACATTTTTCACAACATTTTTTATTTGGCAAGTTTTTATTGGTTCATGTCTTGTCCATTACTAATATCACTTTTTTTTTTATCAGTAATTTTTTTATTTTATCTTTTATAATAGCCTACGAATATTTAAATAAAAGAAAATGTATACTTAAAATTTTCACCTTAGGCCCCAAAATATATTGAGTCAACCCTAATCTAAATTAGTGTATTCTTCAAATTTTATTGTAAAAATTAACACTTTAATACGTGTTGAGGACAATTTGTTCACACCACTTGGCATTATTTCATTAACAACCCACGCCACGTCAACATAATTATGAATTTTGGGTAAGTCTTCTTTAAAGCCCAAAAAAGCTCATGTTTTATTCAACTACATGAATTGAACTCACATGCCCCACAAGAACTTCACTTATAAGACGAATTCATAGCCCACATTATTCTCTACGTCATCAATTGGGCTCATGACCCACAACATCATCAACATCAATATATGGATCGGGCTTAAGCGTTGATTCAAGGCATGCGGGCCATATTATCTCTTATATACTCATGGAAAGCAACTTCTCCAACAAAAACCCATATTTACACAAGACAACATCAAAGCCCGTGGCAAGTTGTCTCATCAAATCCCATGGTTCAAGCTTATGGCACATCATCTTATGATCTAAGCTTATGAGTCTCATTAGAGAAACTTTGAGAGTCATGGTTTGAGAGCTATGGTTTGGAGGGCTAAAAAGTATGTTCAATAAAGTTCTAACAGTTTAAAGTTGATAAAAGGAACATGTCTCTAATTTCCTGAATTCTAATAGGCAGTGTGTAGCAGGTAACATCTGGTAAATATCCTATATTACATAGCACTTAAAATGATAAAAATTTGCATTGCTCTTTACCTAAAAGTTAATACTCATAATGGATTTGTCACATATTCATAATATATTCCATGTATCAGTGTTATGAAAGTACATGCCAATCCATCACATGTTTTGGAATATGAACCAATCAATATGTGGAGCAACCAATGCAAATTCTTGACAAGAAGAAACAAGTGCTATGTTCAAGAAATATATCCTTAGTGAAAGTGTTATGGAGAAATCATGCAGTTCAAGAAGTAACATGGGAAAAAGAGGAAGACATGAAGGAAAAATACCCCTATCTATTAATTGATTGAGGTTTGTCAAGTTTAGAGGACTAAACTTATTTTAAGAGGCGAAGAGTGTAATACCCCGCATATCATTGATGTTTTTATTATCATTTTTTTTTTATTATTCATAGGATTGAGGTACTGTAGATTTAACACACGTGAGATTATGATTAAAAAAGTTTATATAGCTTAAACCTTGGGCACAAAAATAATTAAATTAAGTTAAGAATAAAATAGATAAATCATTAATGCATTTTAGTAGTAACCGCATTTCACTACCCCACTAAGCTCACATCTCTTATGCGTTAAATGCATGGTAGAGGAAGAGATAAAAGAGAGATATTGATAGGAAGAGAGTCATTGCTAAAGAGGCTAGGAGGTGTATTTTTCCCTTGAAGTTTAGAAGGAATACAATTGAAGAGACAACCAATGGTTTCCAAGTATGATTCTCATTGTTGGAAACAAAGAATTAAAAAGATTATAATTTTATCATGGAATCATTAGTGATATGTAGATTGTTTAAAAGGGTAGTTTCCTAGAATATTGTTTACACTATTACATCAAGTTAAGTTGCCTACAGTTGAACATGAACTATTTTGGATTGTCTTATTGTTGGACACATAATAATTTATTAATTATTATCTAATAATTGACAACTCTCAATATACATCAATATGATCTTTAACTCATAATTCAGTCAAAACTATTATGCTAAATACATATTGCTTTGTTTCAACCATTATTGCAACCATTAATAAAAGTTATTATACAAAATATGTTATTTTATTATTTCAATAATTATCATGATTTTTAAACTTTGCACTTTATCTATTTTGTAGGCCTAAAAATGCACCAAAAGCCATTGGTATCTTCAGCCCAATGTCAAATTCCCGGCTTAACTCCCCAAAACAAACACAAGCCTAGTAAGGTCACCCCTCCAACAAATGACACATGGCTACGTACAAAAACGGCCCCCCACAATGGGTAACTATCCACCCAAAACTTTTTCCTTTTTTGTAGGTAAAGAAAAATATGTATGTATTTATATATAATTTTTTTAAAGGAAAAAGTATAGCTTAGTAGTGTTGGTAAATAACTTTACTATTATGAATGTGAATTTTGAAAATCTAATCATTGGATTACATATTTTTAATACTCTTAACATGTGTATCAAATTTTGTTCAAATCAAATTTACTATTTGATCCATAGATTTATTTTTTATGCTTAATTTAAGACCACAAACACTTAAAACTTAAACATTTGATTAATGACATAACTATTGATTTTTTATTTTCTTGAAATTTTGTAAACAAAAATGATATAATAAGAAAATACAATCTAAAAGTAGATTTGCCAAAAGAACAAAGTTTGGTTACAAAATTGATTGTAACTAATGGCTATAACCTCCACTAAAAAATTAACATGACTATATATTTTGAAAATATAACCATTAGATTGTACGTTCTTTATGTTTTTAATACACGTGTCAAATTTCATGTCAGTCAGATGTTATTTACTGTTTCATCTATAAACTTATTTTGTATGCATAATTTTAAACTATAAAAATTTGAAATTTAAAATTTTGATTGATAATATAGCTGTTGATTTTTAATATTTTTGAAATTTTGCAACCACAGAGATATGAAAAAAAAAAATATATATATATATATATATATTATCTAATTCCCTTAGAAATGCTCTCTTATTTTATTTATTTATTTTTTCCTTTCACATTTCTCATTAAAGAAATATGGGAATTCTCATTTATTCAATGAATACTGATTGAAAGGCGAAAGGCATAAAAAAATTATTACAAACGGACTTTGAGCTGTGGATCCCACCATTTTTGAGTTATGAGTTATGCAAACAGAGTTATGAGTTATGGAAACTAAAAATCCAAACAACCCCTAAACTTGTCAATATTTACGTCTAATAAAAAAATATTATAACAAATTTAAAGAGTTTTTCTCGAAATTCATCACATAATTGGAAAACGACATTAGGCTTAACAAGTAAGTAAAGCGGTTGGGCATTTCATTAGCAAAGAAGTTTCCTTGAAGATAGCCAGATTTATGTCCTCTTTCTAGAGGTTTGCTGAATCTCATTTTGTCTGACTCATTGCTTAGGTCATGAAAAGTCCTTATTACAAACGGACTTTGAGCAATAGATTTCACCATTTTTGAGTTATGAGTTATGCAAACAGAGTTATGAGTTATGCAAACTAAAATCCAAACAACTCTTAAACTTGTCAATATTTACGTCTAATAAACAAATATTATAACAAATTTAAAGAGTTTTTCTCGGAATTCATCACATAATTGGAAAACGACATTAGGCTTAACAAGTAAGTAAAGCGGTTGGGCATTTCATTAGCAAAGAAGTTTCCTTGAAGATAGCCAGATTTATGTCCTCTTTCTAGAGGTTTGCTGAATCTCATTTAGTCTGACTCATTGCTTAGGTCATGAAAAGTCCTTACCTATTATCAAAAAAAAAAAAGTCCCTACCTTGTGTGAACATGGAATCATCTCTTCTTTCCTCTGATTTATGATAGGTTGACCCCAAAATTATTCAAACAAATGGTCAAACCTTTTCTGTAAAATAAATTAAAGCGTGATAGACATATTATTCGGTATTATATTATTCAGTAAAAACAAACGAGAATAAAATTCTTGATTTAAAAATATTTTTCTTCTATTTAACCCTTTTTTCCATTCTTTATGTTTTTTTTTTTTTTCCAATTTCTTTAACCAAGCAAAATTTCAATTTATTTTCTCACATTGTTCTCCCCTAAACCCGGATTCTGCAGCTGTTAACCAAACATAATTTCATTTTTATTCTGTTCTTGCAATTTTTTGGTAACTAAACAATAATTTAGTCCAACAATCACAAATCAACACAGATCACATTATTTCTAACCACAATAAATCTTTATAAGAAAAAAAAAACCACAAAATTGTAAATCTAACTTTAATTTCACTACACCCAGAGCAAAAAAGAACCCAAAATCACTACACCTACACCTACATCTAAAATACACCAAAAATAAACCAAAATCAAGCAATTAAACCCCAACTGATCTGTTTACCACTTGCTCCATCCCATCCGACTCTGTGTCCACTCTCTCCATCTCTTGTGGACCGAAATTCTCTGAAAGGATTTTCATTTTTGAAAATACATGAATTGTCAAGGAAATCATTGCTTTCTAGAAGATCCATGTATCCATTTTGCCAATCGAAAACTATATTGCAAATCACATGGTGAGGGCATCAGAGAATATAAGAGAGAGACAGAGAAGCATCTGCCTCTCGACCAAGAAGATATTGAAACCAGGAAGCATGATGCAACCATGCAGGGAAAGGAGAAGCCAACATAGATGATGAAGAAGATGACAAAGAGGAAGTGAACGGGATGAGTGTACTAGTGTAGTAGAAGAGCTCAAAACATTTTACATCTTATGTGAGGAGGGATGCTCTTTGCCCGCATGATCAATCAAATGAGCAAAGCGGTTTCTCCACCCAAATTTGCAGTCATAAAAATGAAAGGGTTTTAACATGAAATTTCCAAACCTGTGAGAAACAAAATAGAGAAAATACACGTCAAAGAAAAAAAATAATAATCACACGCATAGATAGTATTTATGTGGTTCAGTAATTTGCCTACGTCCACGAAATTGTAGGGATTTCACTATTATCAAGAAAAATTACAAAGTGCGACAGTATAATTTTTCTCACTCTCAAAAACTACATCAAGAAACCCTAATCACCAACAATGGTTTCTATATCTTGCGCACAAGATTCACAATGAGTTGCAAAACGGGCCAAAAAAATTACTAAGCCTCAGAAAATCTCCCATTAAAAAACCATGCAACATCATTTCGAGTCGAGTCGTCATCCGGATCAAACACAATTAGGTTTCACATAGCCCAACAAAAAAATTCCAATTCAACATCTACAAAAGATAAGAGTGAAAAAAAAAAAGTTTGAGAATAAAATGGAATTTGGTTTTATTAAAGAAATTGTAAGAAAATTAAAGAAATATTTTTATTAAAAAGGAAAAATAATTGTTAAAGAAAAGAAAAATATTTTTAAAAGCTTATGTGGCTTTTTTTTTCGTTTATGCTAACTGAATATTTGAATTGTCTCTCTATGAATGGTGACACATTAGTTTGTAAGCTTAATGTAGTAAAACTTGTAATATCTTTAGCACTACCCATATTTTAATATTAAGTATGCCAACAACACAAACTATTTACTACATAGGAATTTATAGTGAGTTGGCAAGAGGGACCAAAACCAAATTAAATATTTCGCCAAAATAGTATTTTTGCATTATATATTTCAATTGAAAAATGTTCTAATTCGGTAATTTGTTCCAACCAAATAAATAGGCAAAAATTATAGTACCACAATCTATTTCACACATTTTGTTATAAGTATTATACGTTAGTAGAGTATGACAAATTCGTTTATGATCTTTTTGGATTGAGGTAAAGGAAAAAAAAAGTAGAGTAAAATTTGTCTAAAATTGGCTATTTTTAACTAATTATACTCTACTCTACCTCCCTCTTAATCCAAAAAAGTCCTTAAAATTATGTTAACGGATGCCCTTATGATAATTATTAATAAATCATAATAAAAAAAAAGTTCAACATCACTTTTATAAAAAAAATATAAAAAACTGTTAATAATATTTATTATTTTATCAAATTTTTAATAAAATATTTTTAAAAATAATTACTAAACTAATGAAACCTAGGACGTTAACTTTGGGAGAAAGATAGGTACACAATGAGACAATAGTGGAAAGAGTACAAATAAAAAACAAAAGCTGTGGTAAGAGACAACTCAAAAGAGCTCTTGTTAACGTCAACTACATGAAAAAAATAAAATAAAATAAAAATAAAAGCACGGAAACGGAATGAAGAAACAAAAGCTGCGGAAGGAAAAAAAAAAAAAAAAAGAAGTAATTTTAACGTGAGCGTCACTAACGTCAATGTCAAATTCAAAATATCTCATTCGAACTGTCCAACTTTTTATGAGCTCTGCTAGCGTCACACACAATTCCATGACAAAAGCCACACTTCGTCACATGGCGAGTTGTGGCTTTTGTTGTGGGATTGTGTGTAGTACCAGACTTTTCCACTTTTTATTGGTCAAAAGTAAGCCATTTAACGTAAGCAACTTCGTCATAGAAATAAGAAGACAACGTGTGGAAAAACAATAGCCACTGAGTGCCTTTAAAAAAAAAAAATCTGACAATTAAAGTTACGCACAGTTAACATGCATTTTAATATATTATTATTAAAAAATGTTAACAAGCATAATATTTCTCTTTTTGTGTTTCACTTAAAAAAAAAATTGTCAAATAAATGGTCAAAATAGATAAAAAAATTGCCAAACTACCGAAAGCTAAAAAAGTTATTTCAAAAATTATCCAAAATTTGTGGTTAACGGCTATTAATGAAAACAAAAAGACCATTAAAACTACACGCGACTCGTCCCTATAAATACATATCCATCGACAGCCACAAAAGGACATAACAACGAAAAGAAAACAAATATCTGTGACTGAAAGAGAAGGCCAACCCACAAGTCAAGCCAACCCAAAATCAAATCTGCCATTTTATATTAAAAAAAAAATCAAATCTGCCATGTTGCTTCTTCTCATCCTAATTCCCTTACTTTCCCTTCTCTTCTTCCTCTTTCTCAATTCCAATTCCAAAGTCCCCAAATCATACCCTCTAGTGGGTTCATTCTTCGCCATCCTTGCCAACCGGAAGCGCCCACTCCCATGGCTCTCAGGCATCATGCAAGTCTCACCTTCCGCCACCTTTGTTCTCCAACGCGACTACTCCACCCGCCGGGTCTACTCCGGCAACCCCGCCGTGGTCCAACACATCCTCAAGACCAACTTCTCTAACTACGTAAAAGGCGACGTTTTCAATCGAACTCTCACCGACTTTCTTGGCCACGGCATCTTCAACATTGACGGCGACTCCTGGAAGTTCCAAAGACAAGTCTCTAGCCACGAATTCAACACCAAATCTCTCCGCAAGTTCATTGAAACCGTTGTCGACACTGAGCTCTCCGATCGCCTCATCCCCATTCTCTCCTCAGCTGCCAAACAGGGAACTGTCCTTGATTTCCAAGACATTCTTCAAAGGTTTGCTTTTGATAATATTTGTAAGATCGCTTTCGGGTTCGACCCGGCATACTTGTTGCCCTCTCTTCCACAGGCCAAGTTCGCCTTAGCCTTTGAAGACGGTGTCAGGATTAGCAGCGAGAGGTTCTCTGCGGTACACCCAGTCGTCTGGAATTTCAAGAAGTTGTTGAATATTGGGTCAGAAAAGCGTCTCAAAAACGCTATCTCGGAAGTGCGAGAGTTCGCACTGAACATAGTCAAAGAAAAGAAGCAGAGGCTGGGAGAGAAAGAGAGCCTCGATTCCGTGGACCTGTTGTCAAGGTTCTTGAGCTCCGGCCATTCGGACGAGAACTTCGTGACAGACATTGTGATCAGCTTTATACTTGCTGGGCGTGACACTACGTCGGCGGCTTTAACATGGTTTTTTTGGCTTCTATCGAAGAACCCAGAGATTGAATCCGAGATTCTAAATGAAATCAATGAAAAATCAGAAGCGCCTGTTTTTGACGAGGTGAAAGACATGGTGTACACACACGCTTCACTGTGTGAAAGCATGAGGCTGTACCCGCCAGTTCCGATTAACGGAAAGGAGGCAGTGAACGACGACGTATTGCCCGGCGGGACAGTGGTGAAGAAGGGGATGAGAGTGATCTACTTTCCATACGCAATGGGGAGGTTGGAGATGCTGTGGGGATCGGACTGGGCCGAGTTCAAGCCAGAGAGGTGGCTGCAGAAGGAGGAAGAATCATGGAAGTTCGTGGGGAGAGACTGGTACACATACCCGGTGTTCCAGGCAGGTCCCAGAATTTGTTTGGGGAAGGAAATGGCGTTCTTGCAGATGAAGAGGGTGGTAGCTGGGGTTTTAAGGAGGTTTAAGGTGGTGCCAGCGTTTGAAGAAGGTGTAAACCATGAACCAGAGTTTGTTTCGTATTTGACTTCAAAGATGAAAGGTGGGTTTCCGGTGAAGATTGTGGAGAGGGATCATCTTCGTCATGATGAGACTGAGTCCTGAGTGTTATACATACTGAGCCCATGCCCCCACATGTGCACCCTACATGGTTTTCGCCTTACTTTTTCAACTGTTTTTTTTTTTTTTTGGTTTCACGTTGTGTTTCTTCGAAGCTTTCAACCAGAGACTAATCACTGTTCACGATGAGTGGGCCCATAGCGGGGTAAATCGCTGGCCCAGGGAGTTTTTTTAAAGTGCTGGTGTCTGGACTTGAACTAGGGAGCTCCTAGTCAAACCCAAGACAGCCACTTTGAGACCAAGTGCCCAATGTTGATATAACAACCACTGCCCTTTCTATATGGATTTTTTTTTTTTTTTTTTTTTTGTTCGTGATAGGGATATTATATAAACAAGAAAACTAAAGTTATTGCGATTATATGATGAATGATTCACAGTGATGTGAAATGCGTGCAATCTTTTTTCTTTTTTCTTTTTCTTGCATAAGCTTAATTGAAAATTTTTCGAACGTACTCTAAACTTTAAAATTTAATAACCCACACCCTAATTTGGTTTTAATTTTCAATGTTCGCCCATCTCATATCAGTGGCGATTCTAGAAATTTTCTTCAAGGTGTTCATAAATTACATAATCTTATTTCTTTTTAATCTTTAGGTAATTAAGTTTGGTTCAATGTTATTAATTCTATTCCGTTCCGGCCGTTATGGCTGGAAAATGCCGTGCTGGTAAACAAACCAGAATAGTAACCCACCCTATTCCACTTCAGAAAAAATTTCGAGTCATTCTGCTCTATTTCGGGTGTTTCAGTAAATACTGGCCGAAATTTAAGATTTGGCTAGAATGAAGATTATACTTTAAAAAATGTACTTAAAAAAATGTTCTTAAAACCAAAACAAATTTGCATTTTGTAAACCAAAAAACCTCAAAAGGAAAAAAAAAAATGAAAAGAAAAGAAATAAACAAAGGTACCTATACAACTAAAAAAAATCGTATTGAGAAATTTGAGACTCAAAACTTGAGAAGAGACGCTGCCGCATTGGTACTGGTAGAAGACACAGAAGTTATGAACAAGGAGAAAGGCAAAACGTAAATATAAAAGTGTAAATGAAGATGTGATAAAATTTAAAAGTATAAAGTGTAAAAATTGAAAAGACAAAAGACGTGTGTGGCTAAGAATAAACAAGAAAAAATAATTAAAAATAAGAAGTAAGTAATATATGTTTGGTGAGGAAAAATAATACCGTAATGAAAAATAATAAAAGGTTTAAAATTGTGTTGTATTGGATAGTGTGCTTAGTTGAAGGAATCAAGCCATTGTTCAACCGTAGTTTTATTATAATTATTTTTTCCAGATTTTAGTTCTTTTTTTTTTTTTTTTGAGTTTTTCCTTTTTGCTTGAAAGACCCCAATATATTGTTAAGTTGCTCAAATTATGGACCAAAATTTAATTTTATTGGCATAAAAAAAATTCAGCGTGGTCCCAAATTTTTTTTTAAAGGTAAATAAATATAAAATTTTAAATTACTATATATATAAATTTTTTTTTTGGGTCAAGATGATCCTAGGACCACCTTGGCCATAAGGTGGAACCGCCACTGCCCCATATACATATTTTTGTTAGGTAAAGAAACAAACTCTAATGAAAAGATAGGAATTTTTTTAACAATTACCCATTTGATTTAAAAACATTTATGGATGATTGTAATTACGCATTTATGCTCAAGTTGGAATTTTTGTGTTAGATTTTGTCTTTCTATTAATGCTCTTTGAATTTGTTATCAAGTTTTAATGGGGCAGAATCAAAGATATGTGTTTAAGATTTAGGGATATTGTTTGATCTACATTTTTTTTTTAATTTATGCTGATGTGGCATTACACATGGTAGTCTATATGGCATAAAAAATTATACTTTATTTTGGCTGTTAGCCACGTCAGTATTTCCCATAAATCACTTAATGGTAGAGACTATTTTGACACAATATCAAAAAGTCAAGGACTAAATTGACCCATTTAAAAGGTTAAGGACCAAATTGGCATATGACATAAAGGTTAAAGATCAAATATGTAGTTTATCCTATTATGTATATAAAGACAATGATATAAATGTCACAACGATATCACCATTCTTAAACTCAACCGACCCAAAATTATAATAGCAATTACACCAAGTGACATGAATTTATATGCTAATTTGGATGGTGAGTAGATATAGCAAAATAGTTTCAAATTATTGTATTGATGACAATATGTTAAAGTTTTAGACTGCATATTGCAAACACTACAATTGTTTAGGGTGAGTAGCTATTGTTAAATGTTAACCCCTTTTCTGGATGAAATGATAATTGTTAACCCGTCTTGATTGGAAAATCATGCGCCAACAATTAATGAAAACCAAAGATAATTTCTCCACTGAAATTGAGAAGAGTACAATAAAAAGAATTGAAAGGAACAACATTGATAGCTCAATAGGGTGCAAGTAACAAATCATCTTGTGAACAACAGTAGCATAGTTTCCAAACAATACCTAATCATAAGAAATATGGATGAAATTTCACAACACCTTGACAAAACACAACTACCGAATAGTATTTACCAATTGGGTAAATTCCACAAACCTCCCCTGAGGTTTGTGATAATACCTGACTAGGTCCAAAACAATTTAAAACCTACCACTTTCATCCTCAAAAGACCATTTTGTCCCTAATTTTTATTTCTCTTCTTTCTTTCTCCTATCTCGTTACTCTCCCTCTCTCTCAACTCTCTTCTCTGAGTTCTCTTTCTTAGAAAACTCTCTCTAATCGGTGAAACCCATGAGTTTTGGTCACCGGAAACACCATTCAGCAAAGGACTTCGCAAATCCCACTGCAGGTTTGAGTCATTTAATGCCATCAGAGCTATTTAACGGACTTCATCCCTCTCAGATTGGAACCCACACGATGATGATGGTGCTTCTATCTGGTCACCGGCGAAACCCATAAGCTCAATTATCGGTGTCAGCAACACCACCATGCAAGGGTCTTCTTGATTCCCACCGAGTTTGATGTCATCAACGGACTCTCGCCCCTCTCTCTCTTATCAGAGAACCCACGCAGTGGTGGTGATGGTGCTTCGATCTCTCCAGTGTCTTTGCAACGGCGGTGTGGATCTCGGCATAGGCTTTAGATTTCAGATTTGGGCTGTGTTCTTCAAGGGATGATGACCCCGATCTCGTGGTGCTTCGATCTCGTGGTGGTGGTGGTGGTGGTGGTGTTGTTGTTGTTGTTGTTGTTGTTTTTTTTTTTTTTTTTTTTTTTTTTTCTGGTTTCTATTCTGATGTTTACAGTGGGGTCTTGGGTGGTTTTGTATTGATTTTCTGTATTGTGTTTGGTTGGGATATTTTCTGGTTTTTGGGGATTTTTGTTCGATTTTTCTGGAGATTTCAATGGGGTCAGAGAGAAATTTGAGAGTGAGAGAGACGAGAGAGAATATAGTTTGTATGTTTAGGGGCAAAGTCGTCTTTTGAGGACTAAATTGGTGGGTTTTAAAATGTTTTGGACCTAGCTGGTATTATCACAAATCTCAAGGGAGGTTTGTGGAATTTACCCTTACCAATTAATTGAAATGGAAGTATGGCTGCCACTTTAGTCCCTCTTCTTATTCTTCAATGGACTTTCTTAGCATAGTGCATACCACTTCCTATTAACCATTGTTAACATGTCTTACACTTATTGAATTTTGATATTACTGACATGGTATCATTTAATATCAAATACTTTCTCTAACCTAACCCTCATACTTTTCATAAAAGGCTGGTGTTGTAACAAATTCAAGAAACAATAATGTGTTAAACTTCAAGACCGGCTCAACCACTAGGCACATTAGTTTGACTATTGTTACTCTGTTACACAAAGACCATCGCTCTAGTCTCCAAATCCTTCCCTGTGAGTCTATCTAGAATTTGCCGTGTGAGGAGGGAAAAATTGGGATTTGTTATATCACTTATCTTTTTCTTTTTTAATTTTAACCTTGGATTTTTTTTTTAAATATTAATATAGAACTGGTTCCTTTTATTTTAAGTATTTTTTTTTTTTTGTATTTTTTTTTATAGATATGTTGTCACTTGTCATAAGTTATTTTTCTTTTTAAAACTAGCAATTATTTTAATCAAATCTAAATATCCGTATAAAATTTAATATAATGAGAAAATATGAATTTAGAATTTACTTTGTATCAATATTAATTTATCGATTTATTTGATAAATTAATTTTTAAGATATGTTCATTTAGTAAAGTTGCAATCTAAATTTATAATTTACTTTGTATCAATATTACTTTATTGATTTATGTGAGAAATTAATTTTTTAGATATATTCATTTAGTAAAGTTGCAATCTTGCTTTGATAAATCAAGTTCTATTGTTTTATTATTCTTCTCAAAAAAAAAAAAAAAAAGTTCTATTGTTTTATACTTTAAATTTTATTTTAATTAAATTATAGTTTTCTATTATAAATCATGTTTTCTATCATAAAGGGCTGGTGTTGTAACAAATTCAAGAAACAATAATGTGTTAAACTTCAAGACTGGCTCAACCACTAGGCATATTAGTTTGACTTTTGTTATTCTATTACACAGGGACCATTACCCTAGTCTCCAAATCCTTCCCTATGAGTCTATTCAGAATTTGCTGTATGAGGAGGGAAAAATTGGAATTTGTTATATCACTTATCTTTTTCTTTTTTAATTTTAACCCAGGATTTTTTTTTAATATTACTATAGAACCAGTTCCTTTTATTTTAAGTATATTTTTTTTTTTTTGTATTTTTTTTTTTAGATATGTTGTCACTTGTCATAAGTTATTTTTCTTTTTAAAACTAGCAATTATTTTAATCAAATCTAAATATCCGTATAAAATTTAATATAATGAGAAAATATGAATTTAGAATTTACTTTGTATCAATATTAATTTATCGATTTATTTGATAAATTAATTTTTAAGATATGTTCATTTAGTAAAGTTGCAATCTAAATTTATAATTTACTTTGTATCAATATTACTTTATTGATTTATGTGAGAAATTAATTTTTTAGATATATTCATTTAGTAAAGTTGCAATCTTGCTTTGATAAATCAAGTTCTATTGTTTTATTATTCTTCTCAAAAAAAAAAAAAAAAAGTTCTATTGTTTTATACTTTAAATTTTATTTTAATTAAATTATAGTTTTCTATTATAAATCATGTTTTCTATCATAAAGGGCTGGTGTTGTAACAAATTCAAGAAACAATAATGTGTTAAACTTCAAGACTGGCTCAACCACTAGGCATATTAGTTTGACTTTTGTTATTCTATTACACAGGGACCATTACCCTAGTCTCCAAATCCTTCCCTATGAGTCTATTCAGAATTTGCTGTATGAGGAGGGAAAAATTGGAATTTGTTATATCACTTATCTTTTTCTTTTTTAATTTTAACCCAGGATTTTTTTTTAATATTACTATAGAACCAGTTCCTTTTATTTTAAGTATATTTTTTTAGATATGTTGTCACTTGTCATAAGTTATTTTGCTTTTTAAAAATAAAATATTTTAATCAAATCTAAATATCCATATAAAAATTAATATAATGAGAAAATATGAACTTAGAATTTACTTTGTATCAATATTAATTTATTGATTTATTTGATAAATTAATTTTTAAGATATGTTCATTTAGTAAAGTTGCAATCTAAATTTATAATTTACTTTGTATCAATATTAATTTATTGATTTATGTGAGAAATTAATTTTTTTAGATATGTTCATTTAGTAAAGTTGCAATCTTGCTTTGATAAATCAAGTTCTATTGTTTTATTCTTCTCCAAAAAAAAAAAAAAAATTCTATTGTTTTATACTTTAAATTTTATTTTAACTAAATTATAATTTTCTATTATAAATCATGTTTTCAATCATAAAAGGCTGGTGTTGTAACAAATTCCAGAAACAATAATGTGTTAAACTTCAAGGCTAGCTCAACCACTAGGCATATTAGTTTGACCTTTGTTACTCGAGAAAACATTAAGTCTGGAGGCGGCGTAAAACCAGTGTTTTACGCCACCCAATCAGACCACGCCACGTCAGCAAAAAAAAAAAAAAAAAAAAACACTGCCAACAACAATCCCTCTCCAAACAGCCAAGCCTCTCACGCCCTCTCCAAATAGCCAAAGCCTCTCACGCCAGAAAACAGCCAAACCCAAAGCTCTCACGCCGTTCCTCTGATCGCTGGAAAAGCTCCCAGCATCAATCCCTTTCCAAGCAGCCAAAAGCTCTCACCTCTCACGCCATTTACCTCAGACAAAACAGAAAAACCCCTCACCGAACCTCTGCTTCCTTCATGCCGAACCTCCACAACCGCCACAGCTTGATCGCCAGAGCAGAACGAAGAAAGAAAACCAGCCCACACATCAAAATGGTAATCTCTCTCTCGCTCGATTTCATTTTCTTTCAATTGGAATGATATTTGGATGTATAGATTCGATTCATGAAACTCTCTGCTATTTCTATATGCTTTTTGGGTTTCCTTAATTCTATTTTTATATGTAGAAGTAGAACATAAAATTAAGATTTTGTATTCACTGTTGCTTCTTCTTCTTCTTCTTTTGTTCAAGATCTATTAAATCACACCCATACTATTTTCCATTTCCTGATGGATCCATCCATCCACCCATAGTGATTATTCTTATGACCTAAATTTTTTTACCATCTGGGTTTTTTCTTTGTGTGTGAGAATTTTAGTCTCTCAAAAGAATCCGTCATAAATGTTGATTTATATATATATATATATATATATATTAGGTATTAACAGAAACTGAATCAATGATTACCTTGTTGCAAATTCCTAATACAATTTGTGCTTTGAGCTTGGATGTTGCTTTTTGCTTTGAGCAGCTGGTTGGTTAAAACTTAAAACTCATTGTAGTTGTACTTACAAATACTGAAGCTTTAAATCAACTACAATCAACAGATTACTACTAATAAGAAAACAGACACCCAACTCTCAACTCAACATTTTCAAGACCTAGCCCGTAGCCACCCTGAAATTACTACAACATGCTAATGGAATTCTTAGCTACATTTACTCTTAACCACAGTTATCAGAGATAACCCACTAGCAACAAGCTTCCATATTCTAAAAAGAGTTACAGAAATTGCCATTATACTCAAGTTCTGTTTTTTTACTTTTCGTCTTATCAATCTCACAATGCCTTCCTCATAATTAATCTTTACATGATGCGCAATACCATTCCTTTGTAGGCATTAGCTCAAAATGGTTCTCGAGATTCTCTTAGAGAACAAGTATCTCAGTTCTTGATCTGTCAGTAATTACACCATACTGCAGCAACCTATTCTTTGTTGCTTATCTCTTATGCATTGTTAGCGTAGCCACCCAATAAAATCGTGCCTGGGAATTGCTTTAGGGAACCAAATATTTAACCTCAAGAAGCCTTTTTCTTCCATTCTTCCAAGTTCTTTGCGTTGGAGTACTGTGCTGTTTTTTCTTGGACTCCAAATAGGCCTGTCCTCTCTTTCTAATTCTACCAAACTCCACTTTCTTTGAACATTAATTAGCTCCTCATTTTAACCCATGCCAACTACAAATTTAATGAAAGGTTTAGTGATTTGCCTTAATTTTAGAATCTTCTTTAAGAAGTATGTGTTGATTCTTGTTGCAGGAGGAGCAGAGACAGCAAAGAGTGAAACAATGCAGGGTGGTGAAGCAAGAAATGGGGAATATTGGAAAGGACGTAACTGAGCCGCTATCACGCCAAGAAACAAGCAAAGCATGGGAGAAGAAGCCAAAGTCTTACATCATCTTCAAGGATCTGCTCAAGAGCATTTTCCTCTCCTTTCCTTTGTTTGAATCTGGCATTATTGGAAGGTAGTCGAAAAAGAGGCATAGTTTTGCTCCTGAGAATTGTTTTTGGAGTGTCTGGAAGGAGAATGGCTGCCTATTTGTTTTTTTTTTTTTTTTTTTTTTTTTCTATGGGGCTTGTAGGGTAGGGGTTGGTAGGCATCAAAGAATTAACCAGAAAATTAGAAAGTAATGATTTGTCATTGAAGATGGAGCATTGATCCCATCTGAAATTTGGACTCACAGCTTTGTTTTCCACAATATTTGTGGTGGAGTCTATACAAGTGAATACATCAAGTTACAGCTTTGGTGTAGTTTGAGTAACTTACATCAATGCTCTCTAGGTTGGCTTCAATTTTTTTGTTCCATACCCAAAACACTAATGTTCATTGTTGCTGATTTGTTATGCTAAAATGTGAATTCTTTTCAAGAGAAGATTAAAGATGATTTGGGTATGGAACTTAGCTCCTCGCATCACAAACGTACAAGACATGAGGCACATGCACCTACTTCTAAAGACGGCCTTGATCGTGATATTAATAAGAATGCAGCTGCTGTTGTTATAGAGTCTAAACCATCATCATCCAATAGAGCTCAGCCATCCTCTACTGACATTATGGATACTTTGCAGCGTATTCTCCACCATCAAGACACCATTCTCCGTTCTCAGGACACTATCACTACTCATTTGGCTCAAATTAGTTCTCGCTTGGCTCGTCTCAAAAGTCGTGGTCCCCCACCTGGATATCATTAAGGACTACCCTTGTTATTTGTGACAAAAAAAGGGGGTTTTCTTAGTTTTAGATGGATAGATTAAACTTAACGGACTACCTGTAGGGAGAGTAGGTCTCTATATGCATCGTATGTCATATGTTATCTGACATGGGGTGTATGTATTTTCTGTTTCTTGATAGGGTACAGTTAAGCGTGTTAGTATACTGATGCTCATATACGTATTATTGTTCTATGTTTACTTTGATTCAGTTTGATATATGTGATTCAATTCAAAGAATTTTGATGGGAATGGCGAAATGTGACCATCTCCTGATCGTCCATAAGGGTCGTCCATGAACCATTTAGGAAAACTCAAGTCCTTCCGTGAAGGAAGGAGCCGTCCATAGATGAAGCACTTACATAGACGAAGTATACGGACGACCATATGACCCTTAGAAACTTTCGAGGTATGACTTCCATCTACATACCCAAGTGCAGAGTTCAGGAGAAAGAATCAGACCCGTAGATGTCGCCGCAATTACCTCAAATGCTTAACTCCCTTCAGCGGTTAATAACTTTCATAGCCGTTGAAGAAGTTATGTCGATGTCCATAAACCTTGGAACAGTTACAAAACGAATAACCGCTCTAAGGTTCACTATATAAAGACCGGCCTACTCCAAATGAAAGTAAGTTTTTTCCGAACATCGCTTCCCTCCAAGTCTAAATGTTGTTATTTTCTACCAGAAACTAACTTCACCATCGGAGGAGATTTGGCCGGTCAACCCCGGTCATCCTTTGATTGTGTTCTTCCTTACAGGTCTTCGCAACCATCAACCGCCCTCGAAGCCGGAACGTTCAGCCTACTGATTCTCTACACCATCAGTTGGCGCCATCTGTGGGAAGGATTGACGTCGAAACTTGTGTTTTCCTTCCTTTGACAAAAAGGTTGGATGGTCCGGACAAGATCAAGGGCCACAAGCCCAGGCCACCAGGGAAGTAGAATTGCGTCGAGCGTTCCCAACCCTGAACGCCATATAGTGCCTATCGTGCAGCCGCCTTCCATCCAACACATGCATTCTATGGCCGCTGCCATGGCGGAGTTAACCCGCCAGAACCAAGAATTGACCAGAGAGATTGATAAAAGGAGGCAGTCTTTCGAAAGACCCGTGGAAGGACAAGCCCAGAATCAAGAAGTTAGAGCGAATACCGAACCTGAGAACCAGTCTCGAGGTACCGCTTCGCGGAGGATGCCACACTTGGAGAAAGAGATGGATCAAATGAAGAAGGCTATGGACGAAATGAGAGAGAACATGAGAAGAGTGAATCCCGTAGATGACTTGGTTCATCGTACGGACTCTCCATTTGTGACTTCCATTAACAGTCACCCTCTGCCTACCAAATTCAAAATGCCTTCCTTGGATTCATACGATGGGACGCGCGATCCGTGCGATCACATCGCGACCTTCAAGACCACGATGCATCTCCAAGGAGTTCCGGACGAAATTATGTGCAGGGCCTTCCCTACAACCCTCAAGGGACCGACACGGGTGTGGTTCAGTAAGATACCCCCGAATACGGTAAGTTCTTTTGAAGAATTAAGCAAGTTGTTTCTCAATAATTTCATTGGGGGGCAAAGACACAAACGTTCCTCGTCCAGCCTATTAACTATAGAACAAGGAGAGAATGAAAGCTTGCGGTCCTTCATCACTCGCTTTAACAAAGAAGCCTTGACTGTAGACGAGATGGATGATAAGCTACTATTGGCAGCCTTCCACAACGGGGTTCATTCGGACTTATTCATCCACAAGCTTTATGAACAAGAGCCACAGACAATGGCTGAACTCGTCCATTTAGCACAAAACTTTATGAATGCAGAAGACGCTATTATAGCCAAGAAAAGGAAAAGAGCTGAGAAAACAGATGCAAACCCCATACGTCACCCCGAACAGGGTCCTCGTCCAAAGAAGGGTCGAATGGAAGAGAGGAAGGAGCGAGATAGCAAGAAGATAGTTTCGTCTTCAGGACAGCATCAGCAGTACACACCCCTAAATACCCCACTTGATCAGGTACTTATGCAGATCAAGGATGATCCTTCCTTGAAGTGGCCGGACAAGATGAAGGGAGACCCCAACAAACGCAACAAGAGCAAATATTGTCGCTTCCATAGGGACCATGGGCACGACACGGACGAGTGCTATAACTTGAAACAGCAGATAGAGAATCTAATCAGGCAAGGAAAGTTAAGGCATTTCGTCGGAAGGGACCACAAAGATGAGAAGATGAAGGGAAAGATGGAAGAGTTACCACGACCCCCACTCGGAGAAATAAGAGTTATCGTAGGAGGGACATCAACGGGAAACTCTTCCAAGTCAAAAAAGGCGTACCTTAAAGCGGTGCAGAACGTCCAGATGTCAGGACGACCCCCAAGGACGAGTGATGTAGACGAGCCAACCATTTCTTTCACGGACGAGGAAGCTGGAAGAATCCATCACCCACATGACGACGCAATCGTCATAACTTTGCTTATTGCGGGGTACACCACCAGAAGGGTGTTGGTGGACAACGGAAGTTCGGCAGATATATTGTATTATCCCGCCTTCCAACAAATGAAGCTGGGACGGGAACGGCTTCGTCCAGTATGCTCACTATTGGTAGGATTTGGAGGAATGAAGGTACAACCTGTGGGCACCATTACTCTGCCAGTGGTAGTGGGATCATACCCACAACAAGTATCCAAAGAAGTGAATTTTCTTGTGGTGGATTGCTCGTCTTCCTATAACGCCATCGTTGGAAAGCCAACGTTAAACAGTTGGAAGGCAGTAACATCTACCTACCACCTATCAGTCAAATTCCCTACAGAGCATGGAATAAGACAGGTGCAGGGAGATCAATTAGCAGCAAGAGAGTGTTATTTAGCTTTAGTGGCTATGGACGAGCATATGCAGACAATGAGTGTTGAGGAAAGCAGAGTTGCCGCAGAGCCAACCGAAGAGCTTCAGGACGTTCTTTTAGATGAAGGCAATCCTGAAAAGTTTACTAAGATCGGAACAAGTATGAAAGAGAAGACAAAAGAGGACCTCGTTCAGTTCCTCAGGAAGAGTATTGATGTTTTTGCATGGAGCCATCACGATATGCCGGGAATTGATCCAAGTGTGATTACTCACCGTTTGAATATAGACCCCTTCTTTAAGCCTGTTCGTCAGAAGAAGAGAGTATTCGCCCCCAAGCGAGATAATGCTATCAAGGAAGAGGTCCAGAAGTTAACCACAGCAAAGTTTATCCGGGAAGTCTACTATCCGGATTGGTTGGCAAATGTCGTGATGGTGAAGAAGGCGAATGGCAAGTGGAGGATGTGCGTAGACTTCACTGACTTAAACAAGGCATGTCCTAAAGATAGCTATCCGTTGCCACGCATTGATCAGTTGGTTGATTCCACAGCTGGCCATCGGTTGCTAAGTTTCATGGACGCCTTCTCAGGATATAATCAGATAAAAATGGACGAGGCAGATCAAGAGAAGACCTCTTTTGTTACTAGTCAGGATCTGTTCTGTTATAAGGTGATGCCCTTTGGTTTAAAGAATGCGGGAGCAACTTATCAAAGGTTGGTTAATCATATGTTCCGCCCGCAGATAGGACGGAATGTGGAAGCGTATGTCGATGACATGCTTGTGAAGAGCTTGGATGAGGAAAGACACATGGACGACCTTCAAGAAACATTTGAAACACTCAGACGATATAACATGAAGCTAAATCCAACCAAGTGTGCATTCGGAGTGTCTTCAGGGAAGTTTCTAGGGTTCATGGTTTCACAGAGGGGAATTGAAGCGAATCCAGATAAAATCTAAGCTATATTAGCCACGGAACCACCAAAAAATATCAAGGAAGTCCAGTCCCTTACAGGACGAGTTGCAGCATTGAATAGGTTTGTATCGAAAGCTACCGACAAGTGTTTACCCTTCTTCAAGGTCCTCAGGAAGGCGTTCGAATGGACGGACGAGTGTCACCAAGCCTTCCAAGATCTTAAGAACTATCTAGCGACGGCTCCATTGCTGAGTCCGTCCGTGTTGGGAGAAGAACTGTATTTGTACTTGGCAGTAACCCCACACGTCGTGAGTTCAGCTTTGATCAAGGAAGAAGGGAAGGTACAGAAGCCAGTATACTATACAAGTCGAGCACTTAGAGGAGCGGAAGGACGTTACCCACTGATGGAGAAATTGGCTTTTGCTTTAATAACAGCTTCTAGAAAGATGAGGCATTATTTCCAAGCTCATGTCATCAACGTCATGACAGATCATCCACTCAAGAAGGCGATGAACAGGCTGGAAGCCGCAGGACGACTGATCCAGTGGGCCGTTGAGCTCAGTGAATTCGACATTAGGTACAAGCCAAGAAGTACCATAAAGGCTCAAACCTTGGCAGATTTCATTGCAGAATTTACACCAAGCTACGAGGATGAAGGTAGAATAGAAGAGGATAAGAAGTGGATTGTCCATGTAGACGGATCGTCTACACTGTATGTAAGGGGGATAGGAGTTATCCTAGAATCACCAGAAGGAGACAAACTGAAGCACAAGGTTCGCTTGCAGTATAGAACAACTAACAATGAAGTAGAGTATGAGGCCCTTCTTAAAGGACTAGAATTGGCTAAGTCCTTAGGCGCAGAGTCGATACTCGTCATGGGTGACTCTCAGTTAGTCATGGGCCAAGTGAATGGGATATATGAAGCCAAGGAAGATCGAATGAAGAGATACCTGAACAAAGTGATGCGCCTAGTGAAAAAGTTCAAGGAAGCTGATTTCGTTCAAATCCCAAGGGAAGAGAACATCGAAGCAGATACTTTGGCGAATGAAGCTTCAGCGAATGAAGTGGTGGACGAAGTTGATGAAGTACAATATATGCCACGGATAGACTTTCCGGAGGTATTGCAGATAGAAGGAGAAGAAAATTGGATGACCCCAATAGTATCATACCTGAGGGACGGAAGGCTTCCAGAAGGGAAGGACGAGGCCAGAAAGCTGAGGATCAGATCGGCCAGGTACATCCTGATGGACGAGGTGCTCTACAAAAGGGGTTTCTCCCAGCCTTATTTAAGATGTTTAGCTCCAGACGAAGCGAACTACGTATTGAGGGAGATTCATGAGGGCGCATGTGGCAACCACTCAGGAGCACGATCACTCGTCCACAAAGTTGTACGGGCAGGCTATTATTGGCCGACTATTCAAGCTGATGCCAAGACATATGTGAAGGTCTGTAATCAATGTCAACGTTACAGCAACATCCCTAGACAGCCGTCAGAATATCTTACCCCAATAATGGCCCCATGGCCTTTTGCACAATGGGGTTTGGATATACTAGGCCCCTTCCCAACAGGGGTTAGACAGATGAAGTTTTTGGTGGTGGGAATAGATTACTTCACCAAGTGGGTGGAAGCTGAACCCTTAGCGAAAATTACTCAACAGAATGTGAAACATTTCGTCTGGAAGAGCATTGTATGCAGATTTGGAGTGCCAAGAGTTCTGGTGTCAGACAACGGAAGGCAGTTCGACAACACACCCTTCAGGGAGTTTTGTGAACAACTGGGGATCAAAAACCATTATTCCTCACCCGCCCACCCACAGGCAAACGGACAGGCAGAAGTGGCAAACCGCTCCTTGCTGAAAATCATCAAGACCCGACTTGAGGGAGCAAAGGGAATATGGCCAGATGAGTTACCAAGTGTTTTATGGGCTTACAGAACAACAGTAAGGACCCCCACAGGAGAAACTCCTTTCAAGCTAACTTATAGGAGTGAAGCAGTCATACCTGCAGAGGTGCACATGGCCAACCATAGGGTAGCGACGTACCAAGACGGAGAAAACGAGGAACAACTTCGTCTTAACCTCGATCTTGTGGACGAGGTGAGGATGGACGCGGAGCAGAGAACAGCAAGGTACAAAAACCTCATGGCGAAGCAGTACGATGCCATGGTCAAACCCCGGCGTTTCAACATTGGGGATCTCGTCCTGAAAAGGGTTTCATTGGCCACCAAAAACCCCGCCCACGGGAAGCTGGGTCCGAACTGGGAAGGACCTTATAGGGTTGTCAACTTCAAGAGGCAAGGATCCTACTATCTGGAAGCCCTAGACGGACGGAAGCTGGAACATCCTTGGAATGTAGAGCACC
This sequence comes from Lithocarpus polystachyus, assembly GCA_033629205.1. Lineage (NCBI taxonomy): Eukaryota > Viridiplantae > Streptophyta > Magnoliopsida > Fagales > Fagaceae > Lithocarpus > Lithocarpus polystachyus. Next base: position 25,920,761 of record CM066163.1, on the reverse strand, counting down.
TAAGAAGGTACTACCAGTGAAGGAAGATCATGGACGAAGTGCCGTAAGACGAAAGTCATGAACGCTCGATGTGATTCGTTTACAGTAACTTTCTTATATTTGCTTACTATTACTATGTTTTGTTTGGAGTGTATAAGCATGTTGTGTTATTCATGGACAACTTTGTGTTGTATTCTTAATTCCCTAAAGGCACTAACTCTCAAGTACGTGCCATGCCTATGGACGAGTGGTTACATTATGAATTTCCAGAATATATATGATGTATTTTCAAGTACATGTATGATTGTATGGAAACCCTTCATTTCTGTGAATCCATTCAAAATAATCCACATAAGGCAACCGAGCAAAGACGAATAAAATTCCTTGGACGCAGGGATGTACCGTCTATAAAGTTTTCCTTAAAAAAAAAAAAAAAAAAAACGAGGAAAATAAAACCTAGGTAGACTCATCTAAGACATAGACGTGTAATGTGCGTGCAAACACCACAAGCCCATGGACGAGTCGAACCAGCATAACAATCCAGTGCATGGACAAGAAAATGTTGGGACGATTTTGAGATGAATTAATAATCATCCATTAAAAAGTTATATCCGTTAGAGATCAAGACGAGATAAAACCAAAGGAAGACTCGTCGAAGTCATGGACGTGTAATGTGCGTACAACAACACCACGAGTCCATGGACGAGTCTAACCAGCATAACAATCCATTGCATGGATGAGAAAATGTTGGGGCGATTTTGAGATTGTTGAATTAATAATCATCCAGAGCTTGAATAACAAATAGAACTCGCAAAGACACGTCATTCGTGGACGAGTTATATTTGAGTCAGTCAATATATTAAGATGTTCATTCATAAAGTCAAGACGAGATAAATGGACGAGCCACAGTGCCATAAACATGACATGGACGATATTAACAAATTTAAAACACATGAAAAACGAATTGAAGACATTCACTCAGTTAAAGGGTGGACGATCAATGCCCAAAAACCCTTAAGTTTGATGTAAATGATTGTATATAAAGCTTGTTCATAAGCTTAGACGAGATAATTGTACTTGAATACATTTAAAAAAAAAAAAGAGAAGAAGCAAGCAAAGCCCAAAACAACGGGCATTTCTAATAAAAGAAAATGAAAAATTCCTAAAGTTAGGTTCAATTGGATAAACCACTGGGGGCATTGCCCCCAGACTTGGGATCGTCCTGGGTCACCTCATTGTTGGCATCGTCCATCACATTGACATCCTCGGAACTTGTTTGTAAGAGGGAGCTCTCAGTAGCAAGGGGAAGCTTGAAAGAGTCAAAATCCAAATCAGGGAAGACGTCCTTGGCATCAGCACGGAAGTCCTCGAAGCCAGCTGCATAGTGGCTGTCTAGACGATTCTTGTATTCGTCAGACCTCTTGAAAGCTGCAACGGCTTCCTCACGTGCCTTCTCTAGGGACGAAGCAAACTCAGAAACTTGACCCTTCAAGTGAGCAATACGAGTGTCTTTCTCAATAACGTCTGCTCTAAGCTCTTCCACCTCGTCCTTCAGCTTCGTCTCACTCCCTTGCAAACGGTTGAGATCCTCAGTCAACCTGATCACCTCCCCCTTCTTCAACAAAACCTCAGTGTTCAACTCCTGGGCCTTCTCCTTAGCCGTCTTGGCTTCCTCAGCAAGGTCCTTAGCCTGGTTGTTTGCTGTGTAAAACTTGGACATAGCCTATACATGGACGAAGAAGAGTTAAACAAATTTTACTCAGAATTTGAAGACACAAAAAGACGAGCAAAACTGCCTTACCTTGAAAAGGTCGTGGATGGCAGAACGCTCAAAGTCTCTGACAGACATATTGTAGTACAAGTTCACCTCGTTGTCAGAGATAATACCTTTAAACGTCCTCCAAGCGTAACCCTCGTCCAGCACCAGGTTAAAGGGTCGCTCAGACGGCTCAGAGGGATGAGGCCTGCGAGGAGTCTTGGTCGGAGGGGGAGTGGGATCAGTCTGGACAGGTGGAATAACTTGGACGGGCTCAACGTCGTCCAAAGGATCGTCCAAGTTGACCGTTGGAGGTGTGAACTTGGGAACCTTAGGAAGAGGAGTCTTGCTAGGCTTTTGCCTCTTAGAACCTCGACGACTTAGGAGGTCACTAAGGTCGACAGAGCTCGAGATAGGTTTAGACTTCCTCTTCCCTCCAGAGACGGTAGTACTTTGGACGACTGGAGGGACGTTGACTTCCTCGTCCCCGCTTGTTACGTTTTTCTCCCTATTCTCTCTCATTGTAGACATTCCTATAACAAAGAAGGTTAAACAATGATATACTAAGAAACCATATATAATGAGAAGAGAAAAAAGACGACACTTACTTCGACGAGTTTTCTCTTCGTGTGCAAGGTTTTCCACGGAAGGCACTGGTCCGAGACCCCACGAGGCTAGGCTACTGAGAGTAACTAGATTGTGGAAAGTTCTATCAGAGAAGGCACGAGCCCTGTCAATACGGTCCAAATGACACTTGTCTAATCTTGGACGAACAACAGCTGCACATATAGACGAAAAGGGTTAGACGACAAAAAATGGATTATATAAACAATAAGAAAAGAAAATAAGATGAAGTAAAATGTAAAGGAAACATACCCTCAGGACGAAGACGACCTAGAGGGGTGGTAAAAGGTGGGAAGGGGGCATTAGCCACGTCAATTGGGTCCCCAGCCCAATTTTCAGAAATAATAAAAAACTCTGTTTTCCACAGCCTGTCCGACGAGCTACGACCCTTAATCAAACTACAGGGGGAGCCTCTGGACGAGAACTGGTAAAAACCAGCAGACTTCTTGATTTCTGAGGGTTTATAACAATAAAGGAACTCGTCCACTGTGATAGGACGGTCCCCTTCTAACGCCTCACGCCATAACACTTGCATGGCAACTATTGTTCTCCATCCATTAGGGTTGAGCTGGTTAGGTCCAATACCCAACCTATGAAGAAGACCTCTACAAAACGAATTCAAAAGAAACCTAAGGCCAGCTAAAAGGTAAGATGTGTATACCCCTAAACCAGAAGAAGGAGAGCAACACCATTCACCTTCCTTGGGTAGACGAGGTTGGAACTCCCTAGGTATCTGGTATCTATCTACAAGGGTTTTCAACTTAAAGGCGTCTAAAGTGGACGCTACTTCAGGAGCACAGCTATAGATTACATTCTCCTCCTCCTCCTCGTCTAGAGAAGGGCTCATTGGTTCTCTGGACGAGCTAGTCCCAGCCCCAGAGGCCTTCCTACGTTGCTGCTCCTGGAATTCTTCTAAAGGAATACCAGGGACCCCAGACAAGTAAGGCTCGTCTAAGGAAGTGCTGCTATAGCTGGTACTTCCCTCACCACTCTCATAACTCCCTACCGAAACGTCCTGATACTCGTCTATCTCTTTCTCTAAACTACTGTTAGATGACGACATGACAAATGAAGGATTAAAAAACCTAAAAGAAAAAGGAATACCTGACAGATCTAGGACGAGTGCAAGACGAGACTCTTGGACGAGATAGCAGAAGAGATTATGAAAAAGGTGAGGGGCAAGAATGGGAATGTGCCTATTTATAGGCCCCAGAGGGGGGGTCAGCGAAGCGACGCCCACCATTCAAAAGACGACACGTGGCAATTCCTTTGGGAAGAACAATCGACGAAGCAGGTCAACCAATGACATATTTACACGTAGCCCTAAAAAAAAAAAAAAAAAAAAAAAAAAAAAAAAGGGAGATGTCCAACCAATGACGACCTTGGACGACCCCTGGACAAGGGGGCAACTGATGGGAATGGCGAAATGTGACCATCTCCTGATCGTCCATAAGGGTCGTCCATGAACCATTTGGGAAAACTCAAGTCCTTCCGTGAAGGAAGGAGCCGTCCATAGATGAAGCACTTACATAGACGAAGTGTACGGACGACCATATGACCCTTAGAAACTTTCGAGGTATGACTTCCATCTACATACCCAAGTGCAGAGTTCAGGAGAAAGAATCAGACCCGTAGATGTCGCCGCAATTACCTCAAATGCTTAACTCCCTTCAGCGGTTAATAACTTTCATAGCCGTTGAAGAAGTTATGTCGATGTCCATAAACCTTGGAACAGTTACAAAGCGAATAACCGCTCTAAGGTTCACTATATAAAGACCGGCCTACTCCAAATGAAAGTAAGTTTTTTCCGAACATCGCTTCCCTCCAAGTCTAAATGTTGTTATTTTCTACCAGAAACTAACTTCACCATCGGAGGAGATTTGGCCGGTCAACCCCGGTCATCCTTTGATTGTGTTCTTCCTTACAGGTCTTCGCAACCATCGACCGCCCTCGAAGCCGGAACGTTCAGCCTACTGATTCTCTACACCATCAAGTTTAATATAGAGTTTGAAATACGAGCAACTGGATTTTATGAGAATTATCTATTTCTGCTGATATGTTTGCTTATGCTTGTTGGATATGTTACATGCTGTGCGATTTTATGCCCACCAAATTCTCTATACGTATAATGTAGTTGCTTGTGATTTCAGAACAATTTTGGGGTTTTTCTGTTTTTTGGCGTGAGAGGCTTGGCTGTTTGGAGAGGGCATGAGAAGCTTTGGCTGTTTGGAGATGGATTATTGCTGGGTTTTTTTTTTTTTTTTTTTTGCTGACGTGGTGTGATCTGATTGGGTGGCGTAAAACACTGGTTTTACGCCACTTCCGGACCTAATGTTTTCTCTTGTTACTCTGTTACACAGGGACCATCGCCCTAGTCTCCAAATCCTTCACTGTGAGTCTATCCAGAATTTGTCGTGTGAGGAGGGAAAAACTGAAATTTGTTATATCACTTATTTTTTTCTTTTTTAATTTTAACCCAAGATTTTTTTTAATATTAATATAGGACTGATTCCTTTTACTTTAAGTTTTTTTTTTTTTTTTTTGTATTTTTTTAGATATGTTGTCACTTGTCATAAGTTATTTTGATTTTTTAAAAATAAAATATTTTAATCAAATCTAAATATCCGTATAAAATTTAATATAATGAGAAAATATGAATTTAGAATTTACTTTGTATCAGTATTAATTTATTGATTTATTTGATAAATTAATTTTTAAGATATGTTCATTTAGTAAAGTTGCAATCTAAACTTATAATTACTTTGTATCAATATTAATTTATTGATTTATGTGAGAAATTAATTTTTTAGAAATGTTCATTTAGTAAAGTTGCAATCTTACTTTGATAAATCAAGTTTTATTGTTTTATTCTTCTAAAAAAAAAAGTTCTATTGTTTTATACTTTAAATTTTATTTTAATTAAATTATAGTTTTCTATTATAAATCATGTTTCATTTATTCATATATATATATATATATATATTTTTTTTTCAATTATAAATGCCTTTTAGAAAATATCCATCTATATATATATATATATAGAGAGAGAGAGAGAGAATTGAAAAAAAGAAATTTATCTATGAATAAATTTGTTACTAGCATTTAAGAAAACACAACAAAACCAAGAAAAATATATTTTAAATAAATATAAAAATTAAATTAATATTTCAATTTAAGATAAGAAAAAACCCCTCTTAAAAGTTTCGCCTTATACCCCAGCTCAAAAATTTTAAAGTGAAATTTAAATATTCTAGCTTACCATTTGCTACAATTCCTGGGCAACCAAATAGAGCACGTGTTCAGGTGTTTAACAAAAGCACAATTAAAAATATAAAGAAATAGATCTGAAATTATTATTAGACCCCATATAAGATTTGAGAACAAATGCACAAAACGAAAATAACCAAGAAAGGAATATTTAATCGGGTAAAAGTTTTGAGCCACTTGCTGACCATATTTACCAACCATTCTAGGAGAAAGTATCTCATGAAACGGTCTCATGAGACTGTCTCATACAAGAATTTCCCCCACTTTCTAGAGCCTAGATTTGCATTCCAAAATTTACATATGCATGCTCATTGGCCTAAAAGGACATTGAAATAAAAGCTCTCATTTTAAATACAAGGGTTGGATCAAGGATGTCCTGTCCCTGCCTTATCCTTTCTTCGGAGTGGGGAAAACTGTTGTGAGGCTAAAAGGGGGTAGGTTAGAGGTATCTTACTATCGAAAAATTCTTGTATGAGACATTAGTCTCATGAGATACTTTCTCTTTGCTATCATTAATATGAGAGAGAGAGAGAGAGAGATAATATTTTGGGAGTGATAATAAAATATGTACACAAAAATAATTATATAATAGGATATGTAGAAAAATATTAAATTATAAATACAAATAATTTACAAAAATATTAATATATATATATATATATATATATATATACACATTCAAGATAGGGTGGCTTGAGCAAAACCCATCCTCCTGATCACTACTTCGTTTTCATTATCCCTGCTCACCATATTTTCATTAAAAATTATTTGTCCTTTGTTACCAAACACTATTAGCATTTCTATCCAAAATAAAGCACTTTTATCTCAACAAAGAAAAAATCCTACCAAATGGTCACTAAGTTACTGTTTGTTTTAGCATAAAACATCTTTTGAAAAATGGTTAGTTCTTTTTCAAGTGTTTGGGGTGGCAAAAAAACACTTAGTCCAACCAAAATCATTTTCTATTGAACACGAAAAATACTCTCTTTAGAACTGAAAACGTTATGCCCCTTATGTAAGGGTGTATATCTAATCCACCAACTCAACAAAACCAATCCAACCCAACCCAAAATCTTGGATTTCTCATGGATTAGTGGATTAGAATTTTCGTAAGCCTCTGGAGGGGTTAGGTTCGAGTTAATAGTTCTTTCAATCCATCTAAATCCAACTCGAATTGAGATATACAAGAACATGTTTGATAGACTATAATAGACACTATAATATGATAACTATATCAATGATTTAACTATAGATCGTTTGGTTATGTTTTTATATTAGAGAACATGCATTCCTTATAAATAGCTATTCTTTAAAGTTGTAATAGCTATGAATAGATATTCTAAAAATGTTGTAATAACTTTTCAAGTAATAATTTCTAAAATTAATATATTTCCAAATATACAAATTTTCTATATGCATATAAAATTATAAATTTAAAAAAAAAAAAACAATTCTCTCTCAAATTTTTAAACAATATTTAAAAATATATATATAATTGTATAAGTAATATATTTCATAATTATAGATATTAAGTTTTATTATAATGTTACAACTTAGAACCAAGACTATGAATAGGTTTAATTATTCTATTATAATACATTTTATTCTCAATAATAAAGATTTTCAGTGATAAAAATTAACATTCATGTTGTAATCTCCATGTTGTAATTTCTAGGAGGTAAAGGGTTTGGGGTTAGCAGTATGTTGTAATTATCTCTAAAAAAAAATGTTGTAATCTCCATTCAGTGTGCCAGATGTGCTCTAAGTGTATTTTATTACTATTTTTTTTAGTTTGATTTATTTGGTATTATGATAATTATTTCAATGAATTTGGAATATAATTTTGCATGTTATGGGAATTACAATGATTTTATTGGGTTAAGAAATAAGAATCTCTCAACCCAATAAGATCGAGTTGGGTTGAAAAACCCTCCTACTCCATCTATACACACCCTACCTTTGATCTCAATCTCTCTCTCTCTCTCTCTCCAAAATAAGCAAATTACAAAAAACATCAAAATTGATTATTGAAAAAAAAAAAAAAAACGTAAAATTTTTAAATTGACAAAAACACCCTCACATGACTAAAATATCCCCCCCCCCCCCCACCAAAAAAAACCTTTTAAAATGACAAAAATATCTAATAAAACATTCAAAATGACAGAAATACGTATATATTCTCTAAAATTGTCAAAACATATGTTTGGCTCAATTCTTTTTCTTTTTTTCTTTTTTCTTTTTTTTTGCTGAAATTTCTCCCTTTTTTGGGTTAAATCACACTTTCTACTATATATTTTTGAGGTCAATTTCAATTTTGATTTTGACTAAATTGCATTAAACATTTTACCCCTTTAAGCTGAAACTAGTTTTGCTCTCAAATTAATGTGATAATGAATATGCTTGATGTCATATAAACAAGACAAAATAAATTTCTTAATTACTTTTTTGTGTAGCATTTAAAAGTTAACGTATCATTTTGTCAATCCGATGAAGTAAAATTTGTGATTCCCAGCATTACTTTTTTTCAAATGTTATCTAATTGGTGCGTTACCTTTATCTTTAAGGCATATAATTGCCAAATTCTAGCACTAACAAACGAAGAACAAAGAGTAAAGCCCAAGTCATGAGAACTAACCAGCAGTGCATCTCCAACATTCTGAAACTCAACGTTGTATTTTGTTGAAAAGGTTTAGCACTCTGGTTCTTTTCCCACCTTTTGATATAAAAAAGGCACGAATCTGCAACGTTGGTTGGAAGCATGGCTCACAAACAAACTATTAATTTTTTTTTCATCACCTGCCTTCATTTTCTTCTTTCCCTCGTTCACGTGAGAAATCAGAATACATAAATGACAGCATTAGCCTGTGACAAAATACATTACAAAAGCAGAAATCAGGAGAAAGTGTACTGATCATGGATAGATACAGGAAAATATTTAGATACGCTACTACCACATCATGAGTCACTCATGCACCCTCTCTTGGGAATAGGCTTAGATGCTTGGAACTTTTTAGATTAATCTTCATAAAAAGGCCCCAAGAAAATCCCAACTTGGAGATTTGAGCCACCCCTTTCTAGTCATTTTTGCAAGACAACACTGTTGATCAGCTCATAGATCTATAAAACAAAATCGCATTCCTATTATCAACTAGTACAGGTTAAGATATCAATCTACATATCCATATATTAGTAATCTAGTATTGCAATTAGTGATTTCCACTCATTTGTCTCCAGTATAGATCAGCTTAACAAGAAATGTGTCTAAGGGGTCCTCTTTATAACTATGCCCCCTTCAGGTCACTATGCCCCCTTCAGGTCACTAAAACCACTTGGATTTTAATAAAGGTACATGATTTAGTACTATGAGCATTAGATTGACATCAAGACTCAAAATTGACTGAATACTCAAATTTTAGAAATTAACCATCCATAGGATATACTCATCATTTAAACATCCTAAGGAATTTCAATGTCAGACTTGAAAATTCTTGAGCATCATAATCAACCCACCGCTCCATTAGGTAATCAAATTTCATTTAAACATCTTATTGCATGGCTTATTTCTTTGCTATTGGTAATTACACACACAGGTGGGTCTTGAACCCAAGACCTCTTCCTCCAACGTGCTCTTACAAGGGGATTAGGTGGCACTTGAACTAGAGTTCATTAGCATCCCTTTGCAAATTTCTCAACCCCATTTTATTCTAGGAACAATGTGAACTCAAGCCTGAGAGATATTGCAAATTCAATTTTCAGGCCACCATTTACAATGGTCCATCAATCACAAGACAGTATATCTACAACTAACTTGGGACATTCACAAACCTGTCTGAAAAACTCAGTTCATGTAGTGATTTTTATTTAGTGACATCAATGCAAGAAGGGCAGCATTAAGTACAAGGAAGAGCAAGTCCTAAGAACCCTTCTGCTAAGTGAAAAGCATTTGCAGGCATTAAGATACAAGACTCCTGAAATCAAAGGAAACAACAATGAATAAAAGATAAGAGTATTCACCATATTGTAGATGAAATTCCTAGTTCAAAAACAAAAGCAGTCATATAAAATGCCAGGATTATCATATTCATCAATGGCATTGTTCTAAAGATACACCACCCTATCTGACATGAAAATATATGTCATCGTATGAACCATAAATCCTTGTATCATTGCAACTGCTAGAGTTAAAGGTAAAATTGTTTGACTGAGAAGTAGTGGAATATAATCCTTATGAAAATCTGTTACTGCAATGAACTAACTTTAACTTACTTGAGCACTCAAAGAAAGTTTAATTATAAGACCGGACACTCACAAACATCCACCATATAATGTAAAATCAATCAAATATTCACCCAAAACCCACTTCAGATCCGAATCGTAGAGCTGATAGAAGAACTAAAAAAAGCTTGACCTAAAAACCAAATGAAGATCGTAGATGGAAATGACTTCATGTCCAAACTCCACATATCAAACTAACTGATTGCTAAAGTGCATCCAACTGAAGAAAGCCAAAATACCTAGCGGGCCAGGTAGTTGACTTTACTGTCGCTTATAAAAGTCAAAAACCAAAATACCTCGTGGGCCTGATCCCTGCACAAACATCTACAACCTAAATTCTGTAACCTTGTTCCTCACTCAATTCCTTCCTCCAATTCTTTCTTTTCAACCAGGCCGTTATCAGCAACAAGTTTTCAAGAAATGTTGATCCTTTACAACTATTATCACCTTCTGAGGGTACACTGTTCTTCAAAGTGTTTCCAGAATTACAATCAAAACATCACTAAGCATTACAATTCAAAAGTCATAAATAGTGATTATATGACTCATAAGTTCAATTAATTATGATTTTCTTAAGAATCACACATACATTAGATGCTTTTTTTAAGGGAAAAAAATGGGAAGGTAATCCTAGATAAGTCCTTGTCTTGTCAGCTGAATCAGTAGCCTTATTTATGTATGGTACTGCTATTCTATATGTGTGTGCTCATTGTGGACCATTAGTAAAGTTGTTGAGCCAAATTTATTGGAAAATAAAGGAAGCAAAGTCATTGAGCCTAAATTACAGAGTGAAAGAGGCCATGTGTTACTAGTGATAAACAGTAATACAACAACAAAGTACAAAGGGGAAAGTTCCTAGAAGGGAAAGGAATTGGGAAGTAGTGTATTAGAACTGAGCCACTGAAATTCTGTCGCAGTTCTTTAATAAAATTATAAGGGAGCAAGGGGCATATTCATTAACAATGTAGGACTTCTACAAAAGTAGGTCATCACTTAAGCGATCACACGTATGATAAAATCACTAAAGAGTACATTCACATCTATTAAATATTAAATATTAACTTATCAAAAAAAAAACATCTATTAAATATTAAATATGGCAAAAAACTAGGAATTCATACCTCATTATGTTTTCCAACTTTGAAGAAATAATCAGAAATTGATCAAAATTGACAAACATATCCAGGGTTATAAAAGACAATTTTGTACAAGATATAGATATGCAATAAAAAAAAATACTTATTATACACACACACACACACATAAAAGAAAATTTTACTAATGTGCATTATTTGAACTAGAAGTTTATAAGAAGACCTTTCGCATCAAATTTTTTCTCGCAGCTATGTCAAAGATTAGGTTTTGCATTGGCACAATATGTGTCCATAATTCCCAGCAGACCTGAAATAAACTATAGTACTGAACCAGATCATATAATGATTTTATTTTTATTTTTTTGATAAGTCCAAATGATATAATTGATACCGTTAGGTGGTCATGTGATTTCTCATGTAACAAATTGGATGCAGTTGCCCCAATGTTAAGCAAACAGAAACGCACCAAACCCCAGCATCATCTTTAGACCTTTGGAAGCAAGGCATGCAAGCCGCCAATTTTGGCCCTGGAAAAAGCATGGATTCATCAATAGCATTCTTAAAACAGAACTCCCAATGCCATTCAAAGGCTGAGAAAATCGAGCCATAGTCTAATAAAATCCAACAAAATGTTCATAGAAAGGAGCACAAGATAGATTTCTTTTCCTTCGTTTACATAACAAATCAACTAATGTTATAACTTCACCAGAATCAAATTATATTCACAATGAGAAGAAGAGAAGCACAACTTCTATAGTCCATAAAAAAGATCTCAATAGCCAGGATTTGAACTCCACTCATGTCAACCAAGTAAAAAAATGTAGAGCTTCCATGTTCTTATAAAAACCAGACAAGCAGCATGATAACAGACAGGCATAATGGTCTAACATTTTATGCAAACATACAGGCATGGTGAGAAAGAAACATGTCATCCCCATGTCCAGAACATAAGATAAAGAAGCTTAGCTTTTCATAGCTCTCTGTTTCCTTTTCTTTTATTTTTTTCTTTCCTTATTTTCAAAGTCAGGAGCTGCAGATAGAGAAGTCCATAAGAACTTTCTCAAACAATATGGCAGCCAAACTTTCAAATGATTGAAAAAGAAATTCAAGATTTTTGCTGGAATATAATTACATATCATAAAAGAAACCCAGAGAACAAATAAATAAATAAAATAAAAAAGCGGGAAATAAAGCACTGCAATGAGCCGAAGAATATTCATTCCTGTATAAGAGTAATTGGTACATAATTTCCAGATTGCAAAACCAAAACCAATACTACAATATGTAACCATTCTTCTTGCTTTTTACAAAGATGTGATTTCATCTAACTACAGAATATCCTATTCTAATCTCCTATCAACCTCCCCCACTCCCTCCCCCCCCCCAAAAAAAACACAATATCCCTTGATAACAAGTTAACTAAGATGAAGGCCATACCCAGCTGATTTTAGGTTTCTTATCTCCATCAAATGTTCATCATTCGAAATATTGAATGAAACACGAAGATTTGTCAATAGAGCTTCTTGCTCCCAACTTAAGGGCCCAGAAGCATATATTGCCTCTAGAGTGCTGCGATAATCATGCAACTCTGATCTATCAATGCTTGTTGCTAAATTATCTTTCAGAGAGAGGGAACCTCTTCCTTCCTCATCTCTACAAACATAACTGGAATCCGCATCACTATTAAGGGTATTGGCATCTTGAGGAGGACATGATAAAATGTGACCTGACAACCTATTTGAACTATCAGTAACAACACTACAACTACCAACAGAAGATGCATCACCATCACAATGAATAGGTTCCGAAATTCTTCCATGAAAAATCAAAATAGAACCATTCTGATTTACCCTTTCCAAATCAAAATATCCGGTTGTTTGTTTATTAAAGGAATCATGCGTGTATTTTTCACCCAGAATTGCTTGTGGGTAAGCTACAGCATCTACCTTTTTCAGCAAGGGGAATGTAGACTCTGAAATGACTCTTTGACGCTCACCCTCTTTCTCAATTCCTCTCATTTTGCCAGAATATGCTTCAGTATGAGAAGAGCAATAAAGGGACGCTCTCTTCAATGTTCTGGATGAGACAACATGAGCCTCCTGCAAACAAGTATCGTCTTGAGCAGCTAAACAAGTATTACCTGCCTGCATCTTTTTCCTTGTATCGTGTGGCAGAAACTCAGAGGTCATCTGATGAAAGTTCAAGCTAGATGGTTTGTTGGACTTCACAAGCAAAGAATTACAAGAACCCTGTGAAATAAAGCCAATATAAACTAGTCAACACAAAGGTTAAGATTGGGAATAAAATGGTTCCATGGCTCTTATTCCCAAAGACAAAACAATAGCCATGATAGGCATTCAACTTCTAAATTAAAAATATAACTATTCATTGCCTATTACACAGAATTAGACATCTGATTATTATCACCAACTTAGAAAGAAAAAATCAGACTCAAACTCAAATAAACCTAGGAACCAAGTAAAAGAAAGGCAAGACACTTTAAAAATTCTCACTGAATTTTAACTTAAAATTAACAATAATGACAATTTAAAACAAGATCAAAGTAGAAACTTACCTTTCTGATCACAACCCATTTGTCATCTTGCCAAACTTGACGCACTCGGATGTTAGATTTGTGAACTCTAAACTTCTCAGAAGATCCCAATAGCCTAACCAAGTGATAATCCCCACCCAAAACCTTCAGAATCATAGCCATTCTCCAAGAACCAACGTTAAACACTTCTGCAACATCTCCAACTGCCCAATCCTCCATAGTTTCCATGGGAGGGGGGCAAGGCCTAATAGCCTTCCTTGGCACTCTCTCCACAACTGCCTCGGCTGTAATTGCGAGAGAACCTTCGTACATAACACTGTAAGTGTGCCCATTACCAGAGATAATCTTGGCACAATGCCACTCCCCTGGAGGCACCTGTTTATTCTTTAGTACCTCCACCTTACTACCTTTTAAGAATCTCATGATTGCTATGCTAACACAGAACTCAAAACCACAAAAACCTGTAAGAACCAATAAATTAAATGTTAGAATCAGATAAAAATCTTTGTATAATCAAAAAAATACTATCCAATGATTCTGAACACTACATATAAGGTTTTTCTTTTATATATTTATCATTACAAAAAAGCAACCATTCAAAACAAAAGACAGTATCTAATGAAATCAAAGGGAATTAGTAATTACTTGGTGATCAAGAAAAGACACCTGAAAACAAATCCTATGACATTAAACATAAAAAACCACAGAATAATCTTAAGCTCACCAAATATACAACAAAAGTACTCGATCAGAAAACATGAAATATAAATCATAACAAACAGATCAAATGCAGCCACAAAATTTAAAACCAAAAAAAAACAAAAAAACAAAAACTTTGATTTCTCTAAGCACACACAGAACATCAAACTTCATAATACGAAAGAAATTATGGGATAGCAAAATTATCGCCTCAGTATAAATCAAGAAACTAACCTTCCTTTCTCGATCAGTGCCTTTTGGATTTTGATGGCTTCCTTAATAAAAATCACATCAAATTTGAAAGATATGGGTTTGTTTTGTGATCGAGAAAACAAACAAAATTGTTTTATATATCAACCCCTTTTTATTGCCGTTGTTTTTAAATTGAGGCGGTTAGGTTAGCTTCATCTAATTCCTTTTCCGAGTAGGAAAGAGAGAAAATAAAAAGGAAAGGTCTTTTCTTTTAATAAAAAAATTGAGGGGTGCTTAGTGTGCACACCAAGTTTTTCTTCTTCTTCTTAAATTCCTTGTGATTAGTCCATAATCTATAGTTTATCTGTTTCAAAAAAAAAAATCTATAATTTATCAAAAGAAAACAGTTTATTATGTCCCTTTTTAAAATAATCTAAAAACCTTATATTAGTTGCACTACGCAAGTAGACTTTAATTGTATTTATATTTTTTTTATCTTTTATTCAAAAAAAAAATGTATTTGTATTTTCAGTCAATTAATTAGTTGGTTGGTGTCATATTGGACTGGTTTAAATTTTTGAAGAATTTTTATTAAATTATGTGTACTCTATTTACTCTTTATAAGTAGGGATGGCAATAAAGTAAGATAGATCATATTATAGGTGCCATGTTCTCGACTCTTCTTCTCTTTGGGGTGAGGACAATGTATACTGGGCAAAAGCTGGATAAGCCAGGTTTAGTGTAGGTTATAGAATTTTACTAATTCTAATGACAGTGATGAGATAAAAATGATATATAAAGAAAAAGAACGACGATAAGAGACTAATATTTTAGAAATGATAATAAAATATGAACTAAGAGTGGAAAGATAAATATTTTACTAATTCTTTAATCTTTTTTAAAACTCCTTTTATGCTATAATTTTTTATGGGGTTTTATGTTATATTATTGATTGACTATGATCTATTACAAATTTAGCTCCTCAATTTTTCACATAGTTTAAATTGTGTTAAAGGAAAATTATATATATATATATATATATATATATTATTGTTTTAGGGAGAATATGTAATAGCTGATTCTCGTATATAAGTTCAGTGATTATCAAACTATAAATTGTTACAGCTTTGTGTGTATGTGTATTTTAATAATTTGAGAGTTATAGCTTTTTTTTTTTTCTTTTTTTGGTTAACGAGAGTTATAGCTTTGTTTAATAGTTCTTATGTGATAAAATGGAAACAAGGTTTTTATGTAAACAAGGTTCTTATGTGATAAAATATAAAAACTCTTACACAAATTTAAAATACTTTCAAATAACAAAAATAAACAGCTTAACTTACAAATTATATATTATTCTATATTAATTCTACGTTATTAGAAATAATTATATTATTTTAAAATTGGTTTGGGGATGCATGAGTTTGCAACTAATTCTCCTAAAAAGTAAGAGCTTTTGGATGGTAAAAGCACTCACATTAGTTTCCTTAAATTTTTAACTAAACTAACAAAAAAAACTTCATTTTTTTTTTCTAGTTTAGCTATCAAAGGTTTTTTTTTTTTTTTACTCATACATCAACATCAATACTATATCACTATTTCAATTAAATATTATTTCTTCATATTCACATTTTTAACCCAAAAATCTACCACTACCCTTCACAATCTCACCACCGCCCATCATAACCGCATAACCCACAACAGCCTAGCACAATCCGTAAACCCTAACTACCACAATGCTACTACCACTGGCTCAACCCATAGAACCTAGCAACCACCACCCAACAAAAACCCAAAACCTCATGCAACTATCCCTTCCATGCCAATCTAAACTCAACCACCATCGGACCCAGCCAAAACCTATGTCAAGCCTAACCATTGTCACCAACCACCACACCCACCATTGCCAACCTTCAAACACCTAAATCCACCACCACCAAATCGCAACCAAAACTTAGTACCACTACCACTAATTGATGTTGATCGATTCATGAGAGAGAAAGAGGCAGAGAGTTAGGTGATGAGAAAGAGAGCGAGAAGAGTGAATGAGTAAGCGGGGACAGGAGAGAGAAAAAAGAGAATAAAAAAATGGTTTTATTGCTAGTAGTGAGGAATAGTGCCTTGCTAGTTGTAGTGAGGTAAAATTGAATGTCAAAAATTTTTGGTAGTTTATTGAGACTGATGTGTGCACTTTTTGTGGGTTTTTAGCTATATTTTTAACCTCAGGCTAGTTTGTTGAGAATAATGCAAATACTTTAAAATGTCCTCGAGATTGCACATGGTCATGTAGAAAAATTCTCAAGTTAAGAGATATTACTTTCCCCTTCATCAAATACTTAATAGGCTCATATGATACAGGTGTTTATGGCATGATTGGTGACATCCTGATTGTTTCCTTAACCTTAAGTATGGTCATAGGGTGGTGTATGATGTAGCAATCTCTCTTAATGCTAAGGTGTCTAGTGTTTTAAATGAGGATAATTGGATTTGGAATCCAGCTCACTCAAAGGATTTGCTAAATATTTAGAGCAAGCATTATTTGGTTGAAATTGGTAATGAAGACAAACCAGTTTGGATCTCTAAGAAATCAAGGAATTACTCTTATGCACATGCATAGAGCTATATAAGGAAGAAGTACTGGATTTTTTTGCAAAATAACATCAATTTTCAAACAATTTTGTTAGTTAGCAATGTTTCCAAACTATTTAGGAAACTAACGTCTCGAGTCTAAGAGACTTGAGTTCACTCTAGCAACTCGAGCATAAGAGACTCGAGTTCCATGTTTTGGCATGCTAACATGGAATTTTAATCCACGTGGAACTCGAGTGTATGAACCTTCCATGAGACTCAAGTTGGATTTTTTTGGAAAATAACACCATTTTCTAAACAATTTCATTAGTTAGCATGGTTTTCAAACCATTTAGGAAACTAACATCTCGAGTCTATGAAACTCAAGTTTACCATAGCAAATCGAGCTTAAAAGACTCGAGTTCCATATTTTAATATACAAGGAACTCGAACTTATGAGACTCAAGTTCCTTACAGCCCGGTTCCTTCTTCAACTTTCAGTTCCTACATAACCAACTCCATCAAAACCTTCATCGCAGATCCGCTCACATGTCCGATCTTCCTCATAGATCAGATCCAATCCAAGCAAATTCTTCATCCGAGCAAAATCTCCACCACCTCATACCAATCTAATCAAAACCTTCCTCACAGGTCCTCACAAACATCTCACCAGCAAAACCAAACCCAACAAAATACACAAAGCCAATTGCGCCACCACCTCATCCCAATCAAAATTGGCAAACCCAAACCCAACAATCACGCCACTACCTCATCCTAATCAGAACCTGCAAATCCAAACCCAACAATCACACCACCACCTTATCCCGATCGGAACCTGCAAACCTAAACCCAACAAACACTATTCATCCCGATTGAAGGTGAGCTCTGGTGGGGAAGAAGAGATATGAACGAGACAGAAACCTTGGTGATAAGCTTTGACCTTGAAGGCCCAATTTGGGCTTTGATATGGAGAAAAAACCAGAAAGAAGAAGGTTCAGAGAGAGAAGAAGAAATCGGAAAGAAGAAAGAAGGTCAATATTTTTTTTTTTTCTAAATTGGGTTTCTTTTAAGTAACTTGAATCTATGAGACTCGATTTCCACTGCTAAAACGTCAAACTTAAGTCTCTTAGGCTCGAGTTGTTACAGTGAACTCGAGTCTAAGAGACTTAAGATGTTAGTTTGCTAAATAATTTGGAAACGTTACTAACTAATGAAATTGTTTGAAAATGGGTGTTATTTTTCAAATAATCCGGCTCAAGTTCCTTAAAAGAAATCCAAATTGACCGATCTTCCTTTCTATCTCTGAACCTTCTTCTCTCTAGTTTTCTCTCTAGATCAAAGCCCAAATCGGGCCTCCAAGGCTAAAGCTCATCACTGAGGTGGTTCTCTCTCACTCTGTCTCATTCCCTACTATAACTCACCTCCAATCGGTACGAGGTGGTATTGCATTTGTTAGGTTTGGGTTTACAGGTTCTGATCGGGATGAGGTGGTGGCGCAATTGTTGGTTTTAGGTTTGTAGGTTTCGATCGGTATGAGATTGTGGCGTGTTTGTTGGGTTTGGGTTTGGGTTTGTGAGGTTTTGATTTGCTGTGTATTTTGTTGGGTTTGGTTTTGCTTGTGAGGATAGTGGTGGCGCGAGCGCGACTGTTGGTTTTACTGGGTTTGGTTTTCCGATTGGCTGTGTATTTTTGTTGGGTTTGCGGGATTCTAATTATTGGTTCTGCGCGATTGTTGGTTTTGCTGGTGAGGACCTATGAGGAAGGTTTTGAACAGATTAGTATGAGGTGGTGGAGATTTTTCTCGAATGGGATTGAATTGGACCTGCAAGGTAGGTTTTACTGGGCCAAAATTGGGAATTAAGCTCATTTTCCTAACTATATAGTTAGTAGGCACGGTTTCAAAAGTATATATTTTACTAACATCTTGAGTCTCAAAAACTCGATTTTAGGCTTATAAATCGAGTCTCAAAGACTTGATTTCAGTGTTTTGATCACGTCTGATGTGGCATCTTTTCCACATTGCGTCCACCTGAAAATTGAGTCTCTAAGACTTGATTTATAAGCCAAAAAAAAAAAAAAAAATTAAGTCTAAGTCTTACAAACCGTTCCTGGAAATACCTAAAAAAAAAATTCAAGAAATACCAGAAACATAACAATCCTAGCATAACGAAACACATTCGCTATTTATTCAACAATGAAACAATTTTTCTGGGTTTTTCTATGTTGACTAAAAAATTGAACTTGAAAACCCAAATCAGATAAGAGAGAGAAAGAACCAAATCCAAAAAACTCTAAGAGAAAGATACTGACGACGACCCACGGCGAGGTGAGGTGACCCATGGCGACCCACAGCGATCTGAACCCGACTCAAGATTTTAGTAAAATATATACTTTTGAAACCGTGCCTACTAATTATATAGTTAGGAAAATGGGCTTAATTCCCAATTTTGGTTGTTTTACTGGGAAGGTGAGTTTTGTTGAGTAGGAATTGAGGGAAAGAAATTTTGTAAGGAACTCGAGTCTCATAAGCTCGAGTTCCACGTGGAAAATTCCACGTTAGCGTGGCCAAAACATGGAACTCGAGTCTGTTATGCTCGAGTTGCTAAACTCAAGTGTAATAAACTTGAAATGTTAGTTTCCTAAATAGTTTGGAAACTTTGCTAGCTAACGAAATTGTTTGAAAAATTGTGTTATTTTGCACCAAAAAATTAAAAAAAAAAAATCCAAGAAGTACCCTAAAGTCAAATGGTGGAAGCTCGTTTGGTTTCTAAAAGCTATTCCAAAGCAGGCATTTATAGGCTGGTTGGCAGTCCACAATAGATTGTCCACCCAAGACGGTTTGTTGCAGTGAATTTTGGATTCTCAGCTTAGTTTGGGCAGAATGCAAATTGAAAGTGGGGGTCACTTATTTTTTGAGTGTTCCTTTCGATGAGATTATGGAGAACCATAATGTGCTGGTGCTTAATAAAATACCTAAAGTTCCAATAGCCTGAGATTATAAATTGGGGTGAGAATCAGTTGAGAGGTAAGAATATGAAATTTTTGTTTGTAGATTGACTTTGTGGTCTGCTATGTATCATATTTGGGTGCAGAGGAATGCTAGAATTCACCAAGATAGAGTTCAATCCGAAGAAACCATTATCAAAATGATTAGCTGGGAAATGAAGAGTAGAAAAAGAAGTGGCAGCTACTACAATACTATTCAAAACAGGGTAAATGCTGTCTTTGAGGAATTTCCAGTTTTGTTCTCAAGTAATAGTCAATAGCTTTCTTCTGTAATGTGTCTTGAGTTCTGAGCTCTATGTGTTCTAATTTCTTTTAGCTAACATGGTTTTGTAGCTTTTTGGTGTTGTAGTTGGGCAAAATTTGCTGAATAGTACCATTTTAGAAAAAATTTTGGTGAATAGCATGCAACTGAAGTTAATTAGTTGAGTAGACTATTTTTGGAACTCGAGTTTGTCAAACTCAAATTCCAACCCAAACTTGAGTTCCAAGTAGTATGCACCAATACTGATTGGAACTCGAGTTCTAGCTCAAACTCGAGTTCCAAAAACAGAGTACTATAGTTGTAGAGTGTTGTTCTATTTGGGTTGAGTCTTCAACTGATTATATAGCTATTCTATGAAAATCAAATTTTGCTCATTCATCGAAATATATATATATATATATTTTAAGTGCTGAATCCAAAAATATGGTATTCGAAGGTGAAAACTACTAAAAAATCAATCATATATTTAAGGATGCAAAAGAAGCTGATCACAACTCAATATCAGGAATATAATAACTCGTGGGAAGAAGCCAGAATCACATGGCACGCAATCTCCAAACAAACTCAATTTAATAATCTTCCTCTTGTTAATTTCAAAGGAATATCCAACTTTTCATCAATTTTATCAAATATTTATCGAAAACAATAGGTTCATGCACCTTCTACCATTACCCATACTTTCTCACCCTTCCTCCTAATTAAACCTTTATTTATTCTTTCTTTTTGACTAAATTGCACATTTTGCACCTCAAATTCAGCTAAAATCAATTTTGCACCTAAATTTTAGAGCAAATGCCACCGACAACAAATTTCACAACTTAACTTATCGAGGTGACAAATTGTAATTTGTGAAACAGCACTTTTATTAAGATCACCACTGACATCATTTTATATTAACATCAGTCACAAATTCACAATATACCTTTTCAATAGTTGTAAAAAATGTTGTGAAATTTGTTGTCCTTAGATTTATTAATTTTACAAATGGCTATCTAATCGCTACATTACTTTTAAAGCTAATCAGATCCCGATGCTTAGCAATGCCAAATTCTAGCACATCATGACATATACAATAGCATTAGCCTATAGAGCATCCACATTGACAAATGCCATCCTATCTCATTTTACCATTCTAAAAAGCAACTTTATCAATTATACAATACAGTTTTATAATTCTTCCAGCATCCCAAATTCTTTTTCCTTATTCTGCTCATTAAAATAATATATCTACATAATAAAATATATTTTTTCTTTTTTTGTTTTTTTCTCAATTTTCTCCTCCACCTTCCCTCAACCTCTATCACCATGACTCCACTGCCCAATCACCACCACCGCGCCTCCACCATGCCTACCACGCCACCACTACCCATTGCCCACCAAAATCCCATCGGAACAAAAACCCATATTAAAAAAAAAAAAAAAAAACCCAACATCACAACAGAAGAAAAAAAAAAAAAACTCATTGAAAAGGTAGAACCCAGAAGAACCAAAGTCCAACCATGTGGTGACCCACGCCGTGACCCACATCGGAGATCGCCATAACCTTGCTAGACCCAAACACTGGCAATCTCCGACGACCAACAACCAAAGTTCAACCACTTCAGCCACAACCCAAATACCAGACCCAACCACGACCAACGATCCAAACACCAGACCCAACCACAACCAACAACCCAAACACGAGACTACTTAAACACTGGAAACCCATGCCCAACTGCAACCTAAACGCCGGAAACCCATGCCCAACGCCGATCTCCACATCCCATGCCCAACGCCGATCACCACACCCAACACCGATCTCCACCTCGATCCACGGCGAGCACCCCGATCCACCACCACGACACCACCCCGATCTGCCACATCAAACCATGAGCTCCACCAAACTATGAGACCCACGGAGACTTGATTCAAGGGAAAGTAGAGAAAAAAAGAAAGAAAAAAAGAAGAAGGGCAAGATATGGACGAGAGAGGGGAAGGATGGAATGAGAGAATCAGAACTGAAAAAGAAGAAAGAAAAAAAAGGAGAGAGAAGATGAGAGTGACTGGTGAGAGAGTCTAGAGATGATAAAAGCAAGGCTTGGTAGTTGTTGCTTGGTGATTCGGTGAGAAAGAGGGAAGCTTGACAATGGCGAGAGAGAGAGAGAGAGAGGATGAGAAAGAGAGAAGAAAGAGAGAAAATAAAGAGGAAAAATGAGAGAGGAGAGAGAAATTGCCGAGTTAAAATGAGAGAGGAGAGAGAAATGAGAGTATTAAAAAAAAAAAATTATAAGATTCAGCTACAGTACCATCTTACATTTGAGATAGTACTGTAGCTAAATCTCAAATTTTCTTTTGGCATTTCGCATATAGCCTGCCAGTTGTTGAGCAATATTTGGGCCTTTATGCCAAATGCACTTTGCATTTGGCATATAAGAGGCCTATTGTGGATGACAAAATATATTACAAATGCAGAAAACTGGAAAGAGTGCATAGATCACGAAATAGATACAGGATACATAAGATACACACCTACAACATCATGAATCAAATCACAAAACCTCTCTTGGGAAGATGCTCAAATGCTTCGAGCTTTACAGATCATTATTCGTTGAAAGGTCCTAAAAAATTGCCAACTTGGAGATTTGAGCCACCCCTACAGCCCTACCAAGCCATCTTTGCAAGACAACAGATCTTTTTTCAATATAAAGGCCCTTAAAAAATCCCAACTTGGAGATTTGAACCACCCCTTCCAAGTAATCTTTACAAGCAACGATGTTGATCGGCTCATAGATCTGCAAAACAAAATCTCTCTGTCATTATCAACTAATACAGGTAAAGTTAAGATATCAATCTGCATATCCATGGATTAGTATTGCAATTAGTGATTACCACTCATTTGCTCTAGCATTGCTCAAATTGACATGGAATGTGTCTAGGGGGGCCTCTTTAGCTTATTTTGACTAGGCTAGAGGTGCAACTGATACCATTCCTGCATCTTTCCTGTTACATTGTTTAACTATGTCCTCTAACTCAATTAAACCAAATCCATATCTTCCTTCAAACAAAGGAAACCTATGTCCACAGAATTTGGGATAACAGACATTTGCATCAATATAATGAATAATAGAACAATAATTATAGTTACAAAGGGGAATATTTGTTAATTTATTATTTTATTTTATACTATAAATAATTATTTAGGGAAAAAGTGTAGTTGACTTGAATATTACTTGTAAAAGTCACAAAACCAATATACCTTGTGGGACTGATCTCTGCACAAACAATTACAAACAATGTTCTGCAACCTTCTTTCCCGAAACTCACCAAAGAGTAGCTTAACATCAATTTTGTTTTTAAAAGTAAATTGGGGGAGGGGAACTGGTGGGGTCAAACACCAGTGCCCAAGCACCACAAGAGCTACTGGACCCACTTGGAATATTCCTCAAACCCCATTATGTTTTCCAACCTTGAAGAAATAATAAAAAATTGTGATAAATTGAAAGAAACTTATCCACAGATATAAAAGACAAACTTTCATGCAAGATATAGGTATGCTATCTAAAAGAAAGGAAAATGTTTACCTCCAAACCCAATATGTAGCAAATGATAAAAGGGTTTGACTTACATACAGTACTTTAAAAAAAAAAAAAATCTCATTTTATTTTAATGAGAGACTACCACATCACCCATTAACTAAATAAAAGGTGAGGATTAAAACTCACTACCACTTGTCATTGTATATTTAAAACAAAAGGACATATCCAGTTAAAAAAGTACTGAAGGTAAGCCAAACCTTGATAAAACTGTTCATGTTACTTACAATCATATGACCTACTTAATGAGTCATGTGACTTTTTTAAAAATACACATATATGGTTTTATGAGTCATCACATAATGGGTTGAAGGAGATTGCTCTAAACTAGTTTTGATGAAAACCTAATTACGAAAGAAAAAAAACAATTAAAAAGAAAACTGGAACAATGTGCATTATCCAAACTAGAAGTTTCAAAGAAGACCTTCCATATCAAAATTGCTCTCCCACTATTTCAAAGATTGGGTTTTGCATTGGCACAATATGTGTCCATAAATCCCAGCAGGCCTGAAATGAACTTATATTGCTGAACCAAATAACATAATTATACCATTTGGTGGTCATGCATTGTCTATAGTAGAAAATTTGGATGCAGCTCTTGCCCATTGTTTAAGGGAGAGAAATGCAGCAAACCCCAGCATCATCTTAAGACCTTTAGAAGCAAAGCCTCCAATTTTGGCCCTGGAAAAAGCAGTGATTCATCAATAATGTTCTTAAAACAGAACTGGTGCCATTCAAATACTGAGGAAATCAAGCCACAGTTTATTAAATCCAACAAAATGTTTACACATAGGAGCACAAGATAGATTTCTTTCACTCCTTCGCATACACAACAAATCCATTAATGTTATAACTTCACCAGAATGAAATTATATATACAATGACAGGAACAGATAAGAACAACTTCTATAGTCCAGAAGCATCTTAATCAGGATTCGAACTCCACACATGTCAACCAGTAAACAACTGAAGAGCTTCCATGTTCTTATAAAAACAAAATGGTCAATCAGCCAAGCAGCATGATAACAGATGGGTATAATGGTCTAACATTTAATGCAAATATAGACATACATGGTGAGAGAGAAACACGTCATCCCCACGTTCAGAACATTAGATAAAGAAGCTTGGGTTTTTCAAAACCCTTCATTTTCTTTACTTTTTTTTATTTCCTTATTTTCAAAGTGAAAAGCTGTAGATAGAGAAATCCATAAGAACTTTCTGGAAGGATACGACAGCCAAAATTTCTAAAGTTAAAAAAAAAAAATCAAGATTTTTGCTGGAATATAATTACATATCATAAAGCATCCGTGAGAACAAATATATAAACAAGAAGGAAAAAAAAAAGTTGGAAAAAGAGCACTGCAATCAGCCTGAAAATATTCATTCCTGTATAAAAATATTTAGTACATAAATTTCAGATTGAAACATCGAGACCAATACTACAAATGTAACCATTCCTCCTGCTTCTTACAATGATGTGATGCCATTAAAGACAACTACGGAATATCCTACTCTCATCCCCCCTCACCCCACCAAAAATAATCCATTGATTAAAGGTTGACTAAGATGAAGGCCATATCCAGCTGATTTTAGATTCCTTATCTCCAATAAATGTTCATCATTTGAAATGTTGAGTGAAACACGAAGATTTGTCAATTGAGCTTCTTGTTCCCAACTTAAGGGCCCAGAAGCATATATAGCCTCTAGAGTGCCCCGATAATCATGCAACTCTAATCTATGGATGCTTGTTGCTACACTATCTTTCGGAGAGAGGAAACAATTCCCTTCCTCATCTCTGCAATCATAACAGGAATCAGCATCACTACTAAGGGTATCGGAGTCTGGAGCAGAACATGTTAAAAGGTCACCTGATAACCTATTTGGACTATTAGTAACAACACTACAACTACCAACAGAAGATGCATCACTATCACAATGAATAGGTTCCGAATTTCTTCCCTGGAAACACAAAATAGAACCATTCTGATTTAGCCTTTCCAATTCAAAATATCGAGTTGTTTGTTTATTAAAGGAAGCATGCATGTATTTTTCACCCAGATTTACTTGTGGGTACGCTACAGCATCTACCTTTTTCAGCAAGGGGGATGGAAACTCTGAAATGACTCTTTGACACCCGCCCTCATTCTCAATTGCTCTCATTTTTCCAGAATACGCTTCAGTATGAGAGGAGCAATAAGGGGATGCTGTCTTCAATGTTCTAGATGAGACAATATGAGATTCCTGCAAACAAATATTGTCTTGAGCAGCTAAACATGTATCTCCTGCCTGCATCTTTCTCCTTGTATCTAGCTGCGGAAACTCAGGGGTCATCTGATGGCAGTTCAAGCTAAATGGTTTGTTGAACTTCACAAGCTCACAATTCCGAGAACCCTGTGAACAAAACCATCATCAAATTAGTCAATGCAAAGGAAAAATCGCAGATAAACAGATTCTATGGCTCCCAAAAACACTATGCCTGCTATCATAGGCAGTGAACTTCTAAAGTAAAATTATAAACCATTCATTGTCTATCACTCACATTAAATTAGCCATCTGACTATTAACACCAAATTAGTAAGACAAAATTGGACACAAACTCAAATATACCCAGGAACCAAGTAAAAGAAATGCAAGACACTTTCAAACTGCACACAAAATTTTAACTAAAAATTAACAATAATGACAATTTAAAACAAGATGAAAGTAGAAACTTACATTACTGATCACAACCCATTTGCCATCTTGCCAAATTTGCCGCACCCGGATGTTAGATTTGTGAACTCTAAACTTCTCTGAAGATCCCAATAGCCTAACCAAATGATAAACCCCACCCAAAACCTTGAGAATCATAGCCATTCTCCAAGAACCAACATCAAACACTTCTGCAACATCTCCAACTGCCCAATCCTCCAAAGTTTCCATGGGAGGGGGCCAAGGCCTAATAGCCTTCCTTGGCACTCTCTCCACAACTGCCTTGGCTGTAATTGCGAGAGAACCTTCGTACATAACACTGTAAGTGTGCCCATTACCAGAGATAATCTTAGCACAATGCCACGCGCCTGGAGGCACCCGTTTATTCTTTAGCAGCTCCACCTTACTCCCCTTTAAGAATCTCATGATTGCTATATGCTAAAACAGAACTCAAATTCACAAAACCTGTAAGAACCAATAAATAAAATGTTACAATCAGATAATAAAAAACTCAGTATAATTAAAAACTATTAGTTCCCAAACACAAGTTTGTCCAATGATTCCGAATAGTAAACATAAGATTTTATTTTTCATCAGAGAAAAAGCAACCATTCAAAACAAAAGACAATATCTAATGAAATCACAGGCAATTAGTAATTACTTGGTGATCAAGAAAAGACCCCTGATAACAAATCCTATGACCTAAAGGATTAAACCAAATTAAACATGAAAAACCACAGAATAATCTTTTAACCCCACCATATATACAACAGAAGTACTCAATCAGATAACATTAAATATAAATCAAAACAAGCAGTACATATGCATCCACAAAATTAAAAAAAAAAAAAAATGAAACCTTTGATTTCTTAAGCATACATCAAACTAGAAAGTCCGAAAGAAATAAAATTAAGGATAGCAAAATTAACTCCTCGGTAGAAATCGAGAAACTGACCTTCGTTCCTTTCTCGATCACTGCTTTGATGGCTTCCTTGAAAATCTAGGGTTTGTGTTTCTTCAAATTTGAAAGCTAGGGTTTGTTTTAGTATGTCTTTCCCTTTTTCTTCCCGTTGTTTTTTAAATGAGGCGGCTAGGGTTTCTTAAATTATTATTATTATTAATTTTTTTTTTTTTTAACGAACAAGTCGCTCAGGGTTGGCTTCGTTTATCTATTCCTTTTCCGAGTAGGAAAGAACTGAACAGGAAAATAAAAAGGAAAGGTGCTTCTTTTTTTTTCTTTTTTCGATCCCTTGTGATTAATCTATAATCGAAAATATTATTACAAAACAACTTTTTTTGGTGTCCCTTTTTCAAATAGTCTAAAATATCCTTACAATAATTGCAGTAAGCAAGTAGGCTTTAATTGTATTAATAATTTTTTTTAATCTTCCATTCATAAGAAAAATATGTATTTGTATTTTCAGTCAAATTAGTCAATGTCATATTGGGCTAGGGGCACTAGTTTATATTTTAAAGGGATTTTAATTAATTATATGGACTCCATTTTTACATAATATTTAAAAAAAAATTAAAAAGTAGGGTTAGAAACGTAAGGATGGCAATGGGGCGAGGTGAGGCTGGATCATAGGCATTTTATCGGGTGTGTCTTCTCTTCGGGGTGATGACAACACATGCAGGCTGGGAGCAAGGTAAGTCGGGTTTGGTGTGGATTGAAGATGTTTACTAATTCTAATAAAAATGAAATATAAAGGGAAAAAACGACACTAAGAGTACTAAGAGAGAATGTGACACAAGTATTTCATAAATGAGAATAGAATATGTATAAAAATAAATAAATTATAATGGGAATATATATAGAAATGATTAAATTATATAAATAAAATAATTTAAATATATATATATATATATATATATCACGTAAAAGATGATTATTTGGATGAAAGCTAGTACTCACCAAGGTAGTGTTCTATCTGAAGAGATCATTGTCAAAATGATTAAATGGGGAAGTGAAGAGTAGAATAGAAAGTGTCAGCTACTGCAATACTATTCAAAACAGGGTAATATGCCGTCTTCGGGGCATTTTCAGTAGTTAATAGCTTTATTTTGTAATGTGCCTGAGTTTTGAGTTCTTTGTGTTCTACTAATTTTTTTTGAGCTGACCTAGTTTTGTAGCCTTTTGGTGTTGTAGTAGTCTTGGTGCTGTAGTTGTGTAGTGTTGTTCTGTTTGGGGTCGAGTCTTCAACTGATTGTATAGCTGTTCTTTTAATTTTGCTCATTCATCGAAAAAAACAAGTGTCGGATTCAAAAATATGGCATTCGAAGGTGAAAACTACTCCAAAATCAATCATATGATTAAGAATTCAAAAGAGCTGATCACAACTCAATATCAGGAATATAACTCGTGGACAGAAGTCGGAATCACATGGCAGTGGCACACAGGCTTACCAAATAAGCTCAATTTAATGACTTCCTCTTGTTAATTTCAAGGGAATATCCAACTTTTCATCAATTTTATCTTATATTTATTATAAACAATAGGCACATGCACCTTCTACCACTACCCATACTCTCTCCCTACGTCCTCCAGCTTTTATTTATTCTTCTTTCTGACCAAATTACATCTTTTACTGGTACCAAAGAAATACACTTCCCTCTAAATTACATCTTTTAGTGGTAGGAAAAAAATCCATACAAATATATGAGTTCAAATGCTACAGGCACAACAAATTTCACTACTTAACTTATTGAGGTGGCAAATTGTGATTTGTGAAATAGCACTCTTACTAAGACCACTACACATCACTTTATTGTAAATCAGCCACAATCTACCATTTCAACTATGAAAAATGTTATAAAATTTGTTGTCATTAGATTATTAATTTTACAAACGAAGGTAGATCAGATCCTGTTGCCTAGCATTGCCAAATTCTAGCACCAACAATAAAACAGAATAAAGCCCAACTCAAGATATATACAATAGCATTAGCCTGCAACAAAATATATTGCAAATGCAGAAAACTGGAAAGAATGTATGGATCGTGGATGGATACAGGAAATACTTGAGATACGCTACTACCACAACATGAATCAACTGCGCTCTCTTTGGAAGACACTCAAACGCTTCAAACTTTACAGATCATTCTCTATTGAAAGGCCCTAAAAAATTCCCAACTTGGAGATTTGAGCCACCCATTCCAGGTCAACTTTGCAAGACAACGCTGTTGATCAGCTCATAGCTCTGTAAAACAAAATCCCATTCACATTATCAACTAATACATGTAAAGTTAAGACATTAATCTGCATATCCATGGATCAGTATTGCAATTAGTGATTACCATTCATTTGCTCCAGTATTGCTCAAATTAACATAAAATGTGTCTAGGGGGCCCTCTTCAGCTTACTTTGACAAGGCTAGAGGTGCAACTGATACCATTTCTACATCTTGCCTGTAACATGGTTTAACCATGTACTCTTTAACTCAATTAAACCACATCCACATCTTCCTTCAAACAAAGGAAACCTACATCCACAGAATTTGGAATAACAGACATTTGCCTCATTATAATGAATAATAGAACAGTAATTATAGTTACAAAGTGGAACATTAGTTAATTTATAATTTTATTTTATAATAAATATATATTTATAAATAATTGTTTAGGGAAAAAGTGTAGTTGACTTGAATGTCACTTGTAAAATTAACAAAACCAAAATACCTTGTGGGCTTGATCTCTGCACAAACATTTACAAACAACGTTCTGCAACCTTTGTTCCCAAAACTCACCAAATTTCCTTCCTGCAGTTCTTTCTTTTCAACCAGGCTGCTGTAAGTAACTAATTTACATGAAATGTTGATCATTTTCAACTATTATCATCTTCTTCTAGGAGCACACAACAAATTTATTAGTGTTTCCAGAATTCCATAGTCAACTACATGAGTGTGCGTACAAAATTCAATGAATCATGCTTTTCTTGAGAATAACACACACACACACACACCCGCGCGCGCACACACACACACACATATATATATTAGATGCTTCTTTAATTTTAGAAGGAGCTCCTAGATAATTCCTTGACATGTTTGCACAATCAGTAGTCTAATATATGCATGGTACTGTTACTCTATATGCAAATGCACATTGATGACCATTTGTAAAGTCATTATTCCTAAACTACAGAGTGAAAGACACCATGTGTCACTAGTCATTTATGCACCAAGACGAAGTACAAAGGGAAAATTCCTTGAAGGGAAAGGATGTGGGAAGTAGAGTAATGGAAGGGAGCCAGTAAAATTCTGTCACAATTCTTTAATATAAATTGCAAGGGAGCAAGGGTAATTTTCATTTACAAAATAGGACTTCTACAAAAGCAAGTCATTACTTAAGTGATTACAACTACAAGGATGATAAAATCACCAAACCGTAGCTTAACATCTATTTGTTTTTAATAGGTAAATTGGGGGACGGCATCTGGTGGGGTTGAACACCAGTGGCCAAGCACCACAATAGCTACTGGACCCACTTGGGATATTCCTCGAACCCCATTATTTTTTCCAACCTTAAAGAAATAATCAGAAATCATGATAATTTGAAAGAAATTTTCCACAGATATAAACGACAAACTTTTATGCAAGATATGGATATGCAATATAAAAGAAAGGAAAAAGTTTACCTCCAAATCCAATATGCAGCCATTGACAAAACCATCCATGTTACTCATAGTCACATGACCTATTTAATGAGTCATGTGACTTATTCAAAAAATTCAAACGGATGGTTTTATGAGTCGCCTCGTAATGCGTTGAAAGGAGATTACTCTAAACCGGTATTGATGAAAAAAAATATATTCAAAAGAAAACTAGTACAATGTGCATTATTAAAACTAGAAGTTTAAAATAAGACCATCGTATCAAAAATACTCTCCCACTATTTCATAGATTGGATTTTCCATTGAAACAAGATGTGTCCATTAATCCCAGCAGGCCTGAAATGAACTACATCACTGAACCAAATAACATAATTATACTATTAGGTGGTCATGCATTGTCAATATAGAAAAATTGGATGCAGTTCTTGCCCCATCGTTTAAGGGAGAGAAATGCAGCAAACCCCAGCATCATCTTAAGACCTTTAGAAGCAAAGCCTCCAATTTTGGCCCTGGAAAAAGCAGGGATTCATCAATAGCATTCTTAAAACAGAACTCCCAGTGCCATTCAAATTCTGTGAAAATCAATCCATCATCTATTAAATCCAACAATATGTTTACACAAAGGAGCACAAGATAGATTTCTTTTACTCCTTCGCTTACACAACAAATCAATTGATGTTATAACTTCACTAGAATGAGATATATATAACACAATGACAAGAACAGATAAGCACAACTTTTATAATCCAAAAAGATCTCAATAACCAAGATTCAAACTCAACACATGTCAACCAGTAAACAACTGAAGAGCTTCCATGTTCTTATAAAAACAAAATAAGTCAATCAGCCAAGCAGCATGATAACAGACAGGCATAATGGTCTAATATTTTATAAAATATAGACTTGCATGGTGAGAGAGAAACATGTCATCCCCATGTCCAGAACATAAGATAAAGAAGTTTAGTTTTTCAAAACCCTTTGTTACCTTTTCTTTATTATTTCCTTATTTTCAAAGTGAAGAGTTGCAAATATATAAGTCCATAAGAACTTTCTCAAATGATATGGCAGCCTACCTTTCTAATGATTAAAAATAAATTCAAGATTTTTTATGGAATATAATTACATATCATGAAGCATCCCTGAAAACAAATAAATAAACAAGAAAAAAAAAGGGAGGAAAAAGAGCATTGCAATAAGCCTGAAAATATTCATTCCTGTATAAGAATATTAGGTACATAATTTCCAGATAAAAACTCCTAGACTAATACTACAAAATGTAACCATTCCTCCTGCTTCTTACAATGATGTGATGCCATTAAAGAAAACTACAGAATATCCTATTCTAATCCCCCCCTCACCCTAACAAAATAAATCCATTGATTAAAAGTCCATAAGAGCTGCAAATATATGAGTCCATAAGAACTTTCTCAAATGATATGGCAGCCTACCTTTCTAATGATTAAAAATAGATTCAAGATTTTTTGTGGAATATAATTACATATCATGAAGCATCCCTGAAAACAAATAAACAAACAAGAAAAAAAAAAGGGAGGAAAAAGAGCATTGCAATAAGCCTGAAAATATTCATTCCTGTATAAGAATATTTGGTACATAATTTCCAGATAAAAACTCCAAGACTAATACTACAAAATGTAACCATTCGTCCTGCTTCTTACAATGATGTGATGCCATTTAAGAAAACTACAGAATATCCTATTCTAATCCCCCCCTCACGCTAACAAAATAAATCCATTGATTAAAAGTTAACTAAAATGAAGGCCATATCCAGCTGATTTTAGATTCCTTATCTCCATCAAATGTTCATCATTTGAAATGTTGAGTGAAACACGAAGATTTGTCAATTGAGCTTCTTGTTCCCAACTTAAGGCCCCAGAAGCATATATAGCCTCTAGAGTGCTGCAATAATCATGCAACTCTAATCTACGGATGCTTGTTGCTACATTATCTTTTGGAGAGAGGGAACATTTTCCTTCCTCATCTCCGCAATCATAACAGGAATCAGCATCGCTACTAAGGATATCAGAATCTTGAGCAGAACACGTTAAAATGTCACCCGACCTATTTGGACTATTAGTAACAACACTACAACTACCAACAGAAGATGCATCACTATCACAATGAATAGGTTCCGAGATTCTTCCATGAAAACACAAAATAGAACCATTCTGATTTACCCTTTCCAATTCAAAATATTGAGTTATTTGTTTATTAGAGGAAGCATGCATGTATTTTTCACCCAGATTTACTCGTGGGTAAGCTACAGCATCTACCTTTTTTGGCAAGGGGGATGGAGACTCTGAAATGACTCTTTGACACTCACCCTCATTCTCAATTACTCTCATTTTTCTAGAATATGCTTCAGTATGAGAGGAGCAATAAGGGGACGCTCTCTTCAATGTTCTAGATGAGACTATATGAGATTCCTGCAAACAAGTATTGTCTTGAGCAACTAAACATGTATTTCCTGCCTGCATCTTTCTCCTTGTATTGAGCTGTGGAAACTCAGGTGTCATCTGATGACAGTTCAAGCTAGATGGTTTGTTGAACTTCACAAGCTCACAATTCCGAGAACCCTATGAAGAAAAGCCAACATGAAATTAGTCAACGCAAAGGGATAAGTGGTGGATAAATAGATTCTGTGCTTCTTGATCCTGAAAACATGATGACAGCTATGATAGGCAGTGGACTTCTAAATTAAAAGTATAAACTATTCATTGCCTATCACTCACATAGAATTAGCCATCTGACTATTAACACCAGATTAGTAAAGAAAAAATTGGACTCAAACCCATATATACCCAGGAACCAAGTAAAAGAAAGGCAAGAAACTTTAAAAAATGGTCACAAAATTTTAACTAAAAGTTGACAAAAATGACAATTTAAAACAAGATGAAAGTAGAAACTTACCTTTCTGATCACAACCCATTTGTCATCTTGCCAAATTTGACGCACCCGGATGTTAGATTTGTGAACCCTGAACTTTTCTGAAGATCCCAATAGCCTAACCAAATGATAATCCCCACTCAAAACCTTCAGAATCATAGCCATTCTCCAAGAACCAAAATTAAACACTTCTGCAACATCTCCAACTGTCCAACCCTCCATATTTCCCGTTGGAGGAGGGCAAGGCCTAATATCCTTCCTTGGCACTCTCTCTATAACTTCCTCACTTCTCATATCGATAGAACCTTCGTACATAACACTGTAAGTATGCCCATTACCAGAGATAATCTTAGCACAATGCCACGCTCCTGGAGGCAGCTGTTTATTCTTTAGTACCTCCACCTTACTCCCCTTTAAGAATCTCATGATTGCTATATGCTAAAACAGAACTCAAATTCACAAATCCTGGAAGAACCAACAAACTAAATGTTACAATCAGACAAAAAATCTTTGTATAATAAAAAACTATTACTTCCCAAACACAAGTTTGTCCAATGATTCCGAATACTAAACATAAGATTTTATTTTCATTTGAGAAAAGCAACCATGCAAAACAAAACACTATTTCTAATGAAATCACAGGGAATTAGTAATTCCTTGGCGACCAAGAAAGACCCCAGATAACAAATCCTATGACCTAAAGGATTAAATCAAATTAAACATTAAAAACCAGAGAACAATCTTAAACCCCACCAAAAATAAAACAAAAAGTACTCAATCAGATAACATTAAACATAAATCAAAACAAACAGATCATATGCAACCACAAAATTTAATATATATATTAAAAAAAAAAAAAAAAACAAAACAAAACAAAACAAAACCTTTGATTTTTAACGCATACATAGATAGAAGATAGAACATCAAACATGAAAGTCCGAATGAAATCAAATTACGGAAAGCAAAATTATCGCCTCAGTAGAGATAGAGAAACTGACCTTCCTTCCTTTTCTGGATCACTGCTTTGATGATGGCTTGCTTGAAAATGAAGATTTGTGTTTCTTCAAAATTTAAAAGGTAGGGTTTGTTTTGTCATTGTGAGAATATATACTAAAATTGTTTTATATATCACACCCTTTTTCTTGCCGTTGTTTTTAAATTGAGGCGGTTAGGTTTCTATTCCTTTTCCGAGTAGGAGAAAAGGAACCTAAAAGAGAAAGTAGTTTTTTTTTTTTTTTTTTTTTACTTGAAAAACGAGAGGTGCTAGTGTATGCACACGTTTTACGTTTTTTGTTTTTTGTTTTTTTTTTTAAGGTTCTTAGTAATTAATCTATAATTTTTTTTAAGAAACAAACTCATAGGAGAGAGAAAGAGGTTCTATCATAAAAACACACTATAATTCTATTCAAAAGCCATGGTAATCTATAATCTATATTTATTAAAAAACAATTTTTTGGTTTTTTTTTTTAATAATCTAAAATGTCCTTAACATTGTTTCTCAATAAATATAAATATATATATACACACACACTTACATTAATTGCACTAAGGCAAGTAGACTTTTAATTGTATTTATATTTTAGTATGTATTGTAACTCTATTTGTGGATTCAAGGCACATTTGCTTTTTGTGGCTTTCCATTTGCGTCAACAAGACCCAACATGTGTTGTGCAGAGATAATTTTGTTGAGCTCTTTTTTTTTTATACTATTTTTGGTCTTTTGCTTATTAGGCAAGTATTACCTAATGAAATTAGGTCATGTGGCATGTAAAAAAAATTCTTGGAATAAGCGGTAATCCTAAAATGATACATCTATATTGATGGGTATCGAAATATTTTATTCCTCTAATCAAATCGAAATAATCCTCATCATAGTGTTTAAAACTTTGATTTGAACTTGCTACCTTCCAAACAAGTTCTTTTTTTAGATCATAATCTTAATTTTTGTTATGAATGGAAGAGCATTAGGGGGCATTAGATAGTAGAAAACGAGGATAAGATTAGAGTTTGGAAGGATAAATGATTGTCTAATCCCATGGTGTTTAAGTAATCTCTCATATAAGAATCCTTTAAGAGTCCTTTCAAATAAAAAGGGAGGGGGGGGGGGGGGGGGAGGGAACAGTAGATTATTGGAGGAAATTTTACTAGGGAAGGGAACAATAGACTATTGGAGGAAATTTTACTACCTTTTATGAAAAATCTCTCTAAGTGAAAGACTTACTGAATCTCTACTGCAAGTATTACCCAATGAAATTGGGCCACATGGCATTGTAAAAAACAAAAACCTGAAACAAGAGGTAATCCTAAAATGATACATCAATATTAATGTATATCAAAATATTTAATTTTTTTGACCAAATTGAAATGACCTTTACGGTGTTCACAACTTTGATTCAATCCTGCTACCTTCTAAACAAGTCCCTTTTGGAGGCCATAATCATTATTTTCCTCAGGCATGGAAAATCATTAGAGGTGCATGGAAGGTGATAGATAGAAGACGGCTACCATTGGATAGTAGAAACAAGGACAAAACTGTAATTTGGAAGGATAGGTGGTTGCCTAATCCCATAACAATTAAGAGAATCTCTCCTAGAAGGATCCTTCATCAATAAAGAAATTTTATTACCTTTTGAAGTGGAGGAAATAAGAAAATCCCACTAAGCGGAAGATTGACAGAAGACAAATTCATATGGCATGGGAACGAGCGAGGAGCCTTTTATAATGAAAAGTACATGTAAGTTCAAGTACAAATAGTGTGTATACACGATGGAAACGCATATGTAGCTTCGGCCTACCAAATAAGATCAAAATATTTGGATGGAGAATGTTTTACAACATACCAACCAAAGTAAATTTGACAAAAAGGAAGCTCACGAAGGATACAAAGTGCGAAATATTATTTCAGAGATTAAAAGGATATGAGGCATGTACTGAGATGTAAACGACTAAAGGAAATCTATAAGTTGAGCAACATTAATTCCAAAACAAGCACTGGAACCATAAAGACTTCCTAAGAATAGCGGGGGAAATGAGAGGTAGTCTTTGTGACTGCCTGGAATATATGGAACAAAAGGAATATCTAGAGAAGGAAGCTTGCATTATGGTAAAAGAAGGAAAAGGTTGTTCGGAAAAAAATGTCATGGAAGAATAACAGGAAGCCGCAACGAAGAAGCTACCATTTAAAGAGATGAGTCGTGCAAGATGGAAATCATCACCAACTAGAGTTGTTAAAGTCAATGTCGATGGCACGATTTTTCAAGAATAGAAGGCAACTGGTATTAGCACGGTGATTAGAAATGAAAATGGGTAGCATTAGAAGGTGACATGGTCAGTGAAGTAGAGGAGTCCGAAGCCATGACAACTACTTATGCTTTGTCCTCCAAAAAAATGTGTCCAACTTAAAAATATGGCATTAGAAGGTGACTCACTCATGAGAGGAAAACTACTCCAAAATCAAACATATAATTAAGGATGCAAAAAAGCTAATCACAACTGAACATCATGAATATTATTCGTGGAAAAAACCAGGAATCGCTTGGCACATAGGCTTACCAGACAAGCTCAATTTAATGATCTTCCTTTTGTTAATTTCAGTGGATATCCAACTTTTTTTTATATGGGCAAGAATAATTTTATTGAAAAGAGACTCTTTCATGAAAAAATACGTGAAGCGGTCTAAATAATTACAATTGAAAAAATATCTACATGTAAATCGACTCTATGAATAATTAAACAGAGTTACAATATATGAGACCCAACACAAAAGACACTCATACAGAGAGCTAATGAATGATGCTTGCAACAGTGTTGATGTGCATTCCACATCCTTAAAAGTACAACAATTTCTATCCCCCCATATACAACTTTTCATCAACTTTATTATATGTTAATCAAAAACAATAGGTTCATGCATCTTCTTCTTCCATTACCTCTACTCTCTCCCTACCTCCTCCAGCCCTTATTTATTCTTCTTTTTGACTTTTTACTGGTATGAAAAAAAAATACACACAACTTTATATGTTAAATTTTGATTTTGACTAAATTACACATTTTGCACCTCAATTTAGCTAAAACCAATTTTGCATAGCAAATGCTACAGTAACAAACTAATTTCACAACTTATCATATAATTGAGATTTGTGAAACAGCACTAAGACCACCACTAACATAACTTTTATTGTGCACCAATCACAATCTACCATTTCAACAGTTGTGAAATTTGTTTTTGTTAGATTTAATAATTTTACAAGTGGCTATCTAATTGGTGCATTGCTTTTTAAGGCTAATCAGATCCTGCTGCCTAGCACTGCCAAATTTTACCGCCAACGAAAAATCAGAATGACGCCTAACTCATGATATGTATACTATGCATTAGTCTGTAACAAAATATATTGCAGATGCAGAAAACTGGAAAGAGTGTATATGATCATGGGAAGATAAAAGAAATACTTGAGATACACTACTACCACATCATGAATCAATCACACCTCTTGGGAAGACAACCACTTCAAACTTTACAGATCATTCTTCATTGAAAGGCCTTAAAAAATCCCAACTCAGAGATTTGAGCCTCCCCTACCAAGCCACCTATGCAAGACAACAGATCAATTTTCATTATAAAAGCCCTCACAAAATCCCAACTTGGAGATTTCAGCTACCCCTTCCAAGTCATCTTTGCAAGACAGCACCGTTGATCAGCTCATAGATCTGTAAAACAAAATCCCCTTCTCATTATCAGCTAATACAAGTAAAGTTAAGATATCAATCTTGATATCCATGCATTAGTATTGCAATTAGTGATTACCACTCATTTGCTCCAGTATTGCTCAGAATCAGATTTACATGAAATATGTCTAGGGGGCCCTCTTGGGCTTACTTTGACAAGGCCATTGCTGCATAGCTGCATCTTTCCTGTAACATTGTTTAACTATGTCCTCTAACTCAATTAAACCACATCCATATCTTCCTTCAAACGAAGGAAACTTATGTCCATAGAATTTGGGATAACAGACATTTGCATCATTATAATGAATAATAGAATACTAATTATAGTTACAAAGTGGAACATTTGTTTATTTATTATTTTATTTTATAATATATATTATTATGAATAATTGTTTAGAGAAAAAGTGTAGTAGACTTGACTATCACTTGTAAGACTCATAAAACCAAAATACCTTGTGGACCTGATCCCTGCACAAACAATGTTCTGCAACCTTTGTTCATGAAACTCATGTAATTTTCTTCCTGCAATTCTTTCTTTTCAACCAGGCTGCTGTTAGTAACTAATTTTCAAGAAATGTTGATCATTTTCAACAATTATCATCTTCTTCCGAGCATACACAACAAATTTATTGGAAGTGTTTCCAGAATATCATAGTTAACTACATTAAGCATAAGTACTAAATTCATTTAATCATGTTCTTCTTGAGAATAACAATATATTAGATGCTTCTTTAATTTTGGAAGGAACTCCTAGATAATTCCTTGACACATTGCACAATCAGTAGTCTAACATATGTATGGTACTGCTATTCTATATGCATAGTACAGAGTGAAAGAAGCCATGTGTCTTTAGTCATTAGCAGTTATCCACCATGACAAAGTACAAAGGGAAAATTCCTATAAGGGAAAGGAAGTAGAAAGTAGAGTAATGGAAGGGAGCCAGTAAAATTCTGTCCCAATTCTTTAATATAAATTGCTAGGGAAGAAGGGTTATTTTCAGTTACAAAGTAGGACTTCTACAAAAGCAAGTCATTAATTAAAGTGATTACATGGATGGTAAAATCACTAAAGAGTACCTAAACATCTTTTTTTTTTCAATAGGTAAATTGAGGAAGGGGGAATGGTGGGGTTTGAACACCAGTGCCCAAGCACCACAAGAGCTACTGGATGCACTTGGGGCATTCCTCGAACCCCATTATGTTTTCCAACTTCAAAGAAATAATCAGAAATTGTGATGAATTGAAAGAAACTTATCCATAGATATAAAAGACAAACTTTTAAGCAAGACATAGATATGCAATATAAAAGAAAGGAAAAAGTTTACCTCCAAACCCAATATGTGGAGATTGATAAAGCCATCCGTGTTACTTATAGTCACATGACCTATTTAATGAGTAATGTGACTTGTTTCAAAAATACAAGTGGAAGGTTTTATGAGTCGTCATGTAATGGGTTGAAGGAGATCACTCCAAACCGCTTTTGATGAAAACCTAATTATGGGGAGAAAAAAAAAACTATAACAACGTGCATTTTTCAAACTAGAAGTTTAAAAGAAGACCGTCAATATCAAAATTGATCTCCCACTATTTCAAAGATTGGGTTTTGCATTGGCACAATATGCCATAAATCCCAGCAGGCCAGAAATGAACTATATCACTGAACCAAATATCATAATTATACCATTAGGCGGTCATGCACTGTCTAATGTAGAAAATTTGGATGCAGTTCTTGCCCCATCGTTTAAGGGAGAGAAATGCAGCAAACCCCAGCATCATCTTAAGACCTTTAGAAGCAAGGCATGCAAGCCTCCAATTTTGGCCCTGGAAAAAGCAGGTATTCATCAATAGCATTCTTAAAACAGAACTCCCAGTGCCATTCAAACTCTGAGGAAATCAAGCCATAGTCTATTAAATCCAACAAAATGTTTACAAAAAGGAGTACAAGATAGATTTCTTTTACTCCTTCGCATACACAACAAATCAACTAATGTTATAACTTCACCATAATGAAATTATACATACAATGACGGGAACAGATAAGCACAACTTCTATAGTCCAGAAAGATCTTAATTACCAGGATTTGAACTCCGCACATGTCAACCAGTAAACAAGTGAAGAGCTTCCATGTTTTTATAAAAACAAAATTAGTCAATCAGCCAAGCAGCGTGATAACAGACGGGCATAATGGTCTAACATTTTATGCAAATATAGACATGCATGTTGAGAGAGAAACATGTCATCCCCATTTCCAGAACATAAGATGAAGAAGCTTAGTTTTTTCCCCTTATTTTCAAAGTGAAAAGCAGCAGATAGAGTAGTCCATAAGAACTTTCTGAAAGGATATGGCAACCAAACTTTCTAATTATTAAAAAATAAATTGAAGATTTTTTCTGGAATATAATTACATATCACAAAGCATCCCTGAAAACAAATATATAAACAAGAAAAAGAAAAAGAGGAGGAAAAATAAACTGCAATGAGCCTGAAAATATTCACTCCTATATAAGAATATTTGGTACATAATTTCCAGGTTGAAACACCGAAACCAATACTACAAATGTAAACATTCCTCCTGCTTCTTACAATGATGTGATGCCATTAAAGACGACTACCAAATATCCTACTCTAATCCTCCCTTGCCCCGCCAAAACAAAAATCCATTGATTACAAGTTAACTAAGATGAAGGCCATATCCAACTGATTTTAGATTCCGTATCTCCATCAAATGTTCATCATTTGAAATGTTGAGAGAAACACGAAGATTTGTCAATTGAGCTTCTTGTTCCCAACTTAAGGGCCCAGAAGCATATATAACCTCTAGAGTGCTGCGATAATCATTCAACTCTAATCTATGGGTGCTTGTTGCTACATTATCCTTCGGAGAGAGGGAATATTTTCCTTCCTCATCTCCGCAATCATAATAGGAATCAGCATCACTACTAAGGGTATCAGAATCTTGGGCAGGGCATGCTAAAATGTCACCTGATAACCTATTTGGACTATTAGTAACAACACTACAACTACCAACAGAAGATGCATCACTATCACACTGAATAGGTTCTGAAATTCTTCCATGAAAACACAAAATAGAACCATTCTGAGTAACCCCTTCCAATTCAAAAAATCCAGTTGTTTGTTTATTAAAGGAAGTATGCATGTATTTTTCACCCAGATTTACTCGTGGGTAAGCTACAGCATCTACCTTTTTCAGTAAGGGGGATGGAGACTCTGAAATGACTCTTTGTTGCTCACCCTCATTTTCAATTGCTCTCATTTTTCCAGAATATGCTTCAGTATGAGAGGAGCAATAAGGGGATGCTCTCTTCAATGTTCTACATGAGACAAAATGAGACTCCTGCAAACAAGTGTTGTCTTGAGCAGCTAAACAAGTATTTCCTGCCTGCATCTTTCTCCTTGTATCAAGCTGTGGAAACTCAGGGGACATCTGATGACAGTTCAAGCTAGATGGCTTGTTGAACTTCACAAGCTCACAATTCTGAGAACCCTGTGAACAAAAGCCAACATCAAATCAGTCAACGCAAAGGAAAACAGATAAACAGATTCTGTGGCTCTTGTTTCCGAAAACACAGTGACAGCTATGATAGGCAATTGAACTTCTAAATTAGAAGTATAAACTAATCATTACCTATCACTCACATAGAATTAGCCATCTGGCTATTAACACTAGATTAGTAAGACAAAATTGGACTCAAACTCAAATATACTCAGGAATAACTTCAAATTAACAATAATAACCATCCAAAAACAAGATCAAAGTAGAAAATTACCTTTCTGATCACAACCCATTTGTCATCTTGCCAGATTTGACGCACCCGGATGTTGGATTTGTGAACTCTGAACTTCTCATAAGATCCCAATAGCCTAACCAAATGATAATTCCCACCCAAAACCTTCAAAATCATAGCCATTCTCCAAGAAACAGTATCAAACACTTCTGCAACATCACCAACTGCCCAACCTTCCATACTTTCCACAGGAGGAGGGCAAGGCCTAATAGCCTTCCTTGGCACTCTCTCCACAACTGCCTCACTTCTCAGTTCGAGAGAACCTTCATACATAACACTGTAAGTGTGGCCATTACCAGAGATAATCTTAGCACAATACCACTCTCCTGGAGGCACCTG
This sequence comes from Lithocarpus polystachyus, assembly GCA_033629205.1. NCBI lineage: Eukaryota > Viridiplantae > Streptophyta > Magnoliopsida > Fagales > Fagaceae > Lithocarpus > Lithocarpus polystachyus. The sequence continues at coordinate 25,877,840 of CM066163.1, read as the reverse complement.
CTTATTCTTTAGTACCTCCACTTTACTCCCCTTCTTGAATCTCATGATTGCTATGCTAACCCAGAATTCAAAATTACAAAACCTGTAAGAACCAATAAATTAAAAGTTAAAAGCAGACAAAGACCTCAGTATAATTATAAAAAATAAATAAATAAATATATAAAAAAACTATAACTTCCTAAACTTGATTTTTCTCCAATAATTCTTAATACTGAACAAAAGCTTATCACGGGGAATTACTTGGTGATCAAGAAAAGAACCTGAAATCAAATGCTATGACCTAAACAAAATCTTTCAAAGGTTCGTTTGAAACTAAAAAAAAAGTAAAACCAATCAGAGGCTAAGTTCTCCAAAAAGAAACAAAATGTAGAATAGTAAGGACAACCAACCAAAATGGAATTGAAATCCCAGTTACATATGTATGTAATATGTTAACTGAAAAGGGCAAATCATCTAAGTCTAACAAAATCAAACCATAGAATAATCCTTAAACCCCTCAAATATACAACAAAAGTACTCAGTCAAATAACATTAAATATATAATCAAAACAAACAAATCATATGCAAACACAAAATAAAATATATATATAAAAAAAAAACTTTGATTTCTTAAGCATACAGAGAAAACATCAAACTTCAAATAACAAAAGAAATTATGAATAGCAAAAAAAAAAAAAAAAAAAGGACTCATAGAGATGAAGAAACTGACCTTCCTTTCTCTATAACTGCGTTTTGGATTTCCGATGGCTTCCTCGAAAATCAAGAGTTGCGTGTGTTTTTACTTTTTAAACGTGAGATAGGGTTTGTTTTTGATTGTGAGATCAAATAAATTTGGTTTTACAATTTATATATATCTATCTGTTGTTGTACGTCTCTCTTCCCCTTCGGGTTTAAGTTTTATCGGGAGTTTTGGATCCTCGCCCTTTCTTTTATTACTTTTAGGAAAACAAAATCTCAACCATAAAAATTACTTTATTCCCATGAAAAAATATGTGTATATTATCTTCTTCTTCTTCTTTTTTTTTTTTTTTTAATCTGAATACTATCTTATTTTTAGTTACCTCACTTTTCACATAGATTGAGATTATCAAGTTTGTCAAAATAATAAATTGGTATCAAACGTCTCTCTCTCTCTCTCTCTCTCTCTTTCTCTCTTAATTAAATATTCTTTTTTTTTTCAAAGTTAGATGGTAAACTTATTCCTCAAGGACCTCAACTTTAGGCATTCGTTTCAAAGTTGTCATTATACTTAACCAATGCCATAAAATGGAGCCTATGACATGACATAAATTTTGTTAACACATCAATATTTTCATGGAAGGTCTAGTGCTTATCTGCACTAGAGTTATAGGGATGCAAACACGTATTAAACACTTGTCACGTATTCATATCTCAACGAGTCTAGTATATAAGAATACTAGACCCAATTTTTGCCCTATTTTCATCGATTATATGTAGCTTAATTGGCATCTTCTCATGCACTAAGTGCTTAAGGCATCTTCTTATGCATAAAGTGTTTAAGGCAAATATACAATTCTTAATTATTTTTCCTCTCTACTCTTTTTTTTTCCTCTCCTTCTTCTTCAAAATGCAAATCATTTGTTCCACTTTATGCACCACCAATCATGGTGTGTCATGTGTTTTATTATTATTTATTTTTCTATTTTAAACTTTTATTAGTTTGTAAGGAAAGTCAAACAAATACATGACAAACTGTAATTAGTAAAATCATGAATTGGAACACAAAACTTGTCTATCTCAGTTTGAGACTTCAATAGAAACTAAGCTATTAGCGGAGGTTATGTAACAGCTTCGTTAATCAGCATAAATATCCTAATTAAGTTGGAATTACCTTGGACTTCTGAGTTGGGCAATTCACTTTCTTCATTGTATGGTGAAATCCGAAGCTCCCACAATAGTGTTTCTATTGGAAACTTGGTTGGATCGTAGGGGGTGGTGAGTAGATTCACTTGAAAGTAGGTTTTCAAAATGCTTTTATAGGGGACAAAGTTGGTTTAAGCAATGAGCTTCTTTTGTTATGGTCTTTGGCGATCAACGTAATTATTATTATGACACACGCTAAGTTATAAACTACTGTAAAAACACGATTTTAGTTATGTCTCATATATAGTGTATAACTATCTCCACTCTTTATAGCCAACATAATGCCTCTCGTGTTGTGGAGTGTTGGTAATTGTTTTGTCAACTGCATACCCAAAGCTCTTTGTTGTGGTGTTGTCTATGTGATTTTAATGAGCTACTATGGGCAAATGAGAAGGAAGGCAGGTTGGTTCGACGATCCACTATGACAAATACATTTCTTTAGATAGCTTTAGATGATTATTGTGGGCTAAGAGATATAAGGTTTAAAAGGAACCCCCTTTACATGGGGCAACAATTGCCTAGGCGATCATGAATGGTTGAGGGAAATGTGGATTAAGTGTTTGCCTCTTATAGTTGGATGATGATGCATCCCTAAGTTACTGTTTTTCATTTGATGTTGTCAGTTTTAGACCACCTACATGCTGTTGTTAATTATAAGCATGCAAGGGTTAGTTCAAAAACGAATTTCTACATTTCAGGAACATTGGACACATCGTGAGGAGTGCAAAACAGTGATTTGGCAAGTTAAGGAGTTTATTGCCGAAGGGAATGACATTGATCAACTCAGCAGTCAGCACAAATTTCAAACACTAATACAGTTCTTTTTGGTTACCTTAAAATGACTAATCAAGTTTTAACTGAACCTCATTATAATCACTTATAAATTCAAGATTCACACGGCAGAAACTCAATATGGGACTCAATACATGCCCACAGAACACAAGTTCAAACAATCTTTTTGCTTAAGTTTCAATTATTAAACCCTTCGACAAATATTTAGGTCTCGCATCTTTCGTTGGACAAACAAAAAGTGTTCTCCGACATCAAAGAAAGAGTGCCAATTCGTGCCAAAGAAGTTGTAGTAGTGAAAGGAACAATTGATATCACAAGTAGGGTAGCAGGTATTACTAAAAGTAAAAGCCATAGCCCTGGCGATACCCACATATGCAATACGTTGTTTTCGACTTCCTAAACTTGTGTCAGGAGATTCTCTCATGAGTAATGAGCAAGTTTGGTGGGGCCAACTAGATAATGATAGTAAGATACATGCTTTAGCATTCTCCGAGTTTGTAAAAAAATACTTATTTTATTCTCTAAAAGACTACTTTATATATTTTACTAATTTAACAATACACTTAACTATGAGTCTTTTGACTGAATATTATATTTTTTAAAGTTTATTTACGTTATATATACTGTTTGAAATTATTTAGAGAATTGAGGAGAGAGAGTAAATTTCGGCAACCATGTTGCCGAAATTCAATCAAAAAGAATGATAGAGAAAAAGTGGGCTGAATTTCGAATTGCCGAAATTCTGCTGCCCAATTTCTTCCTGATTTCTGTTGCCTGTGGGTGAGTGCTCGAAGTGGGAGGTGAGTGCGAGAGGTGCCCAAAAAAAATTTTTTGCCCCCCTATTTCGGCAATGCCATTACCGAAATAGGAGGAAAAAAAAAAATCTTAGCTTTACATGTTGTGCATTCATAACGTGATTTAAAGTAGTTTTTATTCTATTATTTTAATATCTTTTTTTTTTTGTTCGTTAAATTTAGAAGTTCTTAAGGTGTTGTAGTTTGACTCCCTCCAATTCAATCCACCATGTAGCTTTGGAAATTGTAACTGTATACAATGAACTGTACTGACTAATATATTATAATTAGTCTCGTGCTATACATTAATATTTTTTAATCAACAATCATATATTAATTTTAAAAAATTAATAATGGACAAAATTTAAGTCTAATTCCTCGTGTGTTGTACTTTATGTTCTTCAAGATAAATTCAATAATTTGATTTATTAGTCAGTACAATTCATTGTATATAGTTACAATTTCCAAAGATACATGGTGGATTGAATTGGAGGGAGTCAAACTACAACACCTAAAAAACTTCTGAATTTAACGAACAAAAAAAAAAAGATATTAAAACTGAACAAAAAAAAAGATATTAAAATAATAGAACAAAAACTACTTTAAATCACATTATGAATGCACAACATGTAAAGCTAAGATTTTTTTATTTTCCTCCTATTTCGGCAATGGCATTGCCGAAATACCATTGCCGAAATAAAGGAGCAAAATTTTTATTTTTTCCCTCCTATTTCGGCATTGCCATTGTCGAAATAGGGGGGCAAAAAAAAAATTTTGGGCACCCCTCACACTCACCTCTCACTTCAAGCGGGCAGCAAAATTTCGGCAATGTCATTGCCAAAATTCAGCCCACTTTTTCTCTCTCATACTTTTTGATTGAATTTCGGCAACACAGTTGCCGAAATTCACTCTCTCTCCTCAATTTTCTAAATAACTTCAAACAGTGCACATAACGCAAATCAATTTCGAAAAATGCAATATTTAGCCAAAAGACTCCCCAACTATAGTTATTAAACCTAGACCAAACATTGACTTGGTCTATAAGTTGGGTCATTGGGTCAATCAGTGGGTCATTGGTCAAACGTAAGTACAAATTAAAAAATTTTAAAAATTAAATATATATATATATATATAATTAAGTTTGAAAAATCATAACCTCAATATGTAAATTAAAAAGAAAAAAAAAGCATATGCTTAAATTAAACTCGCTATTATAATTCAAAATCAATATTTTATAAGCAATAACATTAGAAATTCTATAAAATTCACAAGGAAAATAAACAAATGTTGTAAGATAGCAACAAAGTCTATGCAAAATAAAATCTTGTTACATGTCTTAAAATTATGTATATTAGATAAATAAAAAGGAAAATCTCAAACTCTTGTTTAAATTACCATATTATCACACATTTAAATAATAAAAAATCAATAAAGTTGACCTATTAATGTAATTTTACCCAATTCACAAACCCGGCCAAGTTAATAAAACTCACCTGTGTTACACGAGTTGCTTAAAACCCACCGGGTTACATTGGTTTTGACCAAATCATGTACTGTTCTGATCCAATTGATCACCCGACCTGATCTATGTGTCGGGTCATCAGTCCGAGCAGCCGAGCCGGGCCAGGTTTAATAACACTGCACCAAAAATTCCAATTCTTTATTTTACATACAACCTAATAAAATAATATAAACTATTCCTTCTATTCCCTCTCTCTCTCTCTCTCTCTCTCCACTGTGGGAACAAAAAATATTATTTAATTTTTAGCAACTTGCTACAATAAGTTGGTATCAAACACCATTACAAGTTGGTATAATTTTTTACATATGACAACCTGAATGTTGCATGTTTTTAAGGGATTGGCCGTTTGGGTTGTAAAATAGCAATTTGGGGGATTTTACACCCCCAATGCTAATGCTAAGTGGAACCGCTTGTGCCTCCCAAAATCAAGAGGAATTGGTTTTCTCAGATATGCAAAAGTAACATTATTGGCAATATAGGGTTGGTATTTGGGATTTTTTTTCAAAATAACCATAAAACCTCAACTATATAGTTAGTAGACTAAGGTTTGAAACAATTTTGGTTTATAACAATTCGAGTCCTTTGAACTCGATTTCACTGTAGCAAATCGAGTTCAAGACACTCGATTTCAATATGCTAGCAAAGCTGACATGGAAAAATAATCCACGTGGAAATCGAGTCCTTAAGGCTCGATTTTACTGTTCATCATCTTCAACCTTCGTTCTCTTTTTTTTTTTTTTTTTTTTCCTCCATCTGGGTGGCGACTTCCTTGCTGCACTTGACCGGCACGAGTTTGCTTCTGAACGGGCATGTCTTTAAGGCCAGCGCAGAGCTCGTCGATGATTCGTGACTGGGACCCACTTCGCAATAGGCCCTGCGCCCTCCACCGCGTCCGCTGTCTCCCCTAGGACGTCCTCCGCCGAAGCCACCGCGTTCTCCCCCACCACGCTCAGCCATTGAGGTTAGTTCTGTGGATTTGATTTTGGGGGCTGGGAAGAAGGTTGTGGGACGCACATGGAGGGAAAAAAAAAAAAAAGAAGGAGGTGGAAGATGATGAACAGTGAAATCGAGCCTTAAAGACTCGATTTCCACGTGGATTATTTCTCCACGTCGGCTCTACTAAAATACAAAAATCGAGTGTCTTAAACTCGATTTGCTACAATGAAATCGAGTCTGTCAGACTCGAATTGTTATAAACCAAATTTGTTTGAAACCTTAGTCTACTAACTATATAGTTGGTGTTTTATTGTTATTTTGAAAAAAAAATCCTGGTATTTGTTGCAAAACATGAATTCCTTACTCTCTCTCTTTCGTGTGATGAAATCAAAGTACTTCCCTGACTGCTATTTTATGGAGGCTAAGGTTACAAAAAATGCATCATATGCTTAGCAGAGTATTCTAAAAGGCAGCCCAGGTCCTTGAGATGAGGGTGACATGGTGAGTTAGTAATAGGCAGAAAATTAGGATTGGGGAAGATAGGTGGCTTCCAACCCCATCCACGTACAAAAGTAGCGAGTCCTATGGTTTCTCATGGTGGAGGACGTGTGTTGATATTCTCCCAACCAAAACTTATCTCTTGAAGCATAGAGTATTCCCTTATAGAAGATGTGAGATGGGTGGGAAGGAAGGAGACAATGCTCTACGCGATTTGGCTATGGAGGACAGCAAAGCTAATCTGGAGTGGCAATGAGCTACCCTTAACAAAGCTTGCCCCGGCTCATTCCTACTTCACGGAAATGCTTGGTGCGGTTATGAAATCAATGTTGTTGTCCTTCTGGTACTGGTTTGTTGAAATCCCGGCTGCCACTCCACCATGGATGGTACAAGCTTAACTTTGAAGTTTATCAGCAGTCAAGGTTGAGCATGACCAGCTTGGGTGCTATTGTCGTGCATGACTCTGACGGACAAGTAGTTGCGGCCATGGTGTTGCAGTAGCGGTATGGGGAACACAAATATAGTGCTGGAGTTGCTGCAACATGTGGTTGATTTTGATGAATATTGTTTTGAAGGCTCTGAGCACAGGTTCTGAGGGAGTTGCACAACCAAGCTCCCTCCTTATCCATGCAGGGCCATCTGGTGGAAAACATCAAGCAGCCTAAATGGTTTCCATGGTTTGTTTGGGGCCGACAAGCTCAAAGTAGCTCTGGCTTTAGCAACATACATTTTTTCAAGAGTGTTCTTATTTACGTGTGGAGTGTCCTTTATTTTTAGGAACCTGGTGGCCTCTGATTTACCAAGCTTGTATTGGAGTTATGTTCGGTTCTATTGATAAAAAACAAGAAACCAACAAACAAAACACACACACACATAGCTTAACAATACAAAGACTATTGGATTGATACAATAGTGTCTTGGGAGGTTTTTACGCCTTGAGGAATTTTGCTTTTGCATGTCATTAACAGAATCACGTCTTCTAGAGCATTTTAAAAGAGTGCATTTAAAACCTGTCGACATTTGTTTACCTTCTCTTACAAAACTGGCAATGTCTTGAATCAGTAATAGGCTTCTAACTTCCCCTCCAAGTCATTGCCATAGAAGGAAGGGATAAAAGTTGGGTTGCTACCTAGGTCCTAATAATTTCTAAGTTGTGGCATCATTTGATTATCAAGTCAATCACCTCACATATCTAGAAAGTTAGTTATGGGTATATGCGTCATTGGATGGAAAAATTTGCATCTGTTGAACTAATGGTTCAGCAAATAGATATCGGAGTAAGGGAGCAACCACTGCTATACTTAAACTGTTACCCAACAATGCATACCTGCAGCAAAAGAAACCAAATCATTACATATTAACTTAAGACAATCTAAATCGTTAACTATTGAACTCAACGCAATCTTCTATATTTAATCTGTTTTAGAAGTAGTAGCTGATTTTGTAGACAGCAGATGCAGTTCCAGAAGTGAAATAATCGCTAATTCCATTTTTCCACCACCTAAAAAAATAGAAAAGAAATCTATGATGTGCATATATTATGGATAAACATACCGTTGTCTAAGGCTTATCTGCTGCGGGAAGTGAAAATCTTCTGGAAAAGAATGTAGATTAGCAACCTAATTGTTTGGGGGTGGGGGACCTCTGTCAGTATTAGGGAAAAAAATAAAAATTGAAGAGAGAGAGAGAGCAGAATGCACATACCTCCCTAGGAGTAAAAAATCGAAGGCACTGCTCCTTCAATGGGGATGATTTTCCTTTCTTCTTTGGCTGCATTTGCACAATTTATATAAGTCATGGCTACAGAAAGACATGGAAAGATCCTATTTGAAGACCCCAGCGAAAAAAAAAGGGTAGCACAAACAGCCTTATGTCAATATCCAACCCAACATTTTAAAACCATAGCATGATGTTGATGCCTAAATTGATTATTTGGATCAAACTAACTCAGCTGGGTCAAAATGAAAACACTAACAATACCATTAAATATTTAATATCAGAGGAATTTGAATAATATAAACAGCAAGCCTAATTTTTTATTTTTTATTTTTTTCCTGAAAATAGCAATTGGGTTCTTTTTTTTTTTAAACAAACCATCCAATTAGCTTAACTTGTAGTCCCTGTCGGTTCTAAGCATGTGATTCTGAACCTATCCACAGATTCAAGAAATCCTACCTGGACAGTAGCCAAAAGTGAGCCAGTCCCCTTCACATACCGATAATAACTTTTAGTAAAACAACAGCAACGCTTTGAATCAGGATAAACAATATCTAAAGTCTGTTAAGGATATCTAGAGAAACAGATTCAGTCAATATAAAACATAGTAAATCAGGGATGTCAATGATGACAAGCAAAAGAAATTAAGGATACCCATAGCACTTCCCCACCGCTCTATCAAGCTTAATGGAACAAAGTACTGGTCTAAAGAGCTACCAACAAGCTCATTCCCCTTATCATGTTTCTCAAGATCTCCAAAAGCTCCAGTAGAAACATGGGTGGTGTCCAGACAACCAGATTTGTTATCCAATTGGTTGCTACGATGTTCAAATTCAAGAAACTTCTGTACTGGCTCACATGACTGAAGCAATCTATCGCAGTTCTCTTGTGATTGATCATGTTCATTGGCCACTGTGGTATCATCATGCCCAAGTAATGGGATTGGAGACCAAAGCAGCTTGTTATCCAGGAAATGATTTTGAAAACAAGAAGGTTTTCTTTTTGCCTGTAAAGTGTAAAGTAGACAAATATGGGTTACACAAATCGATTACAATTCTAAACAAAAAGAATTAACAAAAAGGGTTGCCAAATTCTGAATAACTTGAGATCTTATATAATAAATAAAAACATAATCTATAAACGTGATTAGCCACCCATCAACGTTGAAACCAAAGCTTCTAAAGTCAGATTGAAAATTAATAAATATATCAACCCCATCACCCGCCATCTACAACAATATCACCTTTACAGAATAAGTGGAAAGGTGCCCCCACCTCAGTTTTTAAGCAAAAACATTACTTGGATATAAGAATCCAGTTCATAAACCTCATTAGCATGAACCTACTTTCTGAAAATAGGAAACCAGAGGTTCCTCCAAGAGCGGCCTTCTTTGTATGGACTGCAGCATTGGGTAAAATTTTGACAATTGACAATTTAAGGAGGAAAAAGGTATGGATTACAGATTGGTGTTATATGTGTAAATGTAATGGTGAATCTGTTGATCACCTATTGCTGCATTGCCCTATTGCTTCAGATTTGTGGTCCATTTTTTTGGGTTTGTTTGGAGTAAATTGGGCGATGCCAAAATCAATTGTTAAATTACTAGCATGTAGGCAAGGTCGGCTTGGTCGTCATTGGAATGATTGTGTTTGGATGGTTATCCTTATCCCCCATTGTTTGATGTAATACATTTGGATGGAAAGAAATAGCAAAAGTTTTGAAGATGCATAAAGAACCATGCCTGAACTCAAGTTATTCTTTTTTAGAACTTTATTGGACAGGCTGTTAGCTTTGAGAAGTCTTTCTTTATTTCATGTCGTTGAGTTGCTAGATTTATGTAATTTTTGTAACTAATTGTTTACCCTAGTATACTTCCAGTTCTTGTATACTTGGGTGACTTTTTTTTTTATTTTTTTTTATCAATATTTCTTTATTACTTATTAAAAAAAGGGGGTAACAGAAAATCAATTACTGGACCGTTATTTACCTACCTATCTATGTTTGGAAATCTTAGAAAGGAAATAGTTTACTTCTCCAACTAAAACCAAGCTACCAAAGCTTGACTTCAACTATCCAGGATATGGTTGGCAGATAATTTTTGGATGCCAATGAACTATGGCTCAAATGGCACTTCATCCCTCAATAGAGAATGAAGAGGAAGTGAGGTCATGGGTTCAAGACCCATTGGCTGCTTGCTTTTGTAAGTCCTACAAATCAAAAAAGAAAAGGAATAATTTTATATATATATATATATATATATATCATTTTTTAGATTCTGTTATTCCTAGGGAAATTTTGAGTCTTTATGCCCAAAAATTACTGTCCTAGATTCCAGATATTAACATTAGAGTAACCAAACCGAGTTCATTTTAATTTTAAGACAACTATTAGTAAAATCTCAATTTGGCTCAAAACTGACAAGGAAGTGATTGAGTGATGACGATCAGGAGGTGGGCTTGAATGCAGCCATCCTGGTACTTGATTAGACAGGGGGGAGTTTGGTATTTCATGTTGCCCTATACTTTCATCATTTTGAATCAAAAAAGGTACAATCCAATTCATCCGATTACTACAGGGAGGAACCCCCAACTCTAGCTAAGAAGCACCCTCCATCCACTTCCCCTTTTCTGAAGGGTTTTTTTTTTTTTTTTTTGTATGAGTAACAAGTTTTAATATGTCAAAAAAAGGTATAGCCCAAGTTCACATGAAGTGCACAATAGGTTCTCCCACAATTAAAGTTTAAACTCTAAAATTTCAATGATCAACCAAATCTAATAAGTTTGAAAAAGGAACAATCCTGACACAACCATCCATTCAAAGAAGAATCTGAGAAATACCAACTTCAGATCTATTAGTCTATCCGCATCCCTGAAAGCTTCTAGAATTAATTTTCTGCCAAATGCACCACATTAAACAATGATGAATAGCCTTCCAAATTTTGATGCACCGATGTCAACCAAATCTAACAAAGGCTCATTAACCAGTGTTGGTGACCTGGTCCCATCTAAATGAGGTCCTAGGAGGGTTGGCTTGGTGGTCCTACTGTTTAAGTGGCTCACAAAATTCGAACCCATGCACATGCACTTGGTAGCAAAGTTTTAAATTTTGCTTTGGTAAGCGTTTTGCTTTACCTATTGAAATGGAATATTTCAGCACACATCAATCCAAATACACACACCATGACAACTTCCTCATTCATTCTCCCTCCCTCTCTCCACTTATAAAATTAATACTTAAGTCTTTAACCAGAGAGAGAGAAAGAGAGGATACCAGGCAAAAATAACGAGGCCTAGAATATGGGACGCCAAATTGCAAAGGACTCAAAATAAACTCCTGTATAACAAAGTTTGTCTTTTCCAATATCTCAATCAATTTTGTGTGAGTATCAGATGTCTGCAACCCAAAAAAAAAGTACAAAATAAGTAAGCGAAAAAATTTATTGAGTAGAAAAGAACAAATGTTTGCAACCAAGTGAAGAAATTAAAAATTCACATATTGAGCAGAATTATGAAGAACAAACCTCAAATCCAACAACATTTTCCACAAATAACATACTTGGAGGCTGAGAAGTATGTGGTATAAGTTCAAGAATCTTGAGAAAAGAAAATGCCCTAGCATCACCAGAGTGCTTCTGAAGACCTAATGGTACAATGTCTTGTGAAACTATTGACCAATTAATAAAATAATCTATAAAACAAGAAGCAAAAAAGATTCACCTTGTCGAGTGTAGGGTTGGCAAGGAGGAGAAAGAAGCCATGCATGTGCCCCATAGCTGTCGAGATCAGCTGCAGTCAGGCTCTGAATATTTCCCTATGTCAATCAACATATTTGAGACGAGAAATTTTGTCACTTTAGAGAATTCTATGTCTTGACAAACCAATGATAATAAAAAGGGAGCACTTAAAAAGGCAAACTCCAAACTTTTGACAACCAGTAATTAAGAAATCCCCATTTCTGAGCAGCTCGAAGTACAGATATTTTTTTGATAAGTCCAAGAATAGATTTAAAAAGGCTGTTGCCAGTGCACAAAGTTCCACTTTTTGCAAGTTTTGGAAGAACTCATGGTAGGCAACCTTACACCCAATTTTTCTTGGAGAGGCTGATTTCCAGACTCAAACCCATGACCTATAACTTTTGGTGGAAGGCATTTGCCATCGCACCATGGCCCAACCTCTAAAGCACATATATAAACAACTTGAAAAATGGGTGACAAGAAATAGTAAAATTCATTTTCTTCAATGACTTACAAGCCTGACACCAAATACTCAAAATTGGGTAGTGATAAACATCAACTACTAACCAGGACAAACTGTAAACAACCAAAATTTTGCATTGAATGTGAAAAAACTCAATTAACTTCAATGAGCATAAGACAGTATAAACAAAATGAATATTGTAGCAAAGAATTTCACTGCACAAGATTATTACAGTTGTACACCACACTTGTCCTTATAAAGCAGTGAAACTAGAAGATTGAGTACAATATCAGAGTACCCATTTGATTATACTAATAATTTGTACTTCTGAAAGCAATAAAAAAAAAAACAAAAAACAAAAAGCAGAAGCAGTGTTTTGTGAAGCAAACCTGATAGGGACGGTGACCAAAATTGTGTTGATAAACATCATTTGCTTTGTCATTTATATCAAAAGCTTCCACTACTTTTGCATTTACAACCGCCTTCATTAGCGAGTACCTCTATAAAATTTTACATTAAAACAAACAAAACAAAACATTAATCTTAATTTCAACAATTCATACAAATTTAAATTAATATATAAAAGAGGGAAGAAACTTTGAAGGTATTACCATGCCACCAATACCACTGTAGAATTCGAGGACTTTCCATGGCTGCTCGTTTTCTTCTTGCTTCTCAGAACCCAGCCCCGCCATGGGATCGTCTTCTCCGCCGAGAGAGAGAGGCGCACACACACACACACAGAGGTTGCCTTCTAATCTTGTTAGGCTTTAATTTAGAATTTTATGCCTGTTTTCCCAGATACACCGTTTTTTGAGATTTCTCCTAAAACGAGCTGTCGTTTTCTCCCACTTGATCTTCTCAACAGGCGCTGTAGTATTTTAGGCCCGGATTTTTTTTTTTTTTTTTTGTGATCACTCGTCACTTAAAATACCTCAATTTTTTCAAACTCACCCGTTTAGCACTCCTCACTTAGATCTGCTTTTACTTTTTGTTTCAAAAAAAAAAAAAACTTAAAAGTCAATATATGCGCTTGAACAGTGAGAGATATGCGGCAGGGATTTGTTTCATAAAAAAAAAATATATAAAAAACCCAAAAGTCAAGATATGCAGTTGAACAGTGAGAGAGTTGTGAGTTTAATTATGGAAATGCTATTGAAAACAGAGTTATGGAAATTGAAAACATCTAAAATATGTTTTCAGTTTTCATAACTCATCACTCAAAAATCAGAGAATTGAGTGATGAAAACAAGAACTGAAAACAAAAACCAAACAAACTTCTCAGTCATGGGTCCTACCATTTTTGAGTTATGGGTGATGGAAACAAAGTTATGAATTATGAAAACAGTAAATTTAAACAGCCCCATAGTGATTGATTAATTTTTATCCCATAAATCTATGGAAACAAAAATTTTCAAACTGTTAAAGGAGAATTATTAGTTTATATTATAAAATTAAGATTTCAGCAATAAGTTTTTAGTTTTCAGCAAAGAAGCGATATCCAAACAGACCCTAGGTTACTAGGTGTTTGAAATCCGGATTTTTATTTAAAATTTTTTAATTAATATTTTCCATTTATTAAGGCAATAAAACGAAAGTTTTTAAGACTATTTAGCACTGTCAACAACATTGCATATGTGATAACTTAAATTCTTCTTTTATTGTTGGATTTTTTTCAAAGTCAATAGTTTTTTCATGCATCGCACGGGTTAGCAAGTAGTAATACATAAGTTGAAGAAAATAAAGATAACTTCCACAACTAACCAGAGCATAAGCACAACAAAACTAGGGAATGTATAATCATCAATATGTTTTTATTTATGAAATTCATTAAGTACCAACTATTACATGAGATAGAGTTCGTAGAAATAAAATACAAAGCATAACAAGTGCAGCAAAGCTACAGAGGGTAAAATTATTTGCGGAACTCCATGACTGCCCAAAGAGCATATGCACAGAAAACAACTTGAAAGTTTGAAAATCCGGATTCCTTGCACAAAGCCTCAAATTCTTTCTCAGTTCTCTCCTGGCCTTCAAGGTTCAACAACATGCTAACGTCAAGACGAGAGATATATTGAGAAGTCATACTTGACACTGTAGCTTCTGGCATGAGTAGTTCAATAATAACTACCTTCCCATTATCTGGTAGTGCTTTATAGCAGGTCCTCAAAAGTTTCTTGCAGTTTTCATCATTCCAGTCATGGAGTATATTCTACAAGTGAAAAAATGCAGACACAAAAATGATTACTTTTGAAAAAATTTACCCAAAAATTCTTTATCATCATCTACTTTAAACACAATATCCAAATTCTACCTTCATTACAATTGCATCCCCTTTAGGTAAATTGTGAAACATATCTCCTCCCACGTGCTCAATACCTGCATAGAATATGAGTTGGGAAGAATCTTTGTGAACAGGACCAGCTTGATAAAAGCCTAAGACAATAATTTTAAGTGATATATATATATATATATATATTTATTTCAAAAATTAATCTTAAGTAGGATTTCATAAATTTTAATTTTAAAATGCTTCAATATGTATAAACAAATGTAACAAGAGTTATCAATAAAACTGTGTTAGTGATACATGCATTTGGAAAATATTTAATCTAATCTTTTTATATAATTCACTTCACCAATTAGATTTTTTTTTCCTAATATTTGTAAAACTTTTCAAAAACTTATAGTTTTTGAAATAAATATAAACCATCAAAATTTTCACGTAGATTTTTTTAATTATAATCAATGTTATGAATACCGTTTCGGACCTTATTTCGGTTTGCCCATTGAAACGGAATGTTTTGATACCAGCTTATTTCGGCATACCGTTTCAAGGTGTTTTGGAGTTACCGCTATTTTATAATAAAAAAATATATTACTAATAAAAAAAACTCATATAAATTATTAAGGGTTTTAAAGAAGTTATAAATACATATTCTAACTAATATGTAATCTTTAAGCCCAAATAATAATAATAAGTATCGGTTCAATCATTTATAAAATATAATAAGAGTAATAATATATATATAAAAAAATTAAAAAAAAAAAAAGCCTAGGTGTTAATATTAGTAGTTGGAACAGTGAAAAAGGGTTAAAGCTAAAACATTCTATTTTTATTGTTAGTCTTGTGGGGCTCACTAAAACATAACAAAGAAAAAATTCAAAATTTAAAGTGGCAAGAGAGAAGAGTATCACATGGTGGGCTGGCAAAACAAACAAAAAACATTTAAAACAAAGTACATAGCATTTAAGGAAGAGCAAAGCTAAAACATTCTATTTTTATTGTTAGTCTTGTGGGGCTCACTAAAACATAACAAAGAAAAAATTCAAAATTTAAAGTGGCAAGAGAGAAGAGTTTCACATGGTGGGCTGGCAAAACAAACAAAAAACATTTAAAACAAAGTACATAGCATTTAAGGAAGAGCATGGAGGCTGACAAACACATTACCATTTACCTGTACAGCACACAAATAAAAAACAAAAGGGAGAGTGGTAGGACTGAAACCCACCAGAAGAAAAAAATGAGGAAGATGGGTTCGAAACCCACCAGAAGAAGAAGAAGAAGGGTCTGAAACCAAGAAGAAGAAAAAAAAAAAAAAAAAGAATACAAGAAGAAGAAGGGTCCAAAACCCAGAAGAAGAAGAAGGAGGTGGGATTTTTTTTTTTTAAGCCAAAATTTGGTACCGGCCGAAATTGGCCAGAATTGGCCGAAATGGCCGGAACACCTTGAAATATGCTGAAATTTGACCCGAGGTGGAATGAGGGGTATTATGGTACCGGTTTTCATGCCGGTACGAAATATTCCGACTATTCCGACCGGAACGGAACAGAATCAATAATAATGATTATAATCAGTTTATTGCTAGTAATCAATTTCTCAAGATATCCTTTTGAGATTCAATTCATTCTTCTATTTTTCTTTCTCTTTTTTTTCTTTTTAAATTTCTCATGTCCTGATTCTTATTTTTCAAGAAGTTTACTTTCAAAATAATATTTACAAATAAAAAAGGCCAATATAGAATATAAATTTATGAAATGACTAGAATAAAATAAAATTTAAAAAGTAAAATAATATAACATGACTAATCAAAAGCAGTATTAGAATTTTATTTATCAATAGAATCACTCAATAACCTCAACCTTCACAAGATCCTTCCGTGACTTTCCCTTTGCACACGCATAATAAGCTTCTTAGCCCTCTAATAATACTTTTTTGTTATCATTTGATGAGATTTTACTCTTTAAAACTCATTTCACTCTTAGTTACTACTATCCCTTACTTGGCACCACTAGCATGTTGGGTTTCTTAACCCTCTAAGAAAACTTTTTTTGTGTTTTTTTTTTTCCACTTAAGTTTCTTAATCCTTATTAAAGATCTTGTAATTGAATTGGCACATTCCCATACATAAAATGCTTGAGAGTCTAGACAAGAAAGAATCCAAGTTACGGAATTAATAGTATATTGTGATTATCTCTAAAAAAAAGTTTCTTAATTCTCGAATAATTTTTTTTTTGTTATCATTTTATGAGATTTTGTCTTTTGCAGCCACCCTTTTTTTTTTTTTTTTTTGTGGAGATAGTTCGTGCATTATCACAATGAATGTTGAGATGTTACTTTGTGCATCCGATGGTATTATCAATTGCGAATTAATAATAATATACACGTATGACAACAAAATTATAAAGTGCCAATCATAATGACAAAAATTATTGAATAAATGATGATTTTATACTTCAAAAAGTAAGAAAAAGATAATACATATTTAATAATTATAAGAACAACGACAATAACAAAATTGAGGACACTATATAAATAGTAGAGTAGGGATATAACTCTATAACAACCATGTAGCCTAATTTTTTTTTTTCTTTTTTACTTTGTAATGTGTGAGGCTTTTATGCAATTAATGGTAATGGAAACCTATAAAAGTGTCTTTATTATTATTATTATTAATATTTTTCCTTCAGCAGTATATTAGAATTTGACATACGCTAGTTGCTGAGCCTTAACAGCAGTTCCTACCAAACAAAGATACTATAATTTAATAAGTAGGTGTTTAATGAATTATAAACAAATTTTATAGTAATATTATTAAGTAGATTAACCCTACTAAAGAAATTAAGAATTTTACCAGGATAAGATGGTGCGCTTTGTATCACATGAGGCAAGTCAAAGTTAATGCCTTTAATTGAAGGGTACTTGGAAATGATCATGCTTAGGCATTTCCCGGTTCCGCCCCCAACATCAACCAATGATGTTAGCCCCACAAAGCCTTGGTATTCCTCAACAATTTTCGACAGGGCTATTGTGGAAAGATCAGCCATGCTCTTGTTGAACAGTATGTTGAAAGCTGGATCTTTGTCCATATATTGGAACAAGGACATTCCATGCACTTTTTGAAATTGATTACCACCTTCAAGAATGGCATGCTTCATATGTAGGCTGCAACGTAGAAACAAAGCAGATAACAGAAGGAAATACAATACACAAGTAATATTATTTTGATTCATCATATACATATCAACATATGGCAAATTGGCAATATATAATTCTTTTTTCCCAAATATATAATTTACCGTGGATTAACAAATAATATATTTTTTTTAATTTACAACAACGAAATATATTAATATTAACGCTGTGAAAACACTATTTTTCACAGAAACTCATAAAATTTGTCAGATTTGAATTAACATTACTTTTATCACACATCAATCACAATAATTTATATTATCAGTTTTGAAAAATATTATGTCCCGATAATTATTGATATTGGGATTCCTAACGGCATAAATAAGAAGTAACAGCCAGCAAAATCATTCAATTATGATGAAATGTTACTGCCCTTTTTTGCATCATGCTTTTGCATTTATACAAAATCAAGGAGACTCGTGTATACCTGGTCTCCCAAAAGGCTTGGTGAGAAATGAAAGTTGAAAGAGAAGCCAGGGAACTTCCATCATCTTTTTCAACCAAGAAGTAAGAGGTTGGTGTGAGTCCATAAAGTCTCTCAACCCTACCATCTTCAAGTGTGTGGATAGAGCATGTCAAAAGGGAGTGACTAACAAGGACTCGCAACATGCGATCCAACCTAGAAGGTGTATCAGAATCGGAGTCCTTTGTTGGAAGCTGAGAAGCAATTTCAGAAGTTGTGATACAAGCAGCAGGGCCTGCTCTAGCAATGATCCCAAACAGGTCAAGCTCAATGGCTGCATTTAGGACACAAGAAAATATTTGGGCACTGGAGACTAGGATAGCCTGGAGGCATGCCTTATCATCTTCACTAACACTAAGTGTGGGTGTAACTTTGTTTTCTAGGGAACCCATTTTAATTTGCTTCTTTCTCCCTTTTCGTTTTTCCCTCTCCTATAAATAGGCCTTGCATGAAATTTATCTTGTGGTGTAGATTTAAAACCAATTTTTGTACAGCCATCAGACCAAAGTCGTCCTCGTTGCGCTAATACAGTGGCCTTAGTCCACAAACGTGCTTAGAATTTTCTACTATGTACTATATAGTAGAAAATTCTAAGCACGTGTGCAATAGTACTATTGCACGTATGCTTAGACCAGCTTGTTGAATATGAGCTCATGCCATGTTAAAATCAAAGAGAAGAAGAAAAATAAAAGATTGATGTAGAGATTAATTCTTTAGTATTTGTGTTACACACTAATTTAGTGTACGAGTCGTGTTCAATTCAAATTAGTTAGGTTTGGGTTGAAAATAATTTCAGGCATAAACAGATCATTCTAATGAGTTGTGAGTAGATTAAGTCGGTCAAGTTATGAATTGACACGTATTTTTTCACATGCAAAAATAAAAAATAAATTAAAAAATTACTAAATGTCAAAAATAAAAATTAAATAATACATAGATTTTTAAGTTTACACAATTCAAAGTTTACTAATAATATCATTAGCATAAAAATTTAGGTGACTTTTCATTAATTACCCAAACCTACTCCTTCAAAACTTTCATATATTTGTACTTCTTTTTTAACGGAGGAAAACACAAAGCAACACTAAGTAGCAAGTATGAATCATAAAATGACACTGTCTAACGGCCAAAATGGCCATATACCATTATTTGGCAAAATATTTAGCAATATGTCATTGTTTGTGAATTATTTTATAATTTATTACTCTTTTGAAACTCGAGTTTGCCGTGTAATTTGAGTTGTAAAAACTCAAGTTCTTTAAAAAAATAGCCTTCAAATTTGCTGTGTCATTTTTTATGAAGCTTAAGTTCCAGTACCATCAAAAATTTTTCATGGAATTCGAGTTTCACAAACTTGAGTTTTAAAAAAATGATAAATTTTTAATTATTTCACAAACAAATAGTAAATTCATACCTATTTTACCAAATAGTAATACTTGGCCATTTTGGCTTGTCTAACTTGAAAAAGCAAAAGAAAAGCAGGGAAATTGACACCGTAATAAAAGCTTCCTACACATCAAATTTTTTTTTTTTTTTTTTTTTGACACATCAAAGTTAAGTTATATTATATCACTGTTGTTTTTTTTTTTTTTTAATGCCGCATCACTTTTAACTTATCTTGTCTCACATTTTCAAATTTCTCACCTAAATATACACACTTTTTTTTTAGCAAAAATCTAAAATTGATCTTCTAATTTTTAGTTTTTTTTTTCATTTCAGTACTTTGACTTTTAGTTTTGTTATACCAGTCTTCTAACTTTTAATTTTTGTCAATGCAAGATTCCGTTAAATCTCAGTTATGTCTTCCTGTTAATAGAGCCAAAACGATGTCATTCTGGGTTTTTAAAAAATAAATTTCAGATATAAGAGAAAATTAAAAAAAAAAAAACTGATATTAAAAAAAAAAAAACATTTAATCCACAATTCCATCAACGGTTAAGATTCACGACGGCATCATCTTTCATCCACCCACTTCACTTGCTCTTCCTTCAAAGACCGACCTGATCTCTGATTAGTTGGTTCAGTTCGCGTTTGCCTCATGCTCTCAATATGATCCATCCTAACCATTGTAGGTAGCAAATTTGTCTAATAACTTTACCTGTAATCAAGCTGATCTTAATGGCATTGCTGCCAAAGAAAAAATAAATAAAAGAGCTTAGAGGAGGAAATGCCCATGATACAGTATGGTTAAATATGATGGGTTTTGGCTTGGACGGGACAAATGTCTTCCATGACTAAGCCGCCATCTTAGTTAACCCCTCCTCACCCACGCCCCTGCACAACCAACAACCCCCCCCCCCCCCCCCCCCCAAAAAAAAAAAAAGATTTGTTAGTGAAAAGATAGATGAAGTTAATGTTCATTCCACCGACATTTATATAAACTTTCTAGAGTATGATTTTGAACTCTACTCGTCGTCGTCTAAGCAGAGGTCAGTTAGGTCTTTGAAGGAAGAGCAAGCGAAGTGGGTCGATGGAGGTGATGACGTGTCGAGAATCTTAACCGTTAGCGGAATTGTGGATTAATTTTTTTTAACTCCAAAATTTATTAAAAAAAAATTCAAAACGACGTCATTTTAGCTCAATTAATGGTATGACATAACTGGGGACTAACGGAGTCTTGCATTGAAAAAAATTAAAAATTAGAAGATTGAAATGACAAAACTGAAAGTTAAAGAAAAAAAAAAAAAACTGAAAGTTAAAAGATCAGTTTTGAATTTTTGCCTTTTTTTTTCCCTCAAATATTAGAGATACATTAATAGAGTTTTACTTATTTTTACTTGGACTCATATTAACATTATTTTTATATCTATTATTAATAGTTAACCACCTCAATAATTATGAAATTTTTTGTGACCTTAGAATTATTGATTTTTTTTTCATGTTTCTCATCATTTTAATTAGTGGGTCCCAAATTTCACCTAAAATTAAAATAATAAAACACTTTGTTGACGGTACGAAAACCCCAAAGTCGTCACTATATTTTTTTTCTTCCCTCATTTTTTTTTCACAATTTCTAACTCTGGGTTTTTACTATTTACTTAAATTTTAAATACTTAAAATAATAGAGAAAACATGTTGAATAATTTTTTTTTTTAAGTAATCAAGGAAAGTGAACGTTATAAACTATTTTGTAAGTATATTGCTATTCTCTTAACACTTTTGATAATGACAAATTATTGCAAATTACATGTATATTAGATTTTTGTATGACAATTACATTGCTTTACAATTGTCTATTTATTTATTTTATTAGTATTTATTAATAATTTTCAAATTAATTTTTTCTCTTAATTTTGCCCCTCTAAACTGAAATCTTGACTCTACCATTGCCTTTAGATGGTTGATATTATGTTACATTTATAGGGTTTTGCTTTGGAGTATTTTTTTTTTTTTTTTTTCTAATAGAGTTTCAACCTAAGGCGTTCACTTCTGATAATTGCTCTCTTTATCATCATACCAAGACACCTATTGGTTTTTAGTGTAGGCAAGGATTTAATCTCAGATCTCTTATTCGACCATCAAAAATTTTACCAGTTGAACTAGCTTTGAAATGATTTGTTAGCTTACATGGTCTACATTTATTAAAAAAAGCATGAAATTATAGTAGTAAACTTACCTGTTGTTAGGCCCGTTTATACCTTACATACCCATAGCTCAAAACTTAACACTTTACTCACCTGAAATTACCTCTATTTGTTTCTTGTTACCCACCTTTATTAAAAGCATAAGTAAATATAGTAGTTCTTCAAGGAAACTAGTCCTCCAATGATTCTTCGAGGGAATCAACCTCCAAGCTAGTCTCAATGACAACTAAGTAAATGCATTCTTATTCAATTCTTCTTGTTACAATCATCTCAGTCTTATATTAGTTACTGTAGTACTGTTAGTAGTAACTAACCACCTACTCGCAAGGTACACATATTACAGCTCAACCCTCCAACTAATAATGTACAATACTTTGATGCTTGTTCTAACTAACTCTGTACAAGTACCTATTGCACACAATTATCACAACTATGATGTCTTGTACTGAAGTCCTAACATGTCTCTCTCCTTAATAAAAAAAAAAAAAAACAAATAAACAAACAAACAACAAAAAAGAAAGAAATTATTAGTAACTTTAAGCAATATCTTGGAACTTCAATTGGACAACAAATTAAAACTCCTAATCTAACACAACAACCTTAATGTTAAAAGGTTCCAACAAATCAAATCAAGTCTCCTAATTTCACTCAAACATGACACTTAAAGAATCAAATAAATAACAAACAATCACATAATATGGAAAACATAGCCCCTGCTCCTCACGTCTCCCTCTCCCATTCACATGCCAGCCAAGAAAAATTTTATATCCAAAAATCGATTGGAAAGCAAATTAAAACTCCTAATCTGGAACGATAATATACATTGAGATTTGAGACTATAAAGACTAGGATTAATCCTAAGTAACTTAAACTTGTAACATACCTGGACAAAAATTTGTAACGTCCAACGGCGACTAAACTAGAGGAAAAATCTCAATTCACGTGGGCCACGGCCAACAGTGTCAAAAATTTGGCTGTCGCCTTATTTGACTGAACTTTGATGGGCAAGAATGATGATGAAATATGGCAGAGTGATCACAAAGGACAGAAAGGAGAGAGTCGCTATCGTGTCGAGTGAGGTATGGCGAAGTGAATGATTTAGGTGGCTACTACACATACAACAAAGATGATGCCTATTGTTTGAATGCATACTCGGGAAAGAGTCTGGTTTTCAACAATTTACAATTGTCGAGAATTTTCAATAAAGTGCGTGCTAAATTTATGTGGTTAGACTTTAGGGGAGAAAATCAATACTGACCTCCATACAATTTTGAGACCAAGGGACATGAATCTGCATTAAAAAGGAAATAAGGGATGTGGCAATTAACGTGGGTTTAATTTTGTGAGAAGTGAATAAAGTGATAACAGGGCTGCTCACAAACTAGCCTCCCGTGAAGTCAGATTTGAAGTTGTGAACACGTTTTGAATGTGTTAGATATCAGAAATTATTAACATCAAACAACTAAAAATGGATGTGTGGAGATTCTTTGTATGCTATGGAGATCAAAAATGATATAGCATCAGAACAAGTATTTGTTTTTAAACATACCTCTTTTTTATTAAGGCAAAAATATATTTTTGTTCCTACATTTTTGGACCGATTATCGTTCTGGTCCTTTTTTTTTTTTTTTTTACCGGGTTCAATCCTTGAAATTAAAAAAAAAAATTCTCATTTTAATTCCTACTATCATCTCACTAACGGAAATTACCTACTTAGCAAACGAAGTGCACCGTTATCATGTTAGACGCTGACGTGGCTAATAAAATAATAATAATAAAAATTTGTGCAGAAATATTGATAAAAATTGATATAATTTATTTAGCCCAACTAATCTTTGTGACACAACATACAAGTACAACCGACACCAGCAGCAAGTCAGGTTTCATCAGACAGGTCCTGCTATGCAGCAGACTACCCTCTCATCCCAAGCTGTGGAATAGTTGTTGTTTCCAGCCTTCGCTTTCTGCCAGTCGCAAATCCCTATTCACACCAATACTAGATTTTCTAGTCCTGCATTTAGGCAGATAACCTAATTGCTGGTTTTAAACCAATTAATCGAAGAAACCACACATTGCAAAAGTAAAAAAGATTGTGATCATGAAGAACTATAATAATGGTTGACAACCAACCTTTACCATCAAAATTGTGGATTGAACTTGTTTTTTTTTTTTTTGGGATAAGTGGGGATTTGAACTTGATGTTTTAACAATATGTAGATGGCTGCTGCTAGTTCACATAGACAGTAGAAAATTTATCTGAGAGGACTTGAAAGAATAATGCCTCAGTGTGGCTGAGAGTGCACCGCTTTCCAATTGTTTGTCTCATCATACCTTCATGGAGCCAAGACATTGATAATAGTAAAAAATCATCCATCACAGGGGCAGTGATTAGTCGCTGACTTCCTGAGTTCTCTAGGCAAGTTGTGTTTGTTTTTCTTCACTAGTTTACTGTGAGTAAGCACCATGGCTTTTTTTCGAAATCTCTACAGCAAGACCTGCATGACCTGACTCTAACATGAGAATGTGAGATTGAGCTAATTCCATCTTACAAACCCAGCACCCCTCCCCCCTAAAATAATAATAATAATAATAATAAGAAGAAGAAGAAGAAGAAGAAGAAGAAGAGAAGGCCAATGATATATATATATTCCTAGACCTCGTAGAAGCGAGAAGCCATATGCATTTGGTATGACATTTTCTTTGTTCTCTTTTTGTTTATTTTGATTTCACCTTTGGTTATATATATATATATATATATATATAGAAGAAGAAAAGGAAGAAGAGGAGGCCAATGATATATATATTCCTAGACCTCGTAGAAGCGAGAAGCCTTATGCATTTGGTATAAGGCATAAGGCTAAATGTCATACCAAATGCATAAGGCTTCTCGCTTCTACGAGGTCTAAGAGAAGTGGTTAGTAGGCAGGTTTACCCGTAATTTTTGCAAAAGTTGATTCCCTGAAAATACAAAAAAATAAATAATACATTATATTGATCAACAAAAATAATGAATCAAGTACACAGGAGGTATACTAGATGAATAGCATTTAAGTTCTAAGATTACAATGATCTATAAATTTCAAAAAATTAGAGACAGGGGATACGTCCCTGCAACTAGCATCTATTAAAACTGTGTTTTGAAAAATTGCATCTTCATATGAAAAAAATAATAATAATAAAATCAAATCAAATCAAACTAAAATTCCAATTCAACAAAGTAATTCTTTATTGGTAAGTTATTTGCGCATCCTTGGATTTCAAACCCACAACCTCACTGTCCATCTCATTTTTTGTTAATTCCCTAGACAACAAAAATAAACTAAAGATTTAAAAATGTAACTAAAATTCCAATTCTACAATAATTTTTTATTGTAAGTCATACACGTCCAAATCCACAATCTCACTCCCCATCTCACTATTATGGAAGGAGGAAGTGACATTTGGGCTAGACTCATTAGTGTTCCAATACTACAAATATTGAAATGTTCACGGCCTCAATTGATTCTCATTCCAATCCAGGAAATAACGTAACTCTAAAAACCTTCAGTTAGAGTTCTTTTCTCATACATAGATTATTAAAGCCTTTAATTGGAGGCAAGAAGTCATCAAAGAGCTATAAGGTCTACAATTCATGTTGCTCAAATGATCTAGTGGCTAGGCCTCTGACATATAAATCGAACTGCATTCAATGTTCAGAGATTCCTTAACTTCTTTGATACCCCAAAATGAGGGGAACTTTGCAAGTCAAAAGATATTCCAACATCCAACGTATTGCTATCTGTTTTAGTCATTTATTCATTTTGAACATAAAGTTTCAGCATTAGGTTCTTCTTGGCAGTTTTATCTGTTCTTTTTTCTTTTTCTTTTTCTTTTTTCTTTTTTTTTTACACAATGTTCTTTTTCTTTTTTAATAATACTACTATTTGAACATTATTTGGCTTGTTTTAGTTGATAAAATTATCATTGAAGAATGTGGATAAACAATGAATTGCAATATCTATAATGAAAATTATCTAAATAAATTTATATGCAAGTGGTCTTTCATGTGTTCAAAAGCAATCATGCCCCATAGTGACATTTTTGGCAAAATGGCCACGTCAAGCTTGGCCATGCCATATTATAGCAGTAATGGGATGAAAAAAGGGGGGGGGGGGGGGGGGGGGGAGAATCTTGGTAAAGTAACTTTTAAAAATTAATGTTTCAAATTTAATAATTTTTAAATCATCATTTTTAATTCATTTTCAATCCCATGCCTTGCATGGATAAGGAGCTAGTGAAAATTATATCAATCTGAGTCCTAGTTAAGTCTAATAACAGATGCAGCATGGTGCCTATAGTTATTTGACCACAGTATAAATATGAGATTCTTCACAAGTATAGAATGCAGTTAGGGCAAGTTGGATAATCAAATGAATACGTGTTACAACCAACCCATGCATGTCAATTATCCAAATTAACAGTCTTGAAACTACCCTCCAATATTACCTGTAAAATATGTCACATTCAATTTAAATTATGATTTCCAAATATGTAAAAGCTTGCTGCAAAATTATAGCACTTCCCATTGGCATTAGACATGCATAACACGTGCATCTCAAACCTCACCACTAACAGCAAACACTAAAAGATTATGATTTCACATAGGCATGGGCTATATACCTTCAACACTTTAATATGTCCTCTACTTAGATTTGTCTATTTGATGATAAAACATAAATCATGTAGAGACTGTAAAAAACTAGAGCTGAAGATGTAAATATCCAACTAGATTATTGTTTACCAATCATCCCATCTCAACAGGAAACAAAAAGCAAAAATAGAATTCAGATAACTTCACATCATAAGAGTCAACATTGCTAACATGCTTTACAAGAATATTCCATATTCAAACCTAAAATCCACAAACAATAGAGACTCAAAAATATATATTTTTCAAACTTATTATTATTAATTTTTAATGTAAAATAGAATAGTACCTCAAGTTTCTTTTTTCACCAATAATCCCGGCAAGAGCACAACCCATCTTTGAAATGGTGGAACCTCTTAGCATCTCGTATGATCAATTCTCTGCCAGCGATCTTTGAGATGACCTTTAGTGCTGTATGGCAATCGCCACAAACACGAAGATTCTTGATTATCCTAATGGGTGAACGAACTGGACTGTTAAAGAGACCATCAGCAATAGCAAGTCTCTCTCTATGAGCAAGAAGAGCTTACTCCTTGGATTCATGGTCTATGTCATGCAACACAAATCTAGTCTCTGGTATGTAACCAGCCTCTTTCATTTGTTCCCTTAAATGCCTAAGTTCCGCATAGAGCTTATCAGTGTTAGGATGAGATCTATCTCCCGCTCGATATTCATGGACTTGGCTCCTAACTTCTAAAAGACTTTGACTTGCTAGTTTCTTCTTCTCTTTCTGTTTTGCAAGGTTTGAAGGTTTTACAGGTAAAAGGCCAGCCTTCGATTGCTCATTCATGCGCGAGGGGTCCAGCTGCTCAACAAGCTCAGCACAGCGATCACCAAGCTCCATGTGCCCATGAACTCTGCAGAGATCCATCAAGGTTTCCCATATATTAACACTTGGCTCCAATGGCATCTTTTCTATGAACTCAAAAGCTTCATCCAGATATCCTATACTTCCTAGCATGTCTATTACCTTCACATAATGATCCATGGATGGGACTATGCAATAATCCTTGATCATTGATTCAAAGTGCAACATTCCCTCATCAATGTCTCCCAAAACACTACAAGCAGATAAAACACCAATAAACATTCGACCATCAGGTTTCATTCCTGTTTTCTTGAATTGAGTGAACAAATCAATGGCATCCTCCCCAAGACCATTCTTAGCAAGCCATGTCATCATAGTGTCCCACGACATCAAATTGCGGGTTGGCATTGCATTAAACACCATGAACGCATCATCCATAGAACCACATTTCCCATACATCTCTATGATTCTGTTATAGGTACTCACTTCTAGTTGTGAGAGTGATCTTATGATGTGTTCATGAACAGATTTTGCTTCCTGCAGAGATTGAGCCTCACCACACTCCCACATTAACTGCAAATATCGGGGCAAATCCACAGGATGACATTGCTTAACTATGCTTAACTAACAACCCTAAAACTTCCACGGCTTCCTTCACTTTCCCTTCATTGCAAAAACCATCTAGCTCCTCAAGAGTACCAAGATATTGGTGACACTCAGGTGTCTCTGAAAATTTCCCCTCTTGTTTTGGATTATTTGATAATTGAGAACCCTCTGTCATACTTTGAAAAGTATTCAAGTTTGGCGGATATTGTACGACATGTTGGTTCTGCTGATACTGTCCAGAGCTTCGGCTGTGCTGAAACATTCCAACATTGCCCAAGTTATGATCACCTGGGGCTTGCTGAGTTTGCCCACAGTTTTGCCTGTAGTTCCCATTTAGGCTTCCCTGAGATTCTGAAAGGCCATGGGAATCAAACCCATATGGGTTCTGCCTTACTTCACTAGCACCCTTGTGGGATGACCCACATGAATTTTGTATATGTCCATTTCCCCCATATACATGATGGTTCTGCAAGAACTCGCCATTGTTATACCCATAATTCCCACCAAAATTCCCATTTTGCTGAACTGAGTGATTCTGAAATCCATTTCTTGAGCTTTCCCTATAAAACCCACTTGAATTCTGCTCCAAACTTGTTAAATTATTAGCATGAATCCCAGTTAGGTTCTGCTGCACCTGCCCAACATTTTGATCATAATTTCCTCTAAAATTTCCATTTTGCCCAGCTGGCTTGTTCAGATATGTACTTCTAGAGCTCTCCTTATAAACCCCACTAGAATTCTGGTAAAACTCATTTTGCTCATTAAACCCACTAAAACTCCCATTTTTCCCAACTGGGTAACTTACAAAATCGTTTGTATTGCTTTCTCTATAACCCTCTTTGGGGTTTGATTTGTGATGAAAATCTGCAGGGTTTTGGCTCTCACTATGTTTTTTTTTTTTTTTTGATATTCTAAAGAATCATCTACTTGGCACTGAGACCCATTGGTGTTTTCAAAATCTAATCTTTGAGCGGCAGTGCTAAGATTTTTGAGGAAGGTGAGGGTTTTTCTTGAATTTGAGGAGTTGAGTGAAGAACATACCTTGGATAGTGCTGTGTTTGTGAGAATTGCAGCTCGCTTAGTGGACATTTACGGTTCCCAGACTATCGCTACAGTAAATACTTCAAAATGAGAGAGTGAGGGAGTTCTTCTAATTACTGTTACAAAGAGAGAGAATTTCGGGGAGAGATGCTCGTGTTGAACTGTGTTAATGGAGAGACAAACCAAGTCACTCTATAACTTTAAACCCTGTTGGGCTAAAAACGGATTGGAGCCTCTGTTGATATTTGAAAAACAAGCCGTGGGCTTTTATTTGTTGGTGTTTTATATATATATATATATATATATATATATATATATATATATATATATATAACAACATCAAACTGTAACATCTTAAAAAATTGAGAAAAAAAAAATTAAAAAAAAAATTCAAAGCACCTATTAGATGTCATTAAAGAGCTGGACAGCCCTTTATATTTATGATTTATGAATTTATTTATACACTAGTATTATACCTTATACACTGGTATTATACCTGTGCGATACACGGCTTAATCAAGAATCTTGTATAAACTAAATAAACATGAAAACATTTTCTAATTTAAGTAAAATTAAATAATAAAATAGATAGAACAATTTATCATCAAATTTATTAATAATTGATTCTCAAACCATAACCATATGAATCAAATAAAACTTAATAAATTTAGGTTAAACAAAAGAAAAAAAAAACGCAAAACCTATTTAATTTGACAAAAGAAAGAAGAAGAAAAATAATCATATATTAGACATTTATTTTGAATTATTTGATATATATATACACTCTACATTGAAAAAGTTGATATGAACAATAAGTCTAATGCCAGTCTAATTTGTGGAAGTATGAATTATAGGAAAAGAAGGTAAGAACAAAATATTGTATCATTTTTTTTTTTTTTTGAAAATCTAAAAAATATGAACTAATAATGCTAAAATTTTTATAGGAAAAGAAGGTAAGAAAAAAATATTATATCTTTTTTTTTTTTGTTGAGAATTATAAAATATGAACTAGTAATGCTAAAATTTTTAAATTGATTTTAACGTAAATATAATGTTAAGTTGATTTTGAGGTATATATACAATATAATTTATGTTTTTTTTAGATTTCCATATAATTTATGTTTTTTAAAGGTTGATATTAATAGTTGTATACGTGTACAATGATTGTATGTAGTATGTATTCAGTGTTAGAAATAATATAATGTGGTGAATGCCACTAAAGAATAAGTAATTCATATATAATCTTACTGACATGTGTTCTTTTTCTTATCTTTATATTTCCTTTATTTTACAATAATTGATGACTTTTTTTTTTTGGGAGAAGATATTTTTGTGACTTCATCATCCTCAATAAAAGTTTTTTTTTAAGAGAAAATTAATTGGGTTGGTAGGGGTGGAGGGAAAGGATGTGGAAATATAAGATGTTGCCTCGTGTGTGGGTTAAAATCAGTTACACGTGGTTTAGCTCTTTGTTAATATCATACCACTTAAAAACCTTTTATTTGATTATTTTGAAATTACATTATATGATCACTTTGTTGTTAACACACATGCAACAAATTTCATACTAATACAATGTTATTTAATATACAATCCATTAACTCATATATATTTTGTTTATAAACATTTTTTTCTTAAAAAATTAACTTTAAATATTTTATAAATGATATTGCTATTAATCTCTAATAATCTTAATATTTTGCAACCATGTAGGGTTGTGTTCAATGATATAATTGTGAAAATTTTGCAATTTGGAAAAACTGATTTCTTGATTTTCTTTAACTGAGTTTTACACTTTATATACAAACCTAAGAAACACTCTGTAACTAGCTTAACAAACTCATGAATTAGCTAAAGTGAATAACTAATCAAGACACATGTGAATTAAGAACTAACTAACTCTAATTGCTAAACTACAAGTTGTTGAGTGTACAAGTCTTATTTACAGAACATAAACTACACTGCCGTTTATGCAATTTCTTATTCAACTTCACTGTTTTCTCTTGACAACTTGATGCTTCTTGCTCTTGATAATTTTATGCTTGATTCCTTGTAGACTTTGTCTGTTCAATTTGCTTAGATGAGTGCAATTCCACCTACTCTACAACTGAACCCTTATCTATAGAAGCTGAATCTTTAAGTTGCTTCTCTGTAACTTTCTTGCTTTGGCTTTGATACTCCCCCTCAAGATGGACTGAGGAAGAGTAAATGTTAATGAGTCCCATCTTGGACACTAGTTCAGAAAATTGTTTGTAACTCAAAGCCTTGGTTAATAAGTTTGCCAGCTGACACTGAGTTCTTACATGAATCAATTTGATAACCTTAGCTAGAACCTTGTCCCTCACAACATGGCAATCAATCTCAATATGCTTGGTCCTCTCATGAAACACTGGATTGGACCCTATATACAGAGCTGATTGACTATCATAGAACAGTAAAGCTTCTCTACCATGAGCAATTTGCAAATCTCTTAACAAATAAAGAATCCACACAATTTCACATGTTGACACAGCCATGGCTCTATGTTTAGCTTCAACTGAAGAACTTGAAATAGTTGATTGCTTCTTTGGCTTCCAAGAAACCAATGAGTCTCCAATGAAGATACAATAACTTGTAACTAACCTCCTTGTATCAGGACAAGAGGCCTAATCTGAGTCAGTAAATCCTTTGACATGAAGCTATGATTCTGCAAAAAAGAAAATGCCATTTCCTGGTTCATTCTTCAAGTAATGTAGAATCTTCAGGTAGCTGTAAGATGAGGTTTTCTAGGCTTAGCCATGAATTGGCCTAGTTTATGAACTGCAAAGGTGATATCTGGCCTGATGATGGTCAAGTAGAGTATGAGTTTAGTTTATGTAAAATAACATAGATAGAACAATTTATTATCAAATTTATTAATAATTGATACTCAAACCATAACCATATGAATCAGATAAAACTTAATAAATTTAGATTAAACAAAAGAAAAAAAAAACACAAAACCTATACAATTTGACAAAAGAAAGAAGAAAAAAAAAATCATATAGTAGGCATTTATTATGAATTATTTGATATATATACACTCTACATTGAAAAAGTTGATATAAACAAAAAGTCTAATGCCAGTCTAAAAGGTGATATCAGAGCCATGGATGGTAGATGTATGAGTTTTATTTCTTTGCAATTAAGAAGTTACTAGGAACTCATATTACTACAAAGCCACTACTTGCTCCTTGATAGCATTGGTCAGCCTCAGACTCATTGGCAAACCATAGTTTCGCATTGGTCAACCCGTTTTGTTAAGTCGACAGACAGGCGTTGTTTGGGTGGTCCCGCAATGGAGTTTCCCGAGGAGGTGGTCCCGATAACAAGGATACCAGTGGTTAGTTTTAGTTCCGCCAATAATTATTAATTGTTTAGAAGTAGAATGAATATGTTTAGTTGCTCATTATCTGCTGCTAAGACACACTTAGGTCAGGCACACACTAATCAGAACATGGAAAATGATAGAATAGTTAATTCTGAGGAATATAGCATTGAAGATATTGACAGAAATTTGTTAGAATGGAATAAATGGAATATACCGACAGAAAGAACTAATCAAATCTACAGACAGACTTCTTTTTCTAAATTATCCTTTCTGACAAATTACACTATAAAAACTATTAAAAGAACTTACTCTTTATTTAATAAATATGAAACAATCAATAGATTCAATTAAGAGACATGCAGAAAAATATGCCTTCTTACATGTTGATTTAGTTCAAGTGGCTGTAAAACCATTAACAAGAGAAGCTTTAAATGCAAGTGTTTTACTTTGTTTAAGAGATGACAAACATTTAAGGTTTAATGACTCACTCTTAGGAATGATGGAAACAAGTTTACACAATGGGCCAGTATATTTTAATTGTTATCCTAATTTTGCTATAAGTCTATCTGACAGAAATATCATGGATGTTGTGTGTGCCAAATAAGAGACTATTGGGCTGGACCCTCACTTGGACTCACAATTTATTTATGAAATGGGTTTAGGATTTCCTATAACGGGTTGCTCATTACACTGAGGCCCAACAGTAATTCTCTCGCTTCTCGGTTATTTCACTTTTCTTTGTTTCGTTACTCTCATATCCCTCTTCCCCTTTCAGACAAAAAAAAAAAAAAAAAAAAACCCCTTTTTCCTCTTAGTTCCCTCCTATTTATAGCCTCAATTGAGTGGAGGGATTATGATTGCTTTGGGGATAATGGAAAAGAGGGTCCAATGTCGTCGTTGCTAAGTAGGAGTTCGGTAGTTGAGTGGCAAGAGTGGCATTGGAACTTGCCCATCGTTGCTAGGAGGATGTCCGGCAACGACTTTCTCAGTGTGTTGCCGGTCAAGTTGAACACGGTGCTCCCTTGTAAACAAACCTCCACGGAAATGCTCTCTACCGAACTATGGCTCGTCCAACCAGCCAATCGTGTAAAAATGATGGGGGTGTGAGCAACGAAGTTCCTGCCGGTTATGTCAAAAGCGTAATTCCCGGACAATCAATCATGTCCGACCCGGCCCAGATTAAGGTGAAAAGACCGGGCTTATGGATTGCTTAGCGAGACCTGAAACCGTCCCTGAGGCCCAATAAAGGGCTGGCCTCAGGCCGTACAGATACTTTAACTTTGAATATAAAGACAAATGGTTATTATATGAAAGAAGGCTCAAAACCTTTAGCTATTGTTTGTAGGATCTATTATAAACTTATGAAAACTACCTTAGACCTTGAATCCATAGTTAAACGTTCTCCTAACGGTCAGACTCTCCTTCTTCAAGCCTCAACTCCAAATAGTAGACTTCGTGTACCCAGACAAATACAATGGAAAGACATAAACCTTCCTGAAAGATGGCAACTAGAGGCCATTGCTCCTACACCAAAGATAGAAAACACTGAACCAGATTTTTTAGCACAAAAGACAAACGGTACAGTTATTATTTCTTTCAACAATAATAACAGACAAACTTATAGCCTTATTAGACCCAGCAATTCCTCAAGCAGAAAGACCCCTATGATGTTTACCCTTAGAAGCTCTTTTTCCTCTAGGACACCTTTCTCTAATTCCAGACCTTTACCACCTCAAAATCTTTCCCCAGTTATACGCCTTCCCCCTATAAATACTGAAAGAACCCCAGCCCAAACTGAGACAGCTTATTATCCAACAGAAACCACACAACCAACCCTAATGTTCATCAAGCCTTTTATCAGCGCCAACCCTAACATGATTCTCCTACCCACACAGATATATTAGGACTTACAGAGCAAGAGCATGATAGACAAATTAATGTTTTGTCTAAGGAATTTGTTTTAGATAAAGAATTACTAAAACATGATTATCTAAAAATTGAAAATGTTAACAGAAAAAACCAGTTTTTTGAAAAATATAATGAACAAGAAAGGAATAATTTAAGATCAAAATATTATGAAATGGTGACAGACTTGCAGACCCACTTTAGTTTCTTTCACTTTTTGGACTACCATAATAAAAAGATAAGTGTAATACAAAAGACATTATCTTGGATAAAGACAAAAAATCATGAGAAGGTGTACCAAACTTATCCACTCTTTGAGTCAATTATATTGAATCAAAGTAGTGGAGTCCAGGTTTTGGCTACTCCTATCAAAAGACCTAGTCTAAGTGATGACAATAAGAACCTAAACAGCATAATTCAACAGAATAATTATACTAATATCTATCTATAAACAATTGGTCAAAAGCTACAAGATATAGAAGATAGAATAATACCCCCTTCCACCTCTATAAAATGGGAAAATGAATCTAATACCCTTCTATTTATCCCTCATGAAATACCTCCTCACCTTAGGTCACCTTTAAAGAAACCCAAGACAGAAAAGACAAATAATCTACTAGATGAAATAAATAAAAAGTTGGACCTAATGAAACTAGAATCACAAAAAGATATGGGTTCACTAAAAAACAAAGATATCCAATTAAATACAATAGGAAGAGCTGAGTCTTCAGAGGATGAAGAATCAGAAGACAATGAATTGACAGACTCTTCAGACATAGATAATTTAGAATCACAATTTACAGAAAAATTATAGATCAATAAATTAACTTTAGCCTCTTCATCACAAGATCATAAAAAAGGAAGGATTGAAGAAATATACCCCAAAAAGAATTGGTACCCTAAACCTACCCCCCCTAATTTACAATTTGAAGAAAGACATACTTTTGTTAATTCATCTTATTCGCCAGATTTAATTTATAAATGGAATATTGATGGAATGTCAGAATATGAAATAATAAATCTTTTACATGAAATGACTTTGCTCACTAATGTTTATAAGAATCATGGAAAGCAAGACCACCAAATAGCCCATTTAATTGTCACTGGTTTAACTGGCCAATTAAAAGGTTGGTGGGACCATTATTTAAAGACAGCTGTTAAAAGAGAAATAGATGATAGTGTTATAATGACAGATAGACAACCTTCACAAGATGCAGTTAATACTTTAATTTTCACCATAACTAAACATTTTGTTGGAGATCCTAACCAATATAAAGAAAGAGCTTCAGATGTTTTAATCAATTTAAGATGTCCACAACTTTCAGATTTTAGATGGTATAAAGATGTTTTTATTTCAAAAGTTTTGAGCAGAAATGATTGTCAACAATCCTATTGGGAAGAAAAATTTATTGCTGGTTTGCCTTATTTCTTTGCTCAAAAAGTTAGACTAGATATAGCCAATAATGATGGAACTATAGACTATCCTAGCCTAACATATGTTTACATAATATCTTCAATTAATAAAACAGGTCTATGGCTATGTAATGATCTAAGACTAAAGAATCAGATAGAGAAAGAAAAAAGATATGCTAAGAAGGAGCTAGGAACCTTTTGTGAGCAATATGGATTTGATCCATTAATTGCTCCTTCTAGGAAAAGACAAAAGGAAAAAAGAGATGGGAAAGATGTTGACAGATGTAAATATAACCGTAGGAGATACAATAAATGTAGAACTAAAGAAAAGAAAGAAGGCTTTAAAAGAAAGAAACAAGATAGACATAGGCAAAGTGACGTCACTTGCTTTAAATGTGGGAAAAAAGGACATATTAGCAAATACTGTAACTTTCAAAGAAAGATAAATAAATTTGACATATCAGGAAAACTAAAAGATAAATTAATAAACATAATAGAACTAACCGACAGTGATGAAACAGATAATGAAATTCATCAGATAGACAACTGTGATATTACTTCATCATCAACAGATACTTCTTCAAATAATGAAAGAGTTAAATTATGTAATTGCAACAATCTTGAAAATTGTTATTGTAAAAGAAAACTAAAAATAAGTGTTTTATCAAAACAAGAATATATAATCGTGGATTTAATAGATAAACTTCCAAATTCACAATCTATGAAGGATTATTTATCTAAACTAAAAGAATCTTTAACTCAAACTGACAAATTTGAGATAGACTTGAAAGATTATAAGACAACATATAATTTTTCAGAAATTACTCACAGATTTAAACCCAGTAAACCTGTAACAGTGACAGACTTACAGGCAGACATTAATGAACTAAGAAAAGAACTAAAAGAATAAAAATCAGAAAATTTCGTTATAAAAAACATGGTTGAGCAAATAGCCACACAAGTAATTAGCGTAAAAGATAGAATCAAATATTGTAATAAACCTTTGATAGACTCTTCAGTCCCTGACAGACATGCTTATATTGACCGAAGTTCTTATAAGGATGAATTTTTAAATATAATTGATAGAATGATATTCCAGAAATGGTATACTGAAATAACGCTGGCTGTTTATAAAGAATTTTCATTAACTGTTGTTGCACTCGTTGATTCAGGTGTTGACATGAATTGCATATTGGAAGGATTAATACCTTCTAAATATTATGAATCAACAACAGACAGATTAACTCAAGCTAATGGTGATAGACTTAAAATAAGTAATAAATTGACAAAGACATATATATATATATATTAATGGAATTAATTTCAGAACACCTTTCTTTTTAGCAGATAAGTTGTCCTCTAAAGTTATTTTAGGGAATCCTTGTTTGGCCTTACTTTATCCCTTCTCTACCACAGACAATAGAATATATACTAACATTTTAGAAACAGAGGTATTTTTTAAGTTCATCCTACCTCCAATCCCTAAAGATATACATTTACTAAAAGAAATCTCCATATTTAAAGACAAGTGCACCGATGAAATTGTGCCAGCAACAGATAGTATTGTCATTATAAATTCAGTGGCTGATGATACTATAACCTCTAGCCAGTTGCAGTAGCACTTAAATATATATATATATATATATATATTAAAAAAAATGGCCTAGTTTCATAAATATTTTGCAATTCTTCTTTAAGTCATCAGTAATCCCCTTAGAAAGACTTTAGTAACGTGGTCAAAAGTGTCAGCCATTTGAAAGATCTCCTTTTCTAGTATAGCAAAATATACTATTGCATGAAGGCCTTTAGCCTTTAGCAAAGGCGTCCTTGTAATTGTAATAATTTGTTAATTTTCAAATTAACGGTCAATTGCCTGGCAAGCAAGATAGCCATCCTAAGGCTAAAATCTCAGACCACATTTTGCCAAAAACAGAAATCTTCAATAAAGATTTCAAAAAGTGCACGGAGGCGTCTCAATTGAGGCAACATCCCTCCAAGTGGACAGGCTATGCAGACACAGACAGAAGGACAGACTCAGACAAAATAGGCAGATAAGTCAAGATAGGCAGATAACAGACAGATGGACAGACCCAGACAAAATAGGAAGATAATTCAAGATAGGCAGATAAGGCAGATAAGTCAATTCAGATGGACAGACCCAGACAAGTCAAGATAGGCATGCGGTCTGACAGATTCCCAAACAAACTACTATTCATTAACAGTATATGAATAGTAAAAGAAAATACCCTTTGACATGAAGCTGTGATTCTGCAAAAAAGAAAATACACTTTCCTGGTTCATTCTTCAAGTAATGCAGAATCTTCAAGGCAGCTATAAGATGAGGTTTTCTAGGCTTAGCCATGAATTGGCTTAGTTTATGCACTGCAAAGGTGATATTTGGCCTCGTGATGGTCAAGTAGAGTAGCCTACCTACTAGTCTTCTAAACTGATTTGGATCATCAAGCAATTCTCTTTCATACTTGCTGAGTTTTAAAGTTGGCTCCATAGGAACTTTTGCAGGTTTGCATCCAAGTAAACCAGCATCTTCTAAAATCTCTAAGGCATATTTCCTTTGACACAAGGAAATACCCTTTGCTGTTCTAGCTACTTCCAAACCAAGGAAATATTTCAATTCACCCAAATCCTTATTCTTGAACTTTTGGTCTAACAAAACCTTAAACTCCTAAACATGCTTTCTATCATTATTTGCAACTAAAACATCATCAACATAGACCAATAATACAATAAATAAGTCACCTTATTGTCTAGTAAAAAGAGAGTAATCTGCCTTGGACTGAACAAAACCAAAATCCAATCAATGCAGTAGAAAATTTTGAAAACCACATTCGAGATGCTTGTTTAAGACCATAGACAAATTTATTGAGCTTGCAAACTACTTGTGAATGCTCCCCTTTGCCGTGAAAGCCTGGTGGAAGAGCCATGTAGACCTCCTCATGCAAATCCCCATGGAGAAAAGCATTATTCACATCAAGTTGGCTGAGAAACCAGCCTTTCACAGCAACCACAGCAAGCACACATTTCACAAAAACCATTTTTGTCCCAGGGGAAAAAGTCTTAATGTAATCTAGACCTTCCTTTTAGGTGAAACCCTTGGCAACTAACCTAGCTTTGTACCTCTCAATTGAGCCATCTGATTTATATTTCACCCTATACACCCATTTACATTCTATAGGCTTCTTACCTGGTGGAAGGAAGTGAGTGTCCAAGTATTGTTAGCTTCTAATACTGCTATTTAAGCATCCATGGCTTCTTGCCATTTGGGATTGCCAACTACTTGGTGATAGTGTTTGGGCTCAGGGACAGTGGCAATAGAACAACAAATATGTTTGTATGTGTTAGGATATATGTGAATCATGTCAGGAACATATGTCATGTAGAATTGGTGTCCATGCCTTGAAACGATTAAAATTTGTTGCTTCTCCACTAAAAGGGCTAGATTATAAGCCTCAAAAACCATCTAAAAGGAATGCAACCCAAGGATATTTTCAATGGATGGATTCAATTCACTAAGATACCTTGTTACTATATACTCCTCATTTTCATTCAAATAAATTCTTATTATAAGTTGATAAAATGAATCGATACACACCTCCACACTACCAACCTATTTAAGGTTGTGTAGATTCTTGTAAAAGGTTTGCATGTAATTGAAGGGAAGAAATTACTCATTGTGCTTCTTCTTCATATTGCACAAATCTTTAATCTTGCTCTTGCCCATTATTTGTTTATTCATTTGCAATTGCTCCAACTATGTGGAAGCCCTTCCTTTAAGTCAAATAGACAATAATTTTACAGCTCTTTCCTCAAAAACTTCATCTCAGTTGAACACCCTTTACCCTTTAAATATTGTGCAACAAATCAATGAAGTTATTAAGGTTGAGATTTCTTTGAACTTCTATAAGTTCAACCTTGATGATACTCTACTACTTGTCCTCATACCTCTCAATAGGTCTTTCCCTTTTACCAAATCCAAAAAGATTCTCAAAGTTCTAAGCATCATTGAATTCATCTTTCTTTACACTTTGAGGATGCAAGCATTGCACCATTTCGGTCAATGCAACAATTTGTATTTTCCATTACTTCATCTCATTTTCATGAGATTGATTATCATTTTGTTTCACTTAAGGAGTAAAATCTTATTATTTTTCATGATTCACTCCATTCCTTCATCCTCTATTTCATCGAACTCTTACTCGTTGTGTCATAATAATTGACAATTAGTGCTTAAATCCTTGAGGAATAATTTCAAGAATGATCAAAGTTGAGGTGAAGACAAGTCAAATATTCATCAATCGAGTCAAAATTTCCAAGCATATATGAAATAAAAAAGCTTGTTGTTGTGCTCGGCCAATTTGAAGGTTCTCTAGTAGATTGAAACACTCATGAAAGCTTAATCAATGCATAGTCTCAAAGAGGATTCTAATGTCCTTAACCAAAAACAACATAAATCATAGAATTTTCAAAATCTTGTTGAATTCGAAGGTTCTCCAATAGATTGAAACACTCATGAAAGCTTGATCAATTCATAGTCTTTGATACCAAAATGATGCAAAACAAAGATTTGAGACTTTAAAGAAAAAGGGAGAAAATTGAGTTAAGAGATAGTGGTGAGTAGAATAATAGATAAATATATGATCCCAAGATGATTATTGAGTAAAATTCTTAGACAATGGCATGATCACCCTTAGATCTTTATACACTAAGGCTGCGTTTATTTTGACTTCAAATGGTTTCCGGAAATGCTTTTACACCTATATGTGTGTTTGGTAGGGACTGAAAATTTGGTCAAACGGAATTGCAATTCTGCGTGGACTGTAAAATAAGGCCTTTCTCCTGTAAAACCATTTCATCTTCTGTTTTACCTTCAAACAAATTACACCCCTCCGATCCACACACTCTCTCGAAGCTTCTCACACGCACAGCTCCATCACCTTTCCTCTCCACGCACTCTCTCGATTTTCATCTTCTGATTGCGCCGCTCAAACCTATCGCCGATCTGATCGCACCGCCTCAGCTCCTCCGTCGTGCTCAAACCCATCTCCAATGAACCTGGTTTGAACGTGCTCGCCTTTGCCTCTGCGCAATCT
Source organism: Lithocarpus polystachyus (assembly GCA_033629205.1). NCBI lineage: Eukaryota > Viridiplantae > Streptophyta > Magnoliopsida > Fagales > Fagaceae > Lithocarpus > Lithocarpus polystachyus. The sequence continues at coordinate 25,837,062 of CM066163.1, read as the reverse complement.
CGCCTTCACCCCCGTCCGCGCGATCTTGCCTTCGAACCCAGTCGCCTCTCCCTTTTCCTTCTTCTCTCAATTTGACCGAATTTGATAATTTTTTTTTTGGGTTTTGATTCTTTTGTGTTTCTTTGCTGAGAAGTGATATTATATAATTGTTTGGAAGCTGAGAAAATGTGAGCAACAAGTAGAAAATGTGTTTTCTATGGCATTTTTAAGAACACAACCAAACACTAAAAAATATTTTTCAAAGTATTTTTTAAAATGCCACAAAACACCTGAAAATATTTTCTTTTCTGAAAAGTATTTTTCCCTGCAAATATTTTACACTTGGAAAACATTTTACATTGAACCAAACGCACCCTAAGGATTGTATTATGGTGACCTAATATTGGCATCATCCTTATTTAACAAACTAGTACAATTCCTAAATAAACTAAGGTTATCTCATTGAGTTAGGGCTCTATGAGATAAAGACCTGCCTCCCATGTGGCTTCCACAGATCCTTTCGTGCAACTCTTTAAGGAGCAGCTCTGATGCCTCAGGGTGTATGCATAGTAAGTATGGCTCAGAAAAGAACGCTTGAACAATTTTTGGTCCTCGGACAACCAAAACCGAGGAGCTTTTCTTTGTATCTTGTCAGCCTCTGATTTGTCCTTAGGCAAGATATCTTCTTTGAAGAATAGTACTATAGAATCCATCCAACTGGGTTCCACTCTAATGTGATGGATACAGGCTGCCTCCTTCTTTATTTTAATGGGTTTGTTCAAATCCTCAACAAGGATGACTCAAGGTAAGCCTTGTGCCAAGGAGGTTACAAAAGTGGCCAGAGAATCCGCATGTGAATTCCCACTTCGAGGGATATGCAGCAGGCTGAAAGATTTGAATCCCAACTACAACTGCTTTACATGACTCAAGTACTCTTGCATTCTCTCATCTCTAGCCTCTAACTCTTTTGTCACTTGGCCAACAACCAATCTTGAGTCTAAGAATATTTCCACCGAGTTTCTGCCCATTCTTTGAACCATGACCATCCCCACCAATAGAGCTTCATATTTAGTCTCGTTATTTGTGGCCGAGAAGCCCAATCTTAAGGACTTCTCAATAGTTATCTTCTTAGGAGATATTAAAACTAGCCCCACTCCGGATCCTCTTTGGTTTACCGCACCGTCAACGTATACATTCCAAGACAAAGTCTTTTGCATGGAGATCAAGCTAACTGAATTTTCATCCATGCTTGGCCTCTTGGTACTTTCTTCTAACGAGGGCTCAGCAAACTCAGCTACCAAATCAGCTAGGACCTAGCCCTTTATAGAGGTTCGAGGTATGTACTTGATGTCAAAGGCTCATAGGATCGTACCCCACTTGTCAATCCTCCTTGTATAATTAGCACTCCAAAGCAAAGACCTAAGCGGAAGCTGGGTTAAGACGACCACTGTATGTGCTTGGAAATAATAGGGGAGCTTACAGGTAGCATGCACCACTGCCATAATAGGTTTTTCAAGTGGTAAGTATAGGACTTCGGCCTTATGCAGTGATTTGCTCACATAATAAATTGGCCGTTGTACACCACTGTCAACTCGTACCAACACTAAGCTCACCGCGTGGAGGGCCATTGCAATGTAAGTAAATAAAACCTCGTCAACCTCTGGCCTGAACATAATGAGAGGCCAAGAAAGATATTCTTTTAACTGCTGAAAGGCCAGGTCACACTCTTCGGTCCACTTGAATCCCTTCCACTTATTCAGCAATTGAAAGAATGCCCTACACCTATCTGCTGATCGAGAAATGAATCGGTTTAAAGCAGCAATCATCCCTGTTAGCTTCTGAATCTCCTTAGGATTCCGAGGTGACTGCAAACTACTGATTGCCTTGATCTGATCAGGGTTGACTTCGATTCCGCGATGTGTAACCATGTACTCCAAGAATTTTCCTAATCCGACACCAAAAGAGCACTTAGAAGCATTAAGTCGCAGTTTGTATTTTCTCAAGATCTCAAATATATTCTCGAGGTCCTTAATATGCTCTGATTCCAACTTGCTCTTGACCATCATGTCGTTTATATAAATCTTAATGTTTTTCCCTAGTTGTGGCTTAAACATCCTAGTCATCATCCTTTGATAGGTGGAGCCTGCATTCTTTAAACCAAAAGGCATCACCTTGTAGTGGTAATTCCCAGTAGGAGTAACAAAAGCTATTTTTTCCTAAACATCTAGGGCTAATGGTATTTGATGATACCATTGAAAGGCGTCTAAAAAGCTCATTCGAGGATGGCCTACCGTTACGTCTACTAGTTGATCAATCTGAGACATGGGGAAGGAATCCTTTAGATAAGCTTTGTTCAAGTCCGTGAAGTTTACACATACTCGCCACTTCCCGTTCTTCTTTTTCACCACCACTGTATTAGCCAACCATTCAGGGTAAAACACCTCCTTAATAGCCCTTGCCTGCTTTAGCTTATTCACCTCTTCCTTGACAGCATTAAAATGTTCTTTAGATGAGCGCCGAGGTGGTTGCTTTCTGGGAAAGACAGTTAGGTTAACATTCAAATGATGGTAGATGAATCCTAGATTTACCCTTGGAGCCTCATAGGCATTCTAGGCAAACACATCAATATTCCTTCTAAGGAATGCTAATAGCTCTTTCTTCTCCCAAGGAGGCAACTGAGCTCTGATATGAAAAAACTTCTTCGGATCTCCATCAATAGCAATTTCCTCCAATCTCTCACACTTCACCTCTTTTGACCCCATAATAGTAGGTAGGATTGGAACCCTTGATTGCTATAGGCCCCCCTCAACGGAAGCCGAAGACTCAGCCGTGGGCTGATGCATAATGGCAGCCACAAGGCATTGCCTAGCCACGGACTGGCTTCCCACGAGCTCCTCAATTCATTCCCCTGACGGGTACTTCACCTTCAAATGCAAAGTTGAAGAAACGGCCCCCAGGGTATGAAGGCAGGGTCTGGCTACAATGGCCGTGTAAGGAGAGTATGCATCTACCACAATGAAGTATACTTCAACCACTTCTGATCATGCTTGCATGGACAACCTAATCTGACCCTTGGAATGACAACCTTCCCATCAAAACTTACCAAAGGTGAATCATATGTTGTCAGATCCTTAGGTTTTAAGCCCAAACATCTGTACAAATCAATGTACATAATCTCTGCCCTACTGCCCTGGTCCACCATCACCCTCTTTACATTGTACCCCCCTATTTTGAGGGTGACCACCAAAGCGTCAGCATGCAGCTAGATGGTTCCCTTCTTGTCCTCGTCCAAGAAACTTAGTGCTGGTCGAACCTCCACTTTGGCCCTCTTCGGCACAGAATTAGAGTGCTCGATAGTTAGCCGGGCTACAGACATCACCCTGGAGAGACAAAAACCAGTCCTCCCAAATGCGGCAAAGATGACATTAATCGTGCCCAACAGGGGCCTTGAAGAAGCGCTCCCCTGAGCCCCTGACCTTGATTGGTCTCCTTGCCCATTGAGCCGATGCACAAACTGCTGTAACCTTCCTTCTCTAACCAGTTGCTCCAGATGATTCCACAGCGTTCTGCAATCCTCTGTGGTATGCCCTCGCTCTTGATGGTATTGGCAATGAAGGCTCTGGTTGCGCTTCAAGGATTTCCTGTCATTTTGTTTGGCTATTTAAAGTATGGCTCTTTCTTGATCTTCTCCAGGACTTAATGTACTGGCTCTCGGAACACCGTGTTAACCACCTGAGGAACCATAGACCCAGATTGCCCGGCAAAATCCCTTTGGGGTCTATTGTTGTTGTAGCAGTCCGACCTGAAATCCCTCCTCTCCTGAAAGATAACCTTAGCCTTTTCCTTTCCTTGTTGCTGATCTTCCTCAACACGTTTATACTCATCAATACGATCCATAAGCCGACACATACTCCTTACCGGCTTCTTAGTTAAAGACTTCCTCAAATCACGCTCAGCGGGCAGACCGACCTTAAAATTTCTTATGGCCACGTCATCAAAATCCCCATCAATCTCGTCGAACATCTCCCAGTATCTGTCCGAGTACATTTTCAAGGTCTCCCCTTTTCGCATGGATAAAGATAACAGAGAATCTAAGGGTCGAGGAACCCTGCTGCATGTAATAAAACGATAGCAAAAAGCCCTCATAAGTTCTTTAAAGAAGCTAATAGAACTTGCTACAAGGCCATCAAACCACCTCATTGTGACAGGCCCCAAGCTAGATGGAAACACCTTGCACATTAAGGCTTCATTCCTGGAGTGTACAGCCATTCTTTGATTAAAATGACTCACGTGTTCCGCAAGATCCGTTCGACCATTGTACATGGTAAACATAGGCTAGGTGAACTGCCGAGGAAGTCTCCCTCCCTCAATTCTGCGCATAAAGGGTGATTTGGAAATCTGGCTAAGTGCCCTACTCATAGCATCATTTCCCAAGCTCTTGGAAGCTGAGTTCCTAAGCCTACGCTCATGATGGTATTCCTCCTCGTGCGAGAAAGACTCACTAGGAAGAGTTCTTGACCTGCGCCTATAACTGCCATCTTTTTCATCATCTGAAGAAAGATCAGAAATGGAAGGACTTCGCCTTCTCCACTCATGGCGTAACTTTCTCTTTAAGTGATCGATTTTACGCTGCATGTTCCTAGTATTTTTATCATGAGAAATGTGGCCCACGTCTCGAAACTGACTCCTGCTAGTATGAATCGTATGCACGCTTCCTTCACGGTCCCTTTCTCGTTCAAGGCGAAGAAAATGATCGTGATGTTGGGAACCATCAGACTCCGCCCGGTTTAGACTTGATCCTACCATCATTGAATATCAAACTCACTATCACACCAAAATTCCCACAGACGACGACAATTGTAAGGACGCAATTTGAATGCCTGGTCCACTAGTTGGATGGACTTATGCCCAAAAAGCCCAAAACAATGAATTTGTAGAGAGTGGGTTAGAAAACTGGGCTTTAATGAATTAGACAACAATCAAATCATATCCATGCCACAAGAAGATAAAGATATATTAGTTTAACTTTAAAGAAAATCGTCATCGGCACAATCCGAGGAGACTAGTCTTTATATATTTTCTCAAGTATGATTACAAATTCAACTCTTAATTACTACAGTTTTTCTCTCTTGATTTCTCGATCTCCTTATCCTTAGTGCTCACTTCTTCTTTTATACTCTTTTTTCTTTTCATCTTCACCCTTCACGTGCAGGTCAGATGGTTGGTATTGATACTTGTCACATCAGCACCTTCCTAAAGTCTTTGGATAGCAGCTGTAAGTCTGAAAATTACTGTTCAGACATCCTTTTCTCATTAATACGGCCAGAAAGTTAGCTCGAAACATTCAATGCGGTGGTAACAGCTTTCTTTAAGATATTTTCTCAGCTCCCACCTGTCTTGTACGCTTAAAAGGTACACCTTTACCAATAGAATCTTCAGATATATCATCACTAACGAAACACATACTTTGACCTTTGTTTTGCTTAGCCGAGGATATAGTCCTCCTCGGACCACCTTCATCAGCCTACACAGTTGCCATTTACTTGTGAAGCTCACAGCCTTGCATTTTCTACGTCACTAACTCGTTCTAGGACAGTTAGGTCTTCTCAGACAAGCCCAAGGCCCAATATAGGTATTTTGGGCCTCTGGCCCCTACATATACAAATCTCAAATGCTTGTTCAATAGCAAAGGACCTAAAACAACCCAAAACCCAGCCACAAATCCAAGTGCCATGTTCACGTAAAACCAATCCACTTCAAGTCCACCATTATCTTTGCCCCCTTTGTTTTCAATGTTAGGTGTTACATCATTTATAGTACAATTATCACAAAGCAGAGGTCGACAAAGTTGGTTTCCAATAAAACTAGAAGCATTGAAGCTTTGTAGCTGAGTGCTTGTAGGGATTTTCCCAATTAAATTGTTGTATGACAAGTTTAAGTGACTTAAAAATGTCAAACTTAATATACTTTAAGAAATTTGTCCCGAAAGTTGATTTACAGAAAAATCAATAGATTCCAATGACCCCATAACACCTATACTCTCAAGAATCCTTCTAGTCAAGATATTAAATGACAAATTCAATGATTCTAATTGTTGAAGGCTAGTCAACTCTTAAGAGATCTCTCCTGATAAATTTTTCTTGGAAAGGTCTATACTTTTTACCAATCGAAGAGTTGTACTATACTCAAGAACTCTCCCTATCATCACAATGCACTTTCAAACATATCATATGGCCCCAAAAAGTTAATGAAATTTATGTTAGGATTTGAATTGTTTTTTGTGGCCATGGCATTGAAATTGCTAACACATCTAGGTATGCTTCCAAATAGCTTATTATGTGAAAGGTCCAAGATTTGGAGTGAAGTTAGAGAACAAAACTCTTTTGGTATGTGACCATGGAAATGATTTGACCGAAAATTGAGAATCATCAATCTTGAAAGTCTATGTCCTATCCATGAAGGTATGTTTCCCACAAACTCATTTTCACCAATATCCACAATTACCAACATTTCACAGTTTTTCAAAGAGTATGCTAATATTCCAGATAATTTGTTATGGTATAGGTGCAACGACTATAGCAAACTCAAAGAACCAATGGATGCTGGAACACTACCAGTGAAATTATTGTCCCCCAAATTTAGGAACTTTAAACTTTGCCAACTCATCCAAAAATCAATTATTTTCCCTGATAAGAGATTGCTATCAAGATTGAGATATTCCATATTTTTTTGCTCATTCATCTTGTAACAAAAAAAGTGAGAAATAGATCCAGAGAATAAATTCATCAAAAGATCTAACAATCCCACAGTTGAGGATAGAAAAGGTATTGAACCTTTGAAGTAATTTGATCTCATATCAGTACTTGAAGGAAAGGTCGAATTCACCACAATATTTGGATCTCTCCATAAATCTGGTTGTGAGAGAAATTTAGATATTTGAATTGAAAGGGCAAGTTCCAAAACGCAGGAGGAATCGTATCTGAAATCCCTGTGTTGGATAAGTCCAAAGAGAAAAGATGCTTTGTGGACAAAGGCACGAGAGAAATTTCCCTAAATTCCTTGATGCCATATTTAAATGTGGTTGATTGTGATGAATATTGTTTTGAAGGCTCTGAGCACAGGTTCTAAGGGAGTTGCACAACCAAGCTCCCCCCTTATCCATGCAGGGCCATCTGGTGGAAAACATCAACCAGCCTAAATGGTTTCCATGTTTTGTTTGGGGCCGAAAAGCTCAAAGTAGCTCTGGCTTTAGCAACATACATTTTTTCAAGAGTGTTCTTATTTACGTGTGGAGTGTCCTTTATTTTTAGGAACCTGGTGGCCTCTGATTTACCAAGCTTGTAATGGAGTTATGTTCAGTTCTATTGATAAAAAACAAGAAACCAACAAACAAAACACACACACACACACATAGCTTAACAATACAAAGACTATTGGATTGATACAATAGTGTCTTGGGAGGTTTTTACGCCTTGAGGAATTTTGCTTTTGCATGTCATTAACAGAATCACGTCTTCTAGAGCAATTTAAAAGAGTGCATTTAAAACCTGTCGACATTTGTTTACCTTCTCTTACAAAACTGGCAATATCTTGAATCAGTAATAGGCTTCTAACTTCCCCTCCAAGTCATTGCCATAGAAGGATGGGATAAAAGTTGGGTTGCTACCTAGGTCCTAATAATTTCCAAGTTGTGGCATCATTTGATTATCAAGTCGATCACCTCACATATCTAGAAAGTTAGTTATGGGTATATGCGTCATTGAATGGAAAAATTTGCATCTGTTGAACTAATGGTTCGGCAAATAGATATCGGAGTAATGCATCTGTTGAACTAATGCATACCTGCAGCAAAAGAAACCAAATCATTACATATTAACTTAAGACAATCTAAATCGTTAACTATTTAACTCAACGCAATCTTCCATATTTAATCTGTTTTAGAGGTAGTAGCTGATTTTGTAGACAGCAGATGCAGTTCCAGAAGTGAAATAATAGCTAATTCCATTTTTCCACCACCTAAAAAAATAGAAAAGAAATCTATGATGTGCATATATTATGGATAAACATACCGTTGTCTAAGGCTTATCTGCTGCGGGAAGTGAAAATCTTCTGGAAAAGAATGTAGATTAGCAACCTAATTGTTTGGGGGTGGGGGACCTCTGTCAGTATTAGAGAAAAAAATAAAAATTGAAGAGAGAGAGAGAGAGAGAGAGAGAGGGCAGAATGCACATACCTCCCTAGGAGTAAAAAATCTAAGGCACTGCTCCTTCAATGGGGATGATTTTCCTTTCTTCTTTGGCTGCATTTGCACAATTTTTATAAGTCATGGCTACAGAAAGACAAGGAAAGATCCTATTTGAAGACCCCAGCGAAAAAAAAAGGGTAGCACAAACAGCCTTATGTCAATATCCAACCCAACATTTTAAAACCATAGCATGATGTTGATGCCTAAATTGATTATTTGGATCAAACTAATTCGGCTGGGTCAAAATGAAAACACTAACAATGCCATTAAATATTTAATATCAGAGGTGTTTGAATAATATAAACAGCAAGCTTAATTTTTTATTTTATTCCTGAAATAGCAATTGGGTTCTTTTTTTTTTTTAACAAACCATCCAATTAGCTTAACTTGTAGTCCCTGTCGGTTCTAAGCATGTGATTCTGAACCTATTCACAGATTCAAGAAATCCTACCTGGACAGTAGCCAAAAGTGAGCCAGTCCCCTTCACATACCGATAATAACTTTTAGTAAAACAACAGCAACGCTTTGAATCAGGATAAACAATATCTAAAGTCTGTTAAGGATATCTAGAGAAAGATTCAGTCAATATAAAACATAGTAAATCAGGGATGTCAATGATGACAAGCAAAAGAAATTAAGGATACCCATAGCACTTCCCCACCGCTCTATCAAGCTTAATGGAACAAAGTACTGGTCTAAAGAGCTACCAACAAGCTCATTCCCCTTATCATGTTTCTCAAGATCTCCAAAAGCTCCAGTAGAAACATGGGTGGTGTCCAGACAACCAGATTTGTTATTGAATTGGTTGCTACGATTTTCAAATTCAAGAAACTTCTGTACTGGCTCACATGACTGAAGCAATCTATCCCAGTTCTCTTGTGATTGATCATGTTCATTAGCCACTGTGGTATCATCATGCCCAAGTAATGGGATTGGAGACCAAAGCAGCTTGTTATCCAGGAAATGATTTTGAAAACAAGAAGGTTTTCTTTTTGCCTGTAAAGTGTAAAGTAGACAAATATGGGTTACACAAATCGATTACAATTCTAAACAAAAAGAATTAACAAAAAGGGTTGCCAAATTCTGAATAACTTGAGATCTTATATAATAAATAGAAACATAATCTATAAACGTGATTAGCCACCCATCAACGTTGAAACCAAAGCTTCTAAAGTCAGATTGAAAATTAATAAATATATCAACCCCATCACCAGCCATCTACAACAATATCACCTTTACAGAATAAGTGGAAAGGTGCCACCACCTCAGTTTTTAAGCAAAAACATTACTTGGATATAAGAATCCATTTCGTAAACCTCATTAGCATGAACCTACTTTCTGAAAATAGGAAACCAGAGGTCCCTCCAAGAGCGGCCTTCTTTGTATGGACTGCAGCATTGGGTAAAATTTTGACAATTGACAATTTAAGGAGGAAAAAGGTATGGATTACAGATTGGTGTTATATGCGTAAATGTAATAGTGAATCTGTTGATCACCTATTGCTGCATTACCCTATTGCTTCAGATTTGTGGTCCATTTTTTTGGGTTTGTTTGGAGTATATTGGGTGATGCCAAAATCAATTGTTAAATTACTAGCATGTAGGCAAGGTCGGTTTGGTCGTCATCGGAATGATTGCACTTGGATGGTTATCCTTATCCCCCATTGTTTGATGTAACACATTTGGATGGAAAGAAATAGCAAAAGTTTTGAAGATGCATAAAGAACCATGCTTGAACTCAAGTTATTCTTTTTTAGAACTTTATTGGACGGCTGTCAGCTTTGAGAAGTCTTTCTTTATTTCATGTCGTTGAGTTACTAGATTTATGTAATTTTTGTAACTAATTGTTTACCCCAGTATACTTCCAGTTCTTGTATACTTGGGTGACTTTTTTTTTTTTTTTTTTTATATCAATATTTCTTTATTACTTATAAAAAAAAAGGGGGTAACAGAAAATCAATTTCTGGACCGTTATTTACCTACCTGTCTATGTTTGGAAATCTTAGAAAGGAAATAGTTTACTTCTCCAACTAAAACCAAGCTACCAAAGCTTGACTTCAACTATCCAGGATATGGTTGGCAGATAATTTTTGGATGCCAATGAACTATGGCTCAAATGGCACTCCGTCCCTCAATAGAGAATGAAGAGGAAGTGAGGTCATGGGTTCAAGACCCATTGGCTGCTTGCTTTTGTAAGTCCTACAAATCAAAAAAGAAAAGGAATAATTATATATATATATATATATATCATTTTTTAGATTCTGTTATTCCAAGGGAAATTTTGAGTCTTTATGCCCAAAAATTACTGTCCTAGATTTCAGATATTAACATTAGAGTAAACAAACCGAGTTCATTGTAATTTTAAGACAACTATTAGTAAAATCCCAATTTGGCTCAAAACTGACAAGGAAGTGATTGAGTGATGACGATCAGGAGGTGGGCTTGAATGCAGCCATCCTGGTACTTGATTAGACAGGGGGGAGTTTGGTATTTCATGTTGCCCTATACTTTCATCATTTTGAATCAAAAAAGGTACAATCCAATTCATCCGATTACTACAGGGAGGAACCCCAACTCTAGCTAAGAAGCACCCTCCATCCACTTCCCCTTTTCTGAAGGGTTTTTTTTTTTTTTTTTTTTGGATGAGTAACAAGTTTTAATATGTCAAAAAAAGGTATAGCCCAAGTTCACATGAAGTGCACAATAGGTTCTCCCACAATTAAAGTTAAAACTCTAAAATTTCAATGATCAACCAAATCTAATATGTTTGAACAAGGAACAATCCTGACACAACCATCCATTCAAAGAAGAATCTGAGAAATACCAACTTCAGATCTATTAGTCTATTCGCATCCCTGAAAGCTTCTAGAATTAATTTTCTGCCAAATGCACCACATTAAACAATGATGAATAGCCTTCCAATTTTGATGCACCGATGTCAACCAAATCTAACAAAGGCTCATTAACCAGTGTTGGTGACCTGGTCCCATCTAAATGAGGTCCTAGGAGGGTTGGCTTGGTGGTCCTACTGTTTAAGTGGCTCACAAAATTCGAACCCATGCACATGCACTTGGTAGCAAAGTTTTAAATTTTGCTTTGGTAAGCGTTTTGCTTTACCTATTGAAATGGAATATTTCAGCACACATCAATCCAAATACACACACCATGACAACTTCCTCATTCATTCTCCCTCCCTCTCTCCACTTATAAAATTAATACTTAAGTCTTTAACCAGAGAGAGAGAAAGAGAGGATACCAGGCAAAAATAACGAGGCCTATAATATGGGACGCCAAATTGCAAAGGACTCAAAATAAACTCCTGTATAACAAAGTTTGTATTTTCCAATATCTCAATCAATTTTGTGTGAGTATCAGATGTCTGCAACCCAAAAAAAAAGTACAAAATAAGTAAGCGAAAAAATTTATTGAGTAGAAAAGAACAAATGTTTGCAACCAAGTGAAGAAATTAAAAATTCACATATTGAGCAGAATTATGAAGAACAAACCTCAAATCCAACAACATTTTCCACAAATAACATACTTGGAGGCTGAGAAGTACGTGGTATAAGTTCAAGAATCTTGAGAAAAGAAAATGCCCTAGCATCACCAGAGTGCTTTTGAAGACCTAATGGTACAATGTCTTGTGAAACTATTGACCAATTAATAAAATAATCTATAAAACAAGAAGCAAAAAAGATTCACCTTGTCAAGTGTAGGGTTGGCAAGGAGGAGAAAGAAGCCATGCATGTGCCCCATAGCTGTCGAGATCAGCTGCAGTCAGGCTCTGAATATTTCCCTATGTCAATCAACATATTTGAGACGAGAAATTTTGTCACTTTAGAGAATTCTATGTCTTGACAAACCAATGATAATAAAAAGGGAGCACTTAAAAAGGCAAACTCCAAACTTTTGACAACCAGAAATTAAGAAATCCCCATTTCTGAGCAGCTCAAAGTACAGATATTTTTTTGATAAGTCCAAGAATAGATTTAAAAAGGCTGTTGCCAGTGCACAAAGTTCCACTTTTTGCAAGTTTTGGAAGAACTCATGGTAGGCAACCTTACACCCAATTTTTCTTGGAGAGGCTGATTTCCAGACTCAAACCCGTGGCCTATCACTTTTGGTGGAAGGCACTTGCCATTGCACCATGGGGCAACCTCTAAAGCACATATATAAACAACTTGAAAAATGAGTGACAAGAAATAGTAAAATTCATTTTCTTCAATGACTTACAAGCCTGACACCAAATACTCAAAATTGGGCAGTGATAAACATCAACTACTAACCAGGACAAACTGTAAACAACCAAAATTTTGCATTGAATGTGAAAAACTCAATTAACTTCAATGAGCATTAGACAGTATAAACAAAATGAATATTGTAGCAAAGAATTTCACTGCACAAGATTATTACAGTTGTACACCACACTTGTCTTTATAAAGCAGTGAAACTAGAAGATTGAGTACAATATCAGAGTACCCATTTGATTATACTAATAATTTGTACTTCTGAAAGCAAAAAAAAAAAACAAAAAAACAAAAAAACAAAAAACAAAAACAAAAACAAAAAACAAAAAGCAGAAGCAGTGTTTTGTGAAGCAAACCTGATAGGGACGGTGACCAAAATTGTGTTGGTAAACATCATTTGCCTTGTCATTTATATCAAAAGCTTCCACTACTTTTGCATTTACACCCGCCTTCATTAGCGAGTACCTCTATAAAATTTTACATTAAAAAAAACAAAACAAAACATTAATCTTAATTTCAACAATTCATACAAATTTATATTAATATATAAAAGAGAGAAGAAACTTTGAAGGTATTACCATGCCACCAATACCACTGTAGAATTCGAGGACTTTCCATGGCTGCTCGTTTTCTTCTTGCTTCTCAGAACCCAGCCCCGCCATGGGATCGTCTTCTCCGCCGAGAGAGAGAGGCGCACACACACACACACAGAGGTTGCCTTCTAATCTTGTTAGGCTTTAATTTATAATTTTATGCCTGTTTTCCCAGATACACCGTTTTTTGAGATTTCTCCTAAAACGAGCTGTCGTTTTCTTCCACTTGATCTTCTCAACAGGCGCCGTAGTATTGCAGGCCCGAATTTTTTTTTTTTTTTTTTTTTTGATAAGTAATAAGTTTATCTATATATATATATATATATATTAAAAACTGAAACCTCTGAAACTCCCACAATTTTTCACATCATCATTTTAATTTATAATTTTTTTTAATTTTTAAAACTAAATAGTGAGAGAGTCCTAACAGGAGTCTCTCTCCCTCTTTTTTCATCATCATTTTAATTTATAAAAAATTTTAATTTGTTAAACTAAATAGTGAAAGAGTTCTAATAAGAGTCTATCTCTTTTTTCCTTAATCCTAATAGGAGTCTCTCTTTTTTTTTTTTTTTCACGTGTGTCTTTTTTTTTTAACCTAAAGTGAACTCTTAAAAAAAAAAAACTAACGTGAGGTCTAATTTAAAAAAAAAATTATTTTTTTAATCTTAATTCTAACGTAAGTCTTTTAAAAAGTTAAAATTTTCAGTTTTATATTATATATAGATATTATTATCTATATATATATATATATATATAAAACCGAAACCTCTGAAACTCCCACAATTTTTCACATCATTTTAATTTATAATTTTTTTTTAATTTTTAAAACTATATAGTGAGAGAGTCCTAACATGAGTCTCTCTCCCTCTTTTTTCCTCATCATTTTAATTTATAAAAAAATTTAATTTGTTAAACTGAATAGTGAGAGAGTTCTAATAGGAGTCTCTCTCTTTTTTCCTTAATCCTAATAGGGGTCTCTTTTTTTTTCACGTGAGTTTTTTTTTTTTAACCTAAAGTGAACCCTTAAAAATAAAAAAAAAAAAAAACTAACGTGAGGTCTAATTTAAAAAAAAAAATTTATTTTTTAATCCTAATTCTAATGTAAGTCTTTCAAAAAGTTAAAATTTTCAGTTTTATATTATATATAGATAATAACAATAATGTGGCAAGCTCTAAGAATATGAGAATGCAATTTTTAGATCTACTATCAAGATAACATAGATTAGATTGGTAGTTGATAGTAGATATAATTGCAGTTGAATATTATGTAAAATTATCACCATAGAATAGCCCACGTCGAAATGTGTTATGTGAAACCAATAATATGAAAGAAAAATAATTTTTTCTAAATCATTATATTAAAGAAATTAGTTATTTTCATTCATTTTCAAATTATACATTTTTAAAATTTAAGTCATATAATTTTAAGTAAAATAAGTACTTTTAATTTTTATTTAACTATCCCGTGCATCGCACGGGTTAGCGACTAGTTGATATAAAAAGGGATACATCCTTGTACACAGGGAGTGAACAAGGGTTAAACAATCAAGAACAAAAATTACAAGAGTCTAAGAAATCAAGAAAAGATAAATATGATTGGTTCTGCAAAGCAGTCGACCAATCCAATAAGGTTCTAAAGAAAAATAGCTTCAAGTCTGAGATTGATCTCTCCTTATCTTCAAAGCACCTGCTACTTCTCTCTCTCCAAAGACATCACAGTAAGCAATGGGGAACAATCATCCATATACACCCATTTCGATGACAACCATATCTGCCTTGCCAACATGCTAAAAGCCCCATTACAGATTGCGGCATAACCTAGCTCACTCCAAACAATCCAAACACCATAGCCCACATATCCATAGCAACTGGACAGTGAAGAAAAATATGATCAACCGATTCACCATTGCACTTGCACATGTAACACCAATCCAATATCCAAATCTTCCTTTTTCGTAAATTGTCAATCGTTAAGCACTTCCCCAAAGCAGCAATCCAAACAAAGAAAGCAACTCGAGAAGGAATTTTCTGTTTCCAAATACTTTTCCAAGGAAAGCAACAGTCATTAGAGCCCACTAAGAGACTATAATAATCCTTAACCAAGAAGCCCTTCTCTTTATCAAGTTTCCAGCACATCTTATCCTCACCAAACCCTTTCACTGAAGCACCATAAATGGTATCCATGAAACCGGTTAGTGCCTCTGATTCTCGATCATGCACACCTCTAAAGAAACTGACATCCCAAAAAAGAACTCCATTTTCAAGCTTCATAAGCTCAACCACACTAACCTCCTTGTCCCGGCAAAATCTATACAATTCCGGATAGCTGACTACAAGGGAAGTCTCACCACACTAATGATCTTGCCAGAATTTCACCCTTGACCCATCCCCAATATCGTATAGAATGTGGCAAGAAAAAGAAGGCCACCCCCGACTAATATTCTTCCACAAGCCAACACCATATGGACCCTTAACATGCTTAGTACACCAGCCACCCTATTCACAGCCATATTTCACCTCTATCACTTGCCTCCAAAGGACAGCCCTCTCCATCCCAAATCTCCATAGCCACTTACCAAGCAAAGCTTCATTAAAAGGGCTTATCTTCCGTATCCCCAAGCCACCCAAAGCAATGGGACTGCAGACAGTAGCCCATTTAACTAAATGGAATTTTGGTTCATCTCCAATGCCACCCCATAAGAAATTTCTCTGTAGTTTCTCAATTCGGTTAGCCACAGCTATAGGAATAGGAAATAGAGATAGAAAATAAGTGGGTAAATTAGATAGAGTGCTTTTAATTAAAGTGACTCTACCTCCCTTGGATAAGTACAGACGTTTCCATCCTGCTAATCTCTGTTCTATCTTCTCCAAAATTGGGTTCCATATTGCTTATCCTTGAATTTGGCACCCAAAGGAAGACCCAAATACTTCATTGGAAGAGTACCTTGTTTACAGCCATGAAAATTCAATAATAAGTCCAAATTATGCACCATACCAACAAGAACCAACTCTGATTTGCCCAAATTTATCTTTAGACCAGAAACCGCCTGAAACCAAATGAGGATCATATGGAGAAACAAAACGTGATCCAGATCAGCACCACAAAAAAGCAAAGTGTCTTCCGCAAAGAGAAGGTGTGACACCACCAGTGATCTTCCCTCTACACAACCCACATAAAGCCTGACATGTGACCATCATGCATAGCCTTATCCAACATCCTCCCAAGGGCTTCCATAACCAGTACAAACAACAAAGGGGATAATGGGTCACCTTGTCTCAACCCCCTCGAACTCTAATAAAACCCACAAGAAGAGCCATTTATCAGAATAGAGAAACAAACTGTAGATATACAAAAGAAAATCCACTGCCGCCATTTAGCAGAGAACCCACCCTTTTCTAATAGTTGCATAAGAAATCCCCAGTTTACATGATCAAAGGCCTTCTCAACGTCTAATTTACAAAGTAGCCCTGGCAAACCAGTTTTCAATCTACTGTCAAGACACTCATTAGCAATAAGAACAGGGTCAAGAATCTGCCTATTCCTCACAAAAGCATTCTGTGAAGCTGAAATTATATCTTCCATGACTGTGCGAAGTCTGTTGGTTAGGACCTTAGCAATGATTTTATAAACCCCCCCCCCCCCCCCCCAACAAGGCTAATGGGGCGAAAATCCCTAACTTCAATGGCTGCATTTTTTTTAGGGATGAGAGTGATAAATGTTGCATTCAAACTCTTCTCAAACTGACCTTTAGCAAAAAAATGATGAAAAACAGCCATAAGATAAGGTTTGAGAATTCCCCAGCAAGCTTGGAAGAAAGCCATTGGAAACCCATCTGGTCCAGGCAATTTGTCACCATTAAAATTCTTTATGACCTCAAAAATTTCCGTCTCATCAAAAGGTCTATCTAGCCAATCAGCCTTATCACCAGATATTCATGGAAATACCAATACTTCTGGAAACGGTCTATTAACTTGCTCCTCAGAGTACAATTTCTCAAAGAATTGAGTAATACAATTAGCAATCATACCTTGATCGGAAGACAAGATTCCATCAACCATAAGGTTCTCAATTCCGTTATTCCTTCTATGGGAATTGGCCATTCTATGGAAAAATTTAATATTGGCATCCCCCTCCCTCAAGTGTGACACCCTAGACTTCTGCCTCCAACTAATCTCCTCTAAGAGCGTGAGCTTTTCAATATCAGTACGGAGAGTAGTTTGTTCTAACTTTTCTTCAGCTGTTAAGACCTGAAGTAGTTTGTCATCACTCCTCACTCAATTTTCGTCATTCATCACTTAAAATACTCCAATTTTTTCAAACCCACCCGTTTGGCACTCATCACTCAGTTCTGCCTTTGCTTTTTGTTTCCAAAAAAAAAAAAAAAACTGAAAAGACAATATATGTGCTTGATCAGTGAGAGATATGCTGCTGAGATTTGTTTAAAAAAAAAACCAAAAGTCAAGATAGGCGGCTGAACAGTGAGAGAGTTGTAAGTTTAATTACGGAAATACTATTAAAAACAGAGTTATAGATATTGAAAACACCTAAAATATGTTTTCAATTACCATAACTCATCACTCAAAAATCAGAGAATTGAGTGATAAAAACAAAACTAAAAACAAAAACCAAACAGACTTCTCAGTCATAAGTCTCACCATTTTTGAGTTATGGGTGATGGAAACAGAGTTATGAGTTATGAGTTATGGAAATAGCAAATTCAAACAACCCCATAGTAATTGATTAATTTTTATCCCATAAATCTATGAAAACAAAAATTTTCAAATTATTAAAGGAGAATTATTAGTTTACATTATAAAATCAAGATTTCAGCAATAAGTTTTTAGTTTTCAGCAAATAAGCGATATCCAAACAGACCCCTAAGGTTACTAGGTGTTAAATCCATATTTTTATTTAAAATTTTTTAATTGATATTTTCCATTTATTAAGGCAACAAAACGAAAGTTTTTTAAGACTGTTTAGTACTGTCAACAACATTGCATATGTGATAACTTAAATTCTTCTTTTATTGTTGGATTTTTTTCATAGTCAATAAAAAATCCATGCATTGCACGGGTTAGCGACTAGTAATACATAAGTTGAAGAAAATAAAGATAACTTCCACAACTAACCAGAGCATAAGCACAACAAAACTAGGGAATGTATAGCCATCAATATGTTTTTATTTATGAAATTCACTAAGTACCAACTATTACATGAGATGGAGTTCGTAGAAATAAAATACAAAGCATAATAAGCGCAGCAAAGCTACAGAGGGTAAAATTATTTATGGAATTCCATGACTGCCCAAAGAGCATATGCACAGAAAACAACTTGAAAGTTTGAAAATCCGGATTCCTTGCACAAAGCCTCAAATTCTTTCTCAGTTCTCTCCTGGCCTTCAAGGTTCAACAACATGCTAACGTCAAGACGAGAGATATATTGAGAAGTCATACTTGACACTGTAGCTTCTGGCATGAGTAGTTCAATAATAACTACCTTCCCATTATCTGGTAGTGCTTTATAGCAGGTCCTCAAAAGTTTCTTGCAGTTTTCATCATTCCAGTCATGGAGTATATTCTACAAGCGAAAAAATGCAGACACAAAAATGATTACTTTTGAAAAAATTTACCCAAAAATTCTTTATCATCATCTACTTTAAACACAATATCCAAATTCTACCTTCATTACAATTGCATCCCCTTTAGGTAAATTGTGAAACATATCTCCTCCCACGTGCTCAATACCTACATAGAATATGAGTTGGGAAGAATACTTGTGAACAGGACCAGCTTGATAAAAGCCTAAGACAATAATTTTACGTGATATATATATATATATATATAGAGAGAGAGAGAGAGAGAGAGAGAGAGAGTTTTGTATTCAAATCTTGCTAATATCTACGTTTCAATTGATTATATGATTAATTCACTTAAGTTTTCTTGTAATAAAATTAATCTTAAGTAGGATTTCATAAATTCTAATTTTAAAATGCTTCAATATGTATAAACAATTGTAACAAGAGTTATCAATAAAACTGTGTTAGTGATACATGCATTTGGAAAATATTTAATCTAATCTTTTTATATAATCCACTTCACCAATTAGAATTTTTTTCCTAATATTTGTAAAACTTCTTCAAAAACTTATAGTTTTTGAAATAAATATAAACCATCAAAATTTTCACGTAGATTTTTTTAATTATAATAAATGTTATGAATACTGTTTCGAACCCTATTTTGGTTGCCCATTGGAACGAAATGTTTCGATACCGGCTTATTTAAGCATACCGTTTTAAGGTGTTTTGGAGTTACCGCTATTTATAATAAAAAAAAAAATATATTACTAATAAAAAAATCCATATAAATTATTAAGAGTTTTAAAGAAGTTATAAATACATATTTCAACTAATATATAATTGTTAAGCCCAAATAATAATAATAATAAGTATCAGTTCAATCATTTATAAAATATAATAAGAGTAATAATATGAAAAAAAAAAAAAAGAGCCTAAGTGTTAATAATAATAATTGGAACAGTGGAAGAGGGTTAAGGCTAAATCATTCTATTTTTATTGGTAGTCTTGTGGGGCTCACTAAAACATAACAAAGAAAAAATTCAAAATTTAAAGTGACAAGAGAGAAGAGTATCACGTGATGGGCTGGCAAAACAAACAAAAAAAATTTAAAACAAAGGACATAGCATTTAAGGAAGAGAGAAGAGTATTTTTATTATTAGTGTTGTGGGGCTCACTAAAACATAACAAAGAAAAAATTTAAAATTTAAAGTGACAAGAGAGAAGAGTATCATGTGGTGGGCTGGCAAAACAAGCAAAAAATATTTAAAACAAAGGACATAGCATCTAAGGAAGAGCACGACGACAAACACATTACCATTTACTTGTACAGCACACAAATAAAAAACAAAAGGCCGAGTGGTAGGACCGAAACCCACCAGAAGAAAAAAATGAGGAAGATGGGTTCGAAACCCACCAGAAGAAGAAGAAGGGTCTGAAACCAAGAAGAAGAAGAAGAAGAAAAAGAAGAAAAAAAAAAAAATACAAGAAGAAGAAGGGTCCGAAACTAGGGATGGCAATTTTGCCCCGCCCCTCCCCCGCTTCGCCCCGCGCGGGTTTTTCCCGCCCCACAAAGGTGGTGGGGCGGGGATGAGGTGAGATTTTAGCCCTCGCACCACGGGGCGGGGCGGGGCGGGGATGGGTTTAGACTTTTTAGCCCCGCCCCGCCCCATCCTCGCCCCTCCCACATTGATAAGGGTTGAATTGTAAATTTTTCATACTCTAAAACCCTACTATTTAAACAAATATATTATCAATTTATTTAATTCTACCTAATATGGTTCTATGCCTTTCTTTTCTCTTTAGCAAAGTTGGAAATAAGGTACCAATTTTAATGTTTTCTTTTGTCTTTATTAGAAACAAATTTATATTCCATTGAATCATTGATTTTGTTCTATGAGATTTTTTGTTTTTATTGTGATATTGTCTTGTTAAACACTTGGATAATATTATTTAGTTTTTGCTAAAAATTAGTTTGATTTGATGGGATGAATTTATTTGTAATTTCAAGTATATTTTTATTAATGAAATAGATTTTAATTAAAAAAAATATAATAATTGTGGACAAATCAACAAGAAGCAAAGTTTTGCGGGGTGGGGCGGGGCTTCGCGGGGCCCCAAGGGGCGGGGATGGGGCAATAAAATTTTTCTCGCCATGCGGGGCGGGGCGGGGATGGGGCAAGACAAAACTATGCGGGGCGGGGATGAAGACACCATCCTTCGGCCCCGCCCCGCCCCATTGACATCCCTATCCGAAACCCAGAAGAAGAAGAAGGAGGTAGGATTTTTTTTTTTTTTAAGCCAAAATCTGGTACCGGCCGAAATATGTATTTCGTCCGAAATTAGCCGAAATTGGCTAGAATGGTCGGAACACTCCGAAATAGGTCAAAATTTGACCCGAGGTGGAATGAGGAGTATTATGGTACCAGTTTTCATGCCGGTACGAAATATTCCGGCCGTTCTGGCTGGAACGGAACAGAATCAATAACAATGATTATAACCAGTTTGTTGCTATTAATGAATTTCTCAAGATATCCTTTTGAGATTCAATTCATTCTTCTATTTTTCTTTCTTTTTTTTTTCTTTTTAAATTTCTCATGTCCTGATTCTTATTTTTCAAGAAGTTTACTTTCAAAATAATATTTACAAATAAAAAAGGCCTATATAGAATATAAATTTATAAAATGACTAGAATAAAATAAAATTTAAAAAGTAAACTAATATAATATGACTAATCAAAAGCAGTATTAGAATTTTATTTATCAATAGAATCACTCAATAACCTCAACCTTCACAAGATCCTTCCGTGACTTTCCCTTTGCACAAGCATAATCAGTTTCTTAACCCTCTAATAATGCTTTTTTGTGATCATTTGATGAGATTTTACTCTTTAAAACTCATTTCACTCTTAGTTATTACTATCCCTTACTTGGCACCACTAGCATGTTGGGTTTCTTAACCCTCTAAGAAAACTTTTTTTGTGTTTTTTTTTTTTTCCACTTAAATTTCTTAATCCTTACTAAAGGTATTGTAATTGAATTGGCACATTCCCATACATAAAATGCTCGAGAGTCTAGACAGGGAAGAGTCCAAGCTACGAAATTAGTAGCATATTGTGATTATCTCTAAAAAAAAGTTTCTTAATTCTCGAATAATTTTTTTTTTTTTTTTTGTTATCATTTTATGAGATTTTGTTTTTTGCAGCTTTTTTTTTTTTTTTTTTTGTGGAGATAGTTCGTGCATTATCACAATGAATGTTGAGATGTTACTTTGTGCATCGATGGTATTATCAATTGCAAAATTAATAATAATATACACGTATGACAACAAAATTATAAAGTGCCAATCATAATGACAAAAATTATTGAATAAATGATGATTTTATACTTCAAAAAGTAAGAAAAAGATAATACATATTTAATAATTATAAGAACAAAAACAATAACAAAATTGAGGACACTATATAAATAGTAGAGTAGGGATATAACTCTATTACAACCATGTAGCCTAATTTTTTTTTTCTTTTTTACTTTGTAATGTGTGAGGCTTTTATGCAATGGTAATGGAAACCTATAAAAGTGTCTTTATTATTATTATTATTATTATTATTATTATTATTATTATTTTTATTTTTCCTTCAGCGGTATATTAGAATTTGACATACGCTAGTTGCTGAGCCTTAACAGCAGTTCCTACCAAACAAAGATACTATAATTTAATAAGTAGGTGTTTAATGAATTATAAACAAATTTTATAGTAATATTATTAAGTAGATTAACCCTACTAAAGAAATTAAGAATTTTACCAGTATAAGATGGTGCACTTTGTATCACATGAGGCAAGTCAAAGTTAATGCCTTTAATGGAAGGATACTTGGAAATGATCATGCTTAGGCATTTCCCAGTTCCGCCCCCAACATCAACCAATGATGTTAGCCCCACAAAGCCTTGGTATTCCTCAACAATTTTCGACAGGGCTATTGTGGAAAGATCAGCCATGCACTTGTTGAACAGTATGTTGAAAGCTGGATCCTTGTCCATATATTGGAACAAGGACATTCCATGCACTTTTTGAAATTGATTACCACCTTCAAGAATGGCATGCTTCATACGTAGGCTGCAACGTAGAAACAAAGCAGATAACAGAAGGAAATACAATACACAAGTAATATTATTTTGATTCATCATATATATATCAACATAGGGCAAATTGGCAATATATAATTCTTTTTTCCCAAATATATAATTTACTGTGGATTAACAAATAATTTTTTTTTTTTAATTTACAACAACGGAATATATTAATATTAACGCTGTAAAAACAATATTTTTCACAGCTACTCATAAAATTTGTCAAATTTGAATTAACATCACTTTTATTACACATCAATCACTATAATTTATATTATCAATTTTGAAAAATATTATGTCCCGATAATTATTGATATTGGGATTCCTAACGGCATAAATAAGAAGTAACAGCCAGCAAAATCATTCAATTATGATGAAATGTTACTGCCCTTTTTTGCATCATGCTTTTGCATTTATACAAAATCAAGGAGACTTGTGTATACCTGGTCTCCCAAAAGGCTCGGTGAGAACTGAAAGTTGAAAGAGAAGCCAGGGAACTTCCATCATCTTTTTCAACTAAGAAGTAAGAGGTTGGTGTGAGTCCATAAAGTCTCTCAACCCTACCATCTTCAAGCGTGTGGATAGAGCATGTCAAAAGGGAGTGACTAACAAGGAATCGCAACATGCGATCCAACCTAGCAGGTGTATCAGAATCAGAGTCCTTTGTTGGAAGCTGAGAAGCAATTTCAGAAGTTGTGATACAAGCAGCAGGGCCTGCTCTAGCAATAATCCCAAACAGGTCAAACTCAATGGCTGCATTTAGGACACAAGAAAATATTTGGGCACTGGAGACTAGCATAGCCTGGAGGCATGCCTTATCATCTTCACTAACACTAAGTGTGGGTGTAACTTTGTTTTCTAAGGAACCCATTTTAATTTGCTTCTTTCTCCCTTTTCGTTTTTCCTTCTCCTATAAATAGGCCCTGCATGAAATTTATCTTGTGGTGTAGATTTAAAACCAATTTTTCTACAGCCATCAGACCAAAGTCGTCCTTGTTGCGCTAATACAGTGGCCTTAGTCCGCAAACGTGCTTAGAATCTTCTACTATGTACTATATAGTAGAAAATTCTAAGCACACATGTAATAGTACTATTGCACGTATGCTTAGACCAGCTTGTTGAATATGAGCAGGGACCGAACCATGTGCAAGAAGAGGGGGGCTGTGGCCCCCCCCAAATTTTTTTAAAATATTAAATTATATATATATATATATATATATTTAAGATTTTAGAAAAGAAGTCCATGAAAATTATATTTGCCCCTCTCAAGAAAATTATATTTGCCCCCCTCGACTTCGAATTCTAGTTCCGTCCCTGAATATGAGCTCATGCCACGTTAACATCAAAGAGAAGAAGAAAAATAAAAGATTGATGTAGAGATTAATTCTTTAGTATTTGTGTTACACACTGATTTAGTGAACGAGTCGTGTTCAATTCAAATTAGTTAGGTTTGGGTTGAAAATAATTTCAGGTATAAACAGATCATTCTAATGAGTTGTGAGTAGATTAAGTCGGTCAAGTTATGGGTTGACGCGTATTTTTTCACATGCAAAAATAAAAAATAAATTAAAAATTTACTAAATGTCAAAAATAATAAAATAGTCAAAAATAAAAATTACATAATACATAGATTTTTAAGTTTACACAATTCAAAGTTCACTAATAATATCATTACCATAAAAATTTAGGTGACTTTTCATTAATTACCCAATCCTACTCCTTCAAAACTTTCATATATTTGTACTTCTTCTTTAACGGAGGAAAACACAAAGCAACACTAAGTAGCAAGTATGAATCATAAAATGACACTGTCTAACGGCCAAAATGGCCATATACCATTATTTGGCAAAATATTTAACAATATGCCATTATTTGTGAATTATTTAACAATTTACCACTCTTTTGAAACTCGAGTTTGTCGTGTAATTTGAGTTGTAAAAACTTAAGTTCTTTAAAAAAATAACCTTCAAATTTGCTGTGTCATTTTTTATGAAGCTTAAGTTCCAGTACCATCAAAAAATTTTCATGGAATTCGAGTTTCACAAACTCGAGTTTTAAAAAAATGATAAATTTTTAATTATTTCACAAACAAATAGTAAATTCATACCTATTTTACCAAATAGTAATACTTGGCCATTTTGGCTTGTCTAACTTGAAAAAGCAAAAGAAAAGAAGGGAAATTGACACCGAAATAAAAGCTTCCTACACATCAAAGTTTTGTTTTGTTTTTTTTTTTTTTTTTTTTTGACACATCAAAGTTAAGTTATATTATATCACTGTTGTTTTTTTTTTTTTTTAAATGCCGCATCACTTTTAACTTATCTTGTCTCACATTTTCAAATTTCTCACCTAAATATACGGTTACGAGACTTTTTTTTTTTTTAGCAAAAATCTAAAATTGACCTTTTAACTTTCGACTTTTTTCATTTCAGTCTTCTAACTTTTAATTTTTGTCAATGCAAAATTCCGTTAAATCTCAGTTATATCTTGCCGTTAATTGAGCCAAAACGATATTGTAAGGACACAAATAGCGCGATTGGGCTTGTTCACAAGAGAGCTGGAGGCCCAGAATGTATTTGCTATCCTAACAATGAATTTGTAAAGAGGGTGGACCAAAGATCACCGGAGTAGACCTGTATGGGTTGAAGGCCCAAGTATGGTAATGACCAGACGTATATTAATCTTATGATTACAGATTACAATTTTCCCTTCGGCACTGTCCGAGGAGGGTATTGGTACAAATAATGTTTGGGCTTCTCTTTTTTCTTTCTCCTTTCTTTTTTCTTCCGTCCTCCCCCTTTTTCTTTTCTCCTCCTTCTATTTATATGCCCTCACCCATCGCATGGGCTTTTTTCATCCTTATCCCTTCCGGGAGCAGCTGTAAAGGAGGGGGTCACTGTTCAGGAGTCTTTTCTTATTAATGCGGCCATGATGTTAGCTGCAGGGTCATAAATGCGGTGGCAGCAGCCTTTTTGCTTAATATCTGATTGTCGCCATCTGTCCTTACGATCAACACAAATCGGGGGATTCTCTGGGAGAGATAAGATTGAGGCTGGTGCACTGATTCGGGACACCTTTTTAATAGTCCGAGCAGAAGGTCTCCTCAGACAAGGCTTAGATTCGCACTTCAGCATTGGATCAGGCCGGGCAAATGCTTCATGAGGTGTAGTCTTCGGATGTATAGGTCTCCTCGGACGGACCCACGGCCTAGGATCTGATGTTGGGCCCTTTACCCCTACAATAGCCCCTCAAAGTTCCAGTTTTTTCCTTTTATCCGAGGAGAAAGGTGGGACTTTGATTTCTACAAGGCTGAAACCCATCAAGCGCTCCAACAAATCCACGTGGATGCGCCGTTTCGCGAGATTTCCATTTTCCAAAGACGCTTTGGAAGTTGTAGCGCATCCTTTATTACTCTGGGTGGCGCTTTGTCTCCTTGATCAACGGTTGAAAGTAGATCGTGCGGCTGGGATTTCCCTATGAAAATTTGAGCGGGATAGATCCCACCACTTTCGCATGCTATAAATATAAGAGGCCGTGAGAAGGTGAGTTTCTTCACTTTGCATTCGTTTAAGTACCCAGTATTCCAGTACCTCCTACCGATACACGTTTCATCGTTTTAGGCATTCCGAGGAGATTTTTATAAAGATTCCTAGGTTTCCAAGAAATTTCCGAACTCACAATACCTCCATCTTTCGTAAGTATTCACTTCTTTGGCTCATTCCATCTTGGTCGAGTACCTCGACCTCCTTCTTCCTCTTCTCTATTTTTGCCTTTAGGGAAGTTTCTTAGCAAACCTTTACCTGTAGATATCGATATGGGTAGGTTTAAAAATTTAGTCGATACCCCCGTAGCCATAGAGCGTTTTAAGGCGAAGTATAATATTCCCGAGGGGGTTAGCCTTCGTTATTGTCCACCAGAGGACATTTTAATTTCTAGGAGGTCCGGGGATGTGGTTATCCCTGTGATTGCCTTTTTAGAGGGGGGAATGTCCATTCCTATGGGCAACGTCACTAAGGAGTACCTCAGGAACCACCGATTGTGTCCACACCAATATGCTCCCAATGTGTTTAGGATTCTGGGGTGTGTAGACGCCCTTAATGAAATGATGGGCCTAAGACTCACCTGGCACGACGTCGTACACATGTACGAATGTCATTCCCTGAAGGAGGGGGAGTACTACTTGAAGTCCCGATCTCCGGTCGTGAAAATGATATCGTGCCTCCCAAAATCCAACAAAGGCATGAAGGACGATTTCGTCATCGTCTCGGGGGCGTGGCATGACGGCCACCATTGTCCGACCACTGAGGGGGAGCCAGGTGGGGTACTTTGGGATTAGATTAAGATAATTGTAGGGATTGCAGTTTAGATTTGACTTTATTTTACTGTATATACGTTTAGCCTCGGGAGTGTGATGACTGATTTCGTGTTTTTTTTTTTTTTTTCTTTTGATTGTCATTACAGATAGGCGGTTCGTCTCCCCCAAACCCAATCTCGTGAATGTACACGGGTTGAATTACCTGCTGCGCTCGGAGGTATTTGTCCACTCGGACGGCCAGCTGCGTGCCGCTCATTTGATATTGGATTTTACTCCAATATCGGACAGCTTCCAAGACGTCGGGGACTCTATCCGAGCTAGGGACAAGAGGATTAACCGGATAGACGTATCTCGGCAGGGATTCTTGGCGAACAAGGATCTTCCCCCAGTCCCTTGGCCGCTTCAGCAAGTCGCCCCCCAAGAAGTTACACAAAGGGAAAGCTCCGCTTCGACTCTACCATCGTTGGAGGCAGAAATAGACCAATTCCACTTCGAAGGGGAGGAAGAAGTGCAAACCAAACCCCTCAGCTCTCAACGTTCCGAAACCTCGGAAGACATAGAAGAGATGCCTTTGCAGCCGAGGAGGGGGTTAAAAGCCTTAATAGCAGGGCGGAATGAGGGGACATCTTCGAAGGAGGCCCCTAAAGAGAAGGAGACTGGCAAACTCCCTCCTCCCCCTCCACCCACCACTGCAACCGGTTTCCTTCCTATTCCTGATCTGAAGAGGAAGAAGAAAGTTGTTGACCTGGATGCCGAGGAGGGTGAAGTGTCTCCTCGGCAACAAAGAGGGGGGAAGCAGCAGAGGAAGGACGACAGGAGAGCCTCACCGCCAAGGCACCGGGGTGACCTCCACCCCCGGGAGGTTCAGCTACCACAAGTCTAGGCTCCTCGGCTGGACGTGGATGGGGCCCTGATCACTGTTAACGCATCCATACGGGAGTTCCAAAACGGCCACTCAGGATACGTCGCTGAGGCCTTGGAGCGTCCATTGCTTCTCCCTTGGGATATGGACACAGTGAGGTCTTGGAGGCAAGCCGACCTTTTTATGTCTATGAAGAGGGACTTAGCCATGGTGAGTCCATTATCTCTTTTGTATATAGAAGGTTTACTCATGTCTAAGTTATGCATTTTGTGATGGTATAATTTGGTGTTTCTTCTTTCGCAGCTTACTCAGCAAGTCTTCGTTGCGGAGGATTGGGTCAGGGACGCCCGTAACGTGGCCAGGGCCGAGTCCCAATCCCGCAAGGAAGTGGAGAAGAGCCTGGGGGAGCTGCAGAACCAGAAGCTCGAGCTGGCCAACAAGCTAATTGTTGAAGAAAGGGAAAGGAGGAGTGCTCAGGCCGGGCTGCAGAATGCCCAAGACCAAGCCGAGGACCAGCGGAAGAAGCTTCACATGACGGAGATAGAGCTGGCCACTGCGAGGCAATTGGTTTTGGATCTTCGCACCCGAGACGAAAAGGCCGAGAAAGCTGAGAAAGAAGCCAAGGCGGCGCTGAGGGCGGCAGAGGCCGAGAAGGATGCTGCATACCTCCGCGGCATTGAGGAGACGGAGAAGAGGCTTGCAGAGGAGGTTACTGAAGTCTGCAGGGACTACTGCCAATCCACATGGGAAGAGGCTTTAAACATGGCTGGAGTCCCTGCCGACTCAGAACTTAGGCAGCCGGGGAAGACGTATTTCCACCCGGATCTGGCCTTGATGCCGGCTGGCCCCTCTTCCTCATCTCCTTGTGCCCCGGAACAAGCGAGCCAAGCGGTGATTCTTCCTGGAGCGGCTCAGGAGGTTCAAAAAGAAACGGATGCTCCGGGTGAAACACCAGTGTCCGCGGACCCTGATCGGACCGAGGACACGGCTCCCTCAGCGGCCCTGCCAAGCGCTGACGGCAATATCCCTTCCCAAGCCGGACAAGCTTAGAGTTAGGCTTTTAGGGCTCTTAGTTGCTTCTACGAATGGTTCTCATCTTGTATTTAGCGAGTAGGTCGCATATGGAACTATTGTATTTCAATTCTGTGATTTAATGAAACTATTTTGCCCAACTTCATTTGTTTTCAATTCTGTTTGTTTATTTGCTCAAAGTTTATGTTTATAGATAGAAACCTTAAATTCTGGTTTTGACTTAACGAATGATAAGGAATTTGAGTGAGCATACTTAGCTGTCATACCGTTGACTTGTTAAATGAAGTAAGAATAAGTGCTTAGAGCATGCAGCCTAAATGAATATGGAGAGGGCAGACTCGTCTACGATTTCGTACCACCTTTAAAGGAATGAGGGGAAAGTGATCATTTACCCAAAAATGGTTGATCCGAGAGGTCAGGCCTGACAAGGATTACACTTAATATTTAGGAGCATTAAGGTGCCTTAGGTTTTGTTTAACACTCAGTAATATTAATTTACCCAAGGTGTGTGGTCGGGGAGACCAGGCACGACCAAGGTTATGTTCAATACTGAGTAGTGTTACTTTTACCCAAGGTGTGTGTTGTCCGAGGGATCAGGCACGACCAAGGTTCTGTTTAATACTTAGTGGTGTTAATTTACCCAAGGTAGGTGGTCCGAGGAGCCAGGCCTGACCAAGGTTCTGTTTAACACTTAATAGTATTAATTTACCCAAGGTGTGTGGTTCGAGGGACTAGGCACGACCAAGGTTCTGTTTAATACTTAAGGGTGTTAATTTACCCAAGGTAGGTGGTCCGAGGAGCCAGGCCTGACCAAGGTTCTGTTTAACACTTAATAGTATTAATTTACCCAAGGTGTGTGGTCCGAGGGACCAGGCACGACCAAGGTTCTGTTTAATACTTAAGGGTGTTAATTTACCCAAGGTAGGTGGTCCGAGGAGCCAGGCCTGACCAAGGTTCTGTTTAACACTTAATAGTATTAATTTACCCAAGGTGTGTGGTCCGAGGGACCAAGCATGACCAAGGTTCTGTTTAATACTTAGGGGTGTTAATTTATCCAAGGTAGGTGGTCCGAGGAGCCAGGCCTGACCAAGGTTCTGTTTAACACTTAATAGTATTAATTTACCCAAGGTGTGTGGTCCGAGGGACCAGGCACGACCAAGATTCTGTTTAATACTTAGAGGTGTTAATTTATCCAAGGTAGGTGGTCCGAGGAGCCAGGCCTGACCAAGGTTCTGTTTAACACTTAATAGTAGTAATTTACCCAAGGTGTGTGGTCCGAGGGACCAGGCACGACCAAGGTTCTGTTTAATACTTAGGGGTGTTAATTTACCCAAGGTAGGTGGTCCGAGGAGCCAGGCCTGACCAAGGTTCTGTTTAACACTTAATAGTAAACAATATGAGAAACTTTAATAAGAGAATGGAAACTTTCATTTAGTAGTAATACCTTTTGAGGTTATTTACATTCTAGGGGTGTGGTACAGCCCTTTCATCCAAATCTTCTAAATAAAAAGCTCCTATCCCAGCTACTGATAGAATACGGTAGGGGCCTTCCCAGTTAGGTCCTAACTTTCCCCAGGCCGGATTCCTCGCAGTGCCCACTATTTTTCGCAAAACCAAATCTCCAGGGGCTAAAGGTCTTAGTTTGACATTGGCATCATAACTCTGCTTGAGCTTGTGTTGATAATAGGCTAATCGCACTGCGGCATTTTCCCTACGCTCAGCGATCAAATCCAAATTGCTCTTCAGCTGTTCGTCATTGTTGTCCGAGGAGAATGAACTGGTTCTAAGTGTGGGGAACCCAGTCTCTATGGGGATGACAGCCTCAGCGCCATACGTCAGGGCAAAAGGAGTTTCTCCGGTAGACCTCCGAGGAGTAGTCCTGTAAGTCCAAAGCACATGTGGTAATTCCTCTACCCATTTTCCTTTGGCATTGTCCAACCTCTTCTTGAAGCCGCTTACTATGACTTTGTTGACTGCCTCAGCTTGGTCGTTTCCTTGAGGATATGCAGGGGTGGAGTACCTGTTAGTGATGCCTAATCCACCACAGAAATTTCTGAATGCTTTACTGTCGAACTGAAGGCCATTGTCCGAGATGAGGGTATGCGGCACCCCGAACCGAATAACAATATTTTTCCATACAAACTTCTGGACATCCACATCCCTAATGTTGGCTAACGGCTCGGCTTCAACCCACTTGGTGAAGTAATCTGTTGCAACGACCAAGTATTTTTTGCTTCCGACTGCCTTAGGAAAAGAACCAACGATGTCTAGGCCCCACTGAGCGAAAGGCCATGGACTTGACAGAGGATTCAAAACTCCCCCCGGTTGATGTATATTTGGGGCAAACCTCTGGCACTGATCACATTTTTTCACATATGCTTGCGATTCTCTTTGCATGTTTGGCCACCAGTACCCCTGGGTTAAGGCCCTGTGTGCTAGGGACCTTCCTCCCATGTGACTGCCACAAATCCCTTCGTGTAGTTCTTCGAGGAGCAACTCTGTGGCCTCAGGGTGCACGCATAATAGATAGGGTCCGGAAAGAGAACGTTTGTATAACTTCTGGTCCCCTGATAGCCAAAACTGAGGAGCCTTTCTCCTCACCTTGTCGGCTTCAGTCTTGTTTACTGGCAAGATATCTTCTCGGAGATAAATCATCATAGGGTCCATCCAACTTGACCCTACCCTGGCTTGACAAATAATAGGCCCTTCACTTGCTGCAGAATACCTTCGGACATCTTCTACTATGATAAGCCGGGGCAGCCCCTGAGCCAAGGTGGTTGCGAGAGTAGCCAAGGAATCCGCGTGCGTGTTACCACTCCGCGGAACATGTCGCAAATTGAATGACTTGAATTGCGGTTGCAGCTGTTTGACCTGCTTCAGGTATTTCTGCATTCTTTCATCTCGAGCCTCTAATTCCCCTCGGATTTGACCGACGACCAAAGCCGAGTCCGAAAACACTTCTAGGATACTGCCCCCCATTCTTTTGACCATAGCCACCTCGATCAACAATGCTTCGTATTCAGCCTCATTATTGGTTGCCGAGAAGTTTAGTCTTAGGGATTTTTCGATTACAACGTCCTCGGGAGAGATTAAAACGAGCCCCACACCTGAACCTCGTTGATTGGCTGCACCGTCCACATATAACTTCCAGGATTCGGACCGTTGTATAGCGACGAGACCAACTGAATTTTCATCCATGGGCGTTGTTCCAGTTATCCCTTCCAACACAGGCTCAGCAAACTCGGCCACTAGATCGGCTAATACCTGCCCCTTGATCGAGGTGCGGGGCATGTACTTTATGTCGAAAGCCCCCAGTATGGTACCCCATTTAGTAACCCTTCCCGTATAGTCAGCACTGCAAAGCAGCGACCTGAGCGGGAGTTGGGTGAGGACCACAACCGTATGTGATTGGAAGTAATGGGAGAGTTTACGAGTGGCATAAATTATCGCAAAGATAGCCTTCTCAAGTGGCAGGTAGCGGACCTCTGCCTCGTGAAGAGATTTACTTACATAGTAGACAGGCCTCTGGACTCCATTGTCAACTCGTATAAGTACTAAACTTACAGCATGGGTGGCTACCGCAATGTAAGCGAATAGGACCTCATCCGCAGTAGGACTAGACATGATAGGTGGCCGAACCAAGTATTCTTTCAGCTGTTGGAAAGCTAGAATACACTCTTCATTCCATTCAAATCCCTTCCATTTATTCAGCAGCTGGAAGAAAGGCCGACACCTTTCTGCGGATTTGGAAATGAATCGGTTGAGAGCAACAGTCATCCCGGTCAACTTCTGTACTTCCTTTGGGTTCCGAGGAGGCTGCAGACTGTTAATTGCCTTTATTTGATCGGGATTCACTTCGATTCCCCGATGAGTGACCATATATCCCAGGAACTTTCCTGACCCAACACCGAAAGAACACTTCAAGGCGTTGAGGCGCAGCTTGTGTTTCCTTAAAATCTCGAAGATGTTCTCAAGGTCCCGGACGTGGTCGGACTCAAGCTTGCTCTTGACCACCATGTCATCAATATAGATCTCAATGCATTTCCCTAATAGCGGTTCAAACATTTTGGTCATCATTCTCTGGTAAGTGGAGCCTGCATTCTTCAGACCAAACGGCATCACCTTGTAGTGATAGTTCCCAATGGGAGTCACAAAGGCTGTTTTCTCTTGATCATTCAGGGCTAGAGGGATCTGGTGGTACCCTTGGAAAGCGTCCAAAAAACTCATTCGTGGATGCCCTACAGTTGCATCCACCAGTTGATCAATCCGTGGCATGGGAAAAGGGTCCTTTGGACATGCTCTGTTTAGATCTGTAAAGTCCACGCATACGCGCCATTTCCCGTTCTTCTTCTTCACCACCACCGTGTTGGCCAGCCATTCTGGATAGAACACTTCCCTGATAGCCCCTGCCTCCTTGAGTTTGTTCACCTCATCCCTGACAGCGTCAGAATGCTCCCTAGATGAGCGCCGAGGTGGCTGCCTTTTGGGAAGTACAGCTGGGCTCACATTAAGGTGGTGACAGATAAACCCGGGATCAACTCCTGGGGCCTCATAAGAGTTCCAGGCGAACACATCCGCATTTCTCCTAAGGAAAGCCAGCAGTTCCTCCTTTTCCCGAGGGGATAGCTGATCCCCAATCTGGAAAAACTTGTCTGGATCTTCCCCGATAACAACTTTATCTAACTTTTCACATTGCTCCTCGGACGGATCCTCGGCTCTAGGGGGAGCTTGAAACGTTGATTGCTATGAATGCCCGACCGAAGTGGTTGTCAGCTCGGCATCCGGCTGACGTGAAATGGCGGCTATAAGGCACTGCCTTGCCATAGGTTGACTTCCTATGATCTCTTCGATTCGTCCCCCAGACGGAAATTTAACTTTTAGATGTAAGGTTGAGGAAACGGCCCCCAAAGCATGAAGCCAAGGTCTGGCTACGATGGCCGTATAGGGGGAATATGCATCTACAACAATGAAGTCAACTTCAACTAATTCGGACCCTGCTTGTACGGGCAGCCTAATTTGACCCTTAGGGATGACGGTCTTCCCATCAAAGCTGACTAAAGGCGACTCATATGCAGTCAGATCTTCAAGCCGTAGGCCCAGTCCCCTATATAAATCTGGATACATGATCTCGGCTCCACTCCCTTGGTCAACCATCACCCTCTTCACATCGTACCCTCCTATTCTGAGGGTGATGACCAAAGCATCGTCATGAGGCTGAATCGTTCCCACCTTATCCTCGTCTGAGAAGCTCAAGACTGGTCGGACCTCCGTTCTTGCCCGTTTCGTTTCTTGATGGTCACCCTCAACAGATGTCCCAGAGATAGACATTACTCTGGAGGGGCAAGATCCAGTTCTTCCGCGGGCCACGAAGATAACGTTAATCGTGCCCAAAGGGGGCCTTGATGAGGCAGTCCCCGAAGCCCCTGGCCTAACATGATCTCCCTGGGTATTTGGCCGGTGCATGAACTGTTGCAACTTTCCTTCTCTTGCAAGTTGTTCCAAATGGCCCTTCAACGTCCTGCAATCCTCCGTGGTGTGCCCCCGCTCCTGATGATACTGACAATGAAGACTCTGGTTGCGCTTCAAAGGGTCTCCTCCCATCTTGTTCGGCCATTTGAAGTATGGCTCATTATGAATTTTCTCTAGAATCTGATGAATGGGCTCTCGGAACACGGTGTGAACTGCTTGCGATGCAGCAGACCCGGACTGCATGCTGTAGTCTCTCCGCGGCCTGCTATTACTGTACCTGTCCGACCTGAAGTCCCTCTTCTCCTGAGGGACAACCTTTGCCTTTCCCTTTCCAAGTAACTGGTCCTCCTCAACCCGCTTATACTCGTCTATGCGATCCATAAGTCGGCGGACACTCCTCACAGGCTTCTTGGTCAGAGACTTCCTTAGGTCGTGCTCGGCTAGCAAGCCGACTTTGAATGTCCTCACAGCGACGTCATCGAAACTTCCTTCAATCTCATTAAACATCTCCCAATACCTGTCCGAGTAGGTCTTTAGCGTCTCTCCTTCCCGCATAGACATGGATAGCAAGGAGTCCAATGGCCGGGGGACCCTGGTGTTCGTTACAAACCGAGAGCAGAAAGCCCTTGTGAGCGCCTGAAAGGATCCAATGGAATTTTCCGCGAGACCATCAAACCACCTCATGGCCACAGGCCCCAGACTGGAAGGGAACACTTTGCACATGAGGGTCTCGTTCCGAGCGTGGACAGCCATTTTCTGATTGAAATGGCTCACATGCTCTACGGGGTCAGTCCGTCCGTTGTATGCGGTAAAAGTGGGTTGAGTAAAACGCCGAGGTAGGTTCCCCCCCTCGATGCCGCGTGTAAAGGGCGACCTGGAAATCTGGTTGAGTGCCTTTGTCATGGCATCATGCCCGGTACCCCTCGAGTACGTATTACGACTCCTGCGGTCACGATGAGGTTCTTCTTCGTAGGAGAAAGATTCGCTTGGTAGTGTTCTGGAACGGGGTCTGTAACTAGCGTCTTGATCATCAACGTAAGAATCATCCGTGGAGGATGAACTGCTGGATGGACTGCGTCTCCTTTGCGCACGACGCAACTTCCTTTCAAGGTGATCAATTCGGCGTTGCATGGTCTTATGAGTCTCATCACCGTCATTCCGTCGTTGACTTCCCGCAGTACGGTTAGTGTGTAGGCTTCCTTCACGGTCCCTCTGGCGCTCCAGGTGCAAGAAGTGGTCAACATGCTGAGAATCAGCTGATTCTGCCCTGTCTGATCGAACCATGACTCAAGCTATAGCACCCAGGTACACTCGTAATCTTCCCACAGACGGCGCCAATTGTAAGGACACAAATAGCGCGATTGGGCTTGTTCACAAGAGAGCTGGAGGCCCAGAATGTATTTGCTATCCTAACAATGAATTTGTAAAGAGGGTGGACCAAAGATCACCGGAGTAGACCTGTATGGGTTGAAGGCCCAAGTATGGTAATGACCAGACGTATATTAATCTTATGATTACAGATTACAATTTTCCCTTCGGCACTGTCCGAGGAGGGTATTGGTACAAATAATGTTTGGGCTTCTCTTTTTTCTTTCTCCTTTCTTTTTTCTTCCGTCCTCCCCCTTTTTCTTTTCTCTTCCTTCTATTTATATGCCCTCACCCATCGCATGGGCTTTTTTCATCCTTATCCCTTCCGGGAGCAGCTGTAAAGGAGGGGGTCACTGTTCAGGAGTCTTTTCTCATTAATGCGGCCATGATGTTAGCTGCAGAGTCATAAATGCGGTGGCAGCAGCCTTTTTGCTTAATATCTGATTGTCGCCATCTGTCCTTACGACCAACACAAATCGGGAGATTCTCTGGGAGAGATAAGATTGAGGCTGGTGCACTGATTCGGGACACCTTTTTAATAGTCCGAGCAGAAGGTCTCCTCGGACAAGGCTTAGATTCGCACTTCAGCATTGGATCAGGCCGGGCAAATGCTTCATGAGGTGTAGTCTTCGGATGTATAGGTCTCCTCGGACGGACCCACGGCCTAGGATCTGATGTTGGGCCCTTTGCCCCTACAGATATCATTCTAACTTTTTAAAAAAAAAAAAAATTTCAGATTTAAAAGAAAATTAAAAAAAAAAACTGATATTAAAAAAAAAAACATTTAATCCACGATTCCATCAATGGTTAAGATTCACGACACGACATCATCTTCACCTACCCACTTCACTTGCTCTTCCTTCAAAGACCGACCTGATCTCTGACTAGTTGGTTCAGTTCGCCTTTGCCTCATGCTCTCAATATGATCCATCCTAACCATTGTAGGTAGCAAATTTGTCTAACAACTTTACCTGTAATCAAGCTGATCTTAATGGCATTGCTGCCAAAGAAAAAATAAATAAAAGAGCTTAGAGGAGGAAATGCCCATGATACAGTATGTTTAAATATGATGGGTTTTGGTTTGGACGGAACAAATGTCTTCCATGACTAAGCCGCCATCTTAGTTAACCCCTCCTCACCCACGCCCCTGCACGCACCCCCCCCCCCCCAAAAAAAAAAAAAAGATTTGTTAGTGAAAAGATAGATGAAGTTAATGTTCATTCCACCGACATTTATATAAACTTTCTAGAGTATGATTTTGAACTCTACTCCTCGTCGTCTAAGCAGAGGTCAGGTAGGTCTTTGAAGGAAGAGCAAGCGAAGTGGGTAGATGGAGATGATGACGTGTCGTGAATCTTAACCGTTGATGGAATTGTGGATTAATTTTTTTTTTAAATCAATTTTTTTAAATTTTTTTTAACTCCAAAATTTATTTTAAAAAAATTCAAATCGATGTCATTTTGGCTCAATTAATGGCAGGACATAATTGGGGATTAACAGAGTCCTGCATTGACAAAAATTAAAAATTAAAGGACTGAAATGACAAAACTGAAAGTTAAAGAACAAAAATGAAAAAAACTAAAATTTAAAAGATCAATTTTAAATTTTTGCCTTTTTTTTCTCTTCAAATATTAGAGATACAATAATAGAGTTTTACTTATTTTTACTTGGACTCATATTAACATTATTTTTATATCTATTATTAATAGTTAACCACCTCAATAATTATGAAATTTTTTATGAACTTAGAATTAATGATTTTTTTTTTCATGTTTCTCATCATTTTAATTAGTGGGTCCCAAATTTCACCTAAAATTAAAATAATAAAACACTTTGTTGACGGTACGAAAACCCCAAAGTCGTCACTATATTTTTTTTCACAATTTCTAACTCTGGGTTTTTACTATTTACTTAAATTTTAAATACTTAAAATCATAGAGAAAACATGTTGAATAATATATTTTTTTTTTAAAGTAATCAAGGAAAGTGAACGTTATAAACTATTTTGTAAGTATATTGCTATTCTCTTAACACTTTTGATAATGACAAATTATTGCAAATTACATGTATATTAGATTTTTGTATGACAATTACATTGCTTTACAATTGTCTATTTATTTATTTTATTAGTATTTATTAATAATTTTCAAATTAATTTTTTCTCTTAATTTTGTCCCCCTAAACTGAAATCTTGACTCTACCATTACCTTTAGATGGTTGATATTATGTTAAATTTATAGGGTTTTGCTTTGGAGTGATTTTTTTTTTTTTTTTTATCTAATAGAGTTTCAACCTATGGCGATCACTTCTGATAATTGCTCTCTTTATCATCATACCAAGACACCTATTGGTTTTTAGTGTAGGCAGGGATTTAATCTCAGATCTCTTATTCAACCATCAAAAATTTTACTAGTTGAACTAGCTTTGAAGTGATTGTTAGCTTACATGGTCTACATTTATTTAAAAAAAAAAAAGCATTAAATTACAGTAGTAAACTTACCTATTGTTGGGCCCGTTTTCACTTTGCATACCCATAGCTCAAAACTTAATACTTTACTCACTTGAGATTACCTCTATTTGTTTCTTGTTACCCACCTTTATTAAAAACATAGTCGCTAACCCGTGTGATGCACGGGATGGTTAAATAAAAATTAAAAGTACTTATTTTACTTAAAAGTATATTACTTAAATTTTAAAAATGTATAATTTGAAAATGAATGAAAATAACTAATTTCTTCAATATAATGATTTAGAAAAATTCTTTTTCTTTCATATCATTGATTTCATATAACACATTTCGACGTGGGCTATTCTATGATGATAACTTTATATAATATTCAACTGCAATTATATCTACTATCCACTACCAATCTAATCTATGTTATCTTGATAGTAGATTTATAAATTGTATTCTCGTATTCTTAGAGCTTGCCACATTATTATTATTATCTATATATAATATAAAATTGAAAATTTTAACTTTTTGAAAGACTTACATTAGAATTAGGATTAAAAAATAAATTTTTTTTTTTAATTAGACCTCATGTTAGTTTTTTTTTTTTTTAAGGGCTCACTTTAGGTTAAAAAAAAAAAGACTCACGTGAAAAAAAAAAAAAAAGACTCCTATTAGGATTAAGGAAAAAAGAGAGAGACTCCTATTAGGACTCTCTCACTATTTAGTTTAACAAATTAAAATTTTTTATAAATTAAAATGATGAGGAAAAAAGAGGGAGAGAGACTCCTGTTAGGACTCTCTCACTATTTAGTTTTAAAAATTAAAAAAAATTATAAATTAAAATGATGATGTGAAAAATTGTGAAAGCTTCAGAGGCTTCAGTTTTTAATATATATATAGATAAGTAAATATAGTAGTTCTTCAAGGAAACTAGTCCTCCAATGATTCTTCGAGGGAATCAACCTACAAGCTAGTCTCAATGACAACTAAGTAAATGCATTCTTATTCAATTCTTCTTGTTACAATCATCTCAGTCTTATATTAGTTACTGTGGTACTGTTATTAGTAACTAACCACCTAGTCGCAAGGTACACATATTACAGCTCAACCCTCCAACTAACAATGTACAATACTTTGATGCTTGTTCTAACTAACTCTGTACAAGTACCTATTGCACACAATTATCACAACTATGATGTCTTGTACTGAAGTCCTAACACGTCTCTCTCCTTAATAAAAATAAAAATAAACAAATAAACAAACAAGAAAAAAGAAAGAAATTATTAATAACTTTTATGCAATATCTTGGAACTTCAATTGGACAACAAATTAAAACTCCTAATCTAACACAACAACCTTAATGTTAAAAAGGTTCCAACAAATCAAATCAAGTCTCCTAATTTCACTCAAACATGACACTTAAAGAATCAAATAAATAACAAACAATCACATAATATGGAAAACATAGCCGCTTCTCCTCACGTCTCCCTCTCCCATTCACATGCCAGCCAAGAAAAATTTTATGCCCAAAAATCGATTGGAAAGCAAATTAAAACTCCTAATCTGGAACGATAATATACATTGAGATTTGAGACTATAAAGACTAGGATTAATCCTAAGTAACTTAAACTTGTAACATACCTGGACAAAAATTTGTAACGTCCAACGGCGACTAAACTAGAGGAAAAATCTTAATTCACGTGGGCCACGGCCCAACAATGTCAAAAATTTGGCTGTTGCCTTATTTGACTGAACTTTGATGGGCAAGAATGATGATGAAATATGGCAGAGTGATCACAAAGGACAGAAAGGAGAGACTAGCTATCGTGTCGAGTGAGGTATGGCGAAGTGAATGATTTAGGTGGCTACTACACATAACAACAAAGATGATGCCTATTGTTTGAATGCCTACTCGGGAAAGAGTCTGGTTTTCAACAATTTACAATTGTCGAGAATTTTCAATAAAGTGCGTGCTAAATTTATGTGGTTAGACTTTTGGGGAGAAAATCAAATACTGACCTCCATACAATTTTGAGGCCAAGGGACATGAATCTGCATTAAAAAGGAAATAAGGGATGTGGCAATTAATGTGGGTTTAATTTTGTGAGAAGTGAATCAAGTGATAACAGGGCTGCTCACAAACTAGCCTCCCATGAAGTCAGATTTGAAGTTGTGAACACGTTTTGAGTGTGTTAGATATCAGAATTTATTAACATCAAACAACTAAAAATGGATGTGTGGAGATTCTTTGTATGCTATGGAGATCAAAAATGATATAGCATCAGAACAAGTATTCCTTTTTAAACATACCTCTTTTTTATTAAGGTGAAAATATATTTTTGTTCCCTATATTTTGGACCAATTATCGTTCTGGTCCCTACTTTTTTTTTTTTTTTTTTTCTTTTACCAGATTCAATCCTTGAAATTAAAAAAACATTCTCATTTTAATCCCTACTATCATCTCACTAACGGAAATTACTTACGTAGCAAACGAAATGCACTATTATTATGTTAGGCACTGACATGGCCAATAAAATAATAATAAAAAAAATTGTGCAGTTTTATTGATAAAAATTGATATAATTTATTTAGCCCAACTAATCTTTGTGACACAACATACAAGTACAACCCACACCAGCAGCAAGTCAGGTTTCATCAGACAGGTCCTGCTATGCAGCAGACTACCCTCTCATCCCAAGCTGTGGTATAGTTGTTGTTTCCAGCCTTCGCTTTCTGCCAATCGCAAATCTCTATTCACACCAATACTAGATTTTCTAGTCCTGCATTTAGGCAGATAGCCTAATTGCTGGTTTTAAACCAATTAATCGAAGAAACCACACATTGCAAAAGTAAAAAAGATTGTGATCATGAAGAACTATAATAATGGTTGACAACCAACCTTTACCATCAAAATTGTGGATCGAACTTCTTTTGTTTTGGATAAGTGGGGATTTGAACTTGATGTTTTAACAATATATAGACGGCTGCTGCTAGTTCACATAGACAGCAGAAAATTTATCTGAGAGGACTTGAAAGAATAATGCCTCAGTGTGGCTGAGAGTGCACCGCTTTCCAATTGTTTGCCTCATCATACCTTCATGGAGCCAAGACACTGATAATAGTAAAAAATCATCCATCACAGGGGCAGTGATTAGTCGCTGACTTCCTGAGTTCTCTAGGCAAGTTGTGTTTGTTTTTCTTCACTAATTTCCTGTGAGTAAGCACCATGGCTTTTTTTCGAGATCTCTACAGCAAGACCTGCATGACCTGACTCTAACATGAGAATATGAGATTGAGCTAATTCCATCTTACAAACCCAGCACCCCTCCTCCCTAAAATAATAAGAAGAAGAAGAAGAAGAAGAAGAGGCCAAAGATATATATATATATATATGTATATATTCCTAGACCTCGTAGAAGCGAGAAGCCTTATGCATTTGGTATGACATTTTCTTTTTTCTCTTTTCGTTTATTTTGATTTCACCTTTGGTTATATATATATATATTTCACCTTTGGTTATATATATATATATAACCAAAGGTGAAATCAAAATAAACGAAAAGAGAAAAAAGAAAATGTCATACCAAATTCATATATATATATATATATATATAACCAAAGGTGAAATCAAAATAAACGAAAAGAGAAAAAAGAAAATGTCATACCAAATTCATAAGGCTTCTCGCTTCTACGAGGTCTAAGAGAAGTGGTTAGTAGGCAGCTTTATCCATAATCTTTACAAAAGTTGATTCCCTGAAAATACAAAAAAAATAAATAATAAATTATATTGATCAACAAAAATAATGAATCAAGTACACAGGAGGTATACTAGATATATATATATATATATATATATATATATATAACCAAAGGTGAAATCAAAATAAACGAAAAAAGAAAAAAGAAAATGTCATAGCAAATGCATAGGCTTCTCGCTTCAACGAGGTCTAAGAGAAGTGGTTAGTAAGCAGCTTTCCCAATAATCTTTGTAAAAGTTGATTCCCTGAAAATACAAAAAAATAAATAATAAATTATATTGATCAACAAAAATAATGAATCAAGTATACTAGATGAATAGCATTTAAGTTCTAAGAGCATTTGCATCAGTTCGTCCATTTTACACGTTCATTTTTACACTAAAAACCTACTTTTTCTATTTTACACGTTCACTTTTACAAAACACCCACATCAGATCATCTATTCTATCACCTCTTTTAATTAAATAATCAATTTCCTCACATTTTTTATTATTTTCCTATATACACGGGCGCGCCTCTCTCTCTCCCTACCATTTCTGATTTTTTCTCTCACTCTCTCTATAGCCGTTTCTCTCCTTCTCTCTACCCATTTTTGATCTCTCTGTACCCGGCTCTCTCCTTCTCTCCACATATTTCTGATTTTTGCTCTCTCTCCCATCTCTACCCGATCAGCACATCGCCGATCAAGAGCCGATCTACTCCGACCCACAAGCGCCGATCAAGAGCCGATCTCTCTATAGCCGTTCACTCCGATCCACGAAATCTCCGCTCCGATCCACTCCGATCTCCGCTCCGATCACTCCGATCCACGAAATCTCCGCTCCGATCTACTCCGATCTCCGCTCCGTTCACTCCGATCCACTCCGATCTCCGCTCCGATCACGCCGATCCACATCTCCATAGCTCTGATCCGCTCCGATCAAGCACATCTCCGCTCCGATCCACTCCGATCTCCGCTCCGTTCACTCCGATCCACTCCGATCTCCGCTCCGATCACTCCGATCCACATCTCCATAGCTCTAATCCACTTCGATCGAGCACATCTCCGCTTCGATCCACACTCCGATCCACTGTCTCTGTGTGTGTGTTTTTTTTTTTTTTTTTTTTTTTGAGCAATGGGCAGTTACTGGGTTTGTTGAGCAAAGAGAAGAGAGAGAAAAAAACGAGCGAACGGAAATGATTAAAGTAATCTATGCACGAGCTACAGTAACCGTGCATATATGCACGGTTACTGTAGCAAATGTGCATTTTTGCACATTTTTACATGATCTGATGCTGGAGCTTTTTGTGCCAAAATGTGTAAAAATACCTTCTTTTTCTATTATGCAAGACTTTATAAGAGCTGATGTAAATGCTCTAAGAAGTTGTAGTAGCGAAATGAACAATTGATATCACAAGTAGGGTAGCAGGTATTACTAAAAGTAAAAGCCATGGCCCTGGCCATGCCCACATATGCAATACGTTGTTTTCAACTTCCTAAACTTGTGTCAGGAGATTCTCTCTCAAGTAATGAGCAAGTTTGGTGGGGCCAACTGAATAATGTAGTAAGATACATGCTATAGCATTCTCGAGTTTGTAAAAAAATACTTATTTTATTATCTGAAAGATTACTTTATATATTTTACTAATTTAACAATACACTCAATTATAGTTATTAAACTTAAACCGAGCATTTACTTGGTCTATGAGCTGGGTCATTGGGTAAATTAGTAGGTCATCGGTCGAACGTAAGTACAAATAAATTTTTTTTTAAAATTATATATATATAATTAAGTTTGAAAAATCATAACCTCAATATGTAAATTAAAAAAAGAAAAAGAAAAAAAAGCATATACTTAAATTAAACTCGCTATTATAATTCAAAATCAATGTTTTATAAGCAATAACATTAGAAATTCTATAAAATTCACAATGAAAATAAACGAATGTTGTAAGATAGCAACAAAGTCTTTGCAAAATAAAATCTTGTTACATGTCTTAAAATTATGCGTATTAGATAAATAAAAAGGAAAATCTCAAACTCTTGTTTAAACTACCATATTATCACACATTTAAATAATAAAAAAATCAATAAAGTTGACCTATTAATGTAATTTTACCCAATTCACAAACCCGACCAAGTTAATCAAACTCACCTGTGTTACACGAGTTGCTTAAAACCCACCGGGTTACACTGGTTTTGACCAAATTGTGTACTGTTCTGATCCAATTGATCACCCGACCCGATCTATGTGTCGGGTCATCGGTCCAAGCAGTCGAGCCGGGCCAGGTTTAATAACATTGCACCAAACATTCCAATTCTTTATTTTACATACAACCTAATAAAATAATATAAACTATTCTTTCTATTCCCTCTCTCTCTCTCTCCACTATGGGAACAAAAAATATTATTTAATTTTTAGCAACTTGTTACAGTAAGTTAGTATCAAACACCATTACAAGTTGGTATAATTTTTTACATATGACAACCTGAATGTTGCATGTTTTTAAGGGATTGGTCGTTTGGGTTGTAAAATAGCAATTTGGGCAATGCTAATGCTAAATGGAACTGCTTGTGCCTCCCAAAATCAAGAGGAATTGGTTTTCTGAGATATGCAAAAGTAACATTATTGGCAATATAGGGTTGGTATTTGTTGCAAAACATGAATTCCTTACTCTCTCTCTCTTCCGTATGATGAAATCAAAGTACTTCCCTGACTGCAATTTTATGGAGGCTAAGGTTACAAAAAATGCATCATATGCTTAGCAGAGTTTTCTAAAATGCAGCCCAGGTCCTTGAGATGAGGGTG
The DNA here is from genome assembly GCA_033629205.1 of Lithocarpus polystachyus. Lineage (NCBI taxonomy): Eukaryota > Viridiplantae > Streptophyta > Magnoliopsida > Fagales > Fagaceae > Lithocarpus > Lithocarpus polystachyus. The sequence goes on along the minus strand of CM066163.1, from coordinate 25,792,248 downwards.
AGATGGCAAGTTAGTAATGGAGCAGAAAATTAGGATTGGGGAGGATAGGTGGCTTCCAACCCCATCCACGTACAAAAGTAGCGAGTCCTATGGTTTCTCATGGTGGAGGACGTGTGCTGATATTCTCCCAACCAAAACTTATCTCTTGAAGCATAGAGTATTCCCTGATAGAAGATGTGAGATGGGTGGGAAGGGAGGAGACAATGCTCTACCCGATTTGGCTATGGAGGACAGCAAAGCTAATCTGGAGTGGCAATGAGCTACCCTTAACAAAGCTAGCCCCAGCTCATTCCTACTTCACGGAAATGTTTGGTGCGGTTATGAAATCAATGTTGTTGTCCTTCTGGTACTGGTTTGTTGAAATACTGGCTGCCACTCCACCATGGATGGTACAAGCTTAACCTTGAAGTTTATCAGCAGTCAAGGTTGAGCATGACCAGCTTGAGTGCTATTGTCGTGCATGACTCTGACGGACAAGTAGTTGCGGCCATGGTGTTGCAATAGCGGTATGGGGAGCACAAATATAGTGCTGGAGTTGCTGCAACATGTGCTTGATTTTGATGAATATTGTTTTGAAGGCTCTGATCACAGGTTCTAAGGGAGTTGCACAACCAAGCTCCCTCCTTATCCATGCAGGGCTATCTGGTGGAAAACATCAAGCAGCCTAAATGGTTTCCATGGTTTGTTTGGGGCTGAAAAGCTCAAAGTAGCTCTGGCTTTAGCAACATACATTTTTTCAAGAGTGTTCTTATTTACGTGTGGAGTGTCCTTTATTTTTAGGAACCTGGTGGCCTCTGATTTACCAAGCTTGTAATGGAGTTATGTTCAGTTCTATTAATAAAAAACAAGAAACCAACAAACAAAACACACACACACACAGCTTAACAATACAAAGACTATTGGATTGATACAATGGTGTCTTGGGAGGTTTTTACGCCTTGAGGAATTTTGCTTTTGCATGTCATTAACAGAATCACGTCTTCTAGAGCATTTTAAAAGAGTGCATTTAAAACCTGTCGACATTTGTTTACCTTCTCTTACAAAACTGGCAATATCTTGAATCACACACACACACACACACACATAGCTTAACAATACAAAGACTATTGGATTGATACAATGGTGTCTTGGGAGGCTTTTACGCCTTGAGGAATTTTGCTTTTGCATGTCATTAACAGAATCACGTCTTCTAGAGCATTTTAAAAGAGTGCATTTAAAACCTGTCGACATTTGTTTACCTTCTCTTACAAAACTGGCAATATCTTGAATCAGTAATAGGCTTCTAACTTCCCCTCCAAGTCATTGCCATAGAAGGATGGGTTGCTACAAAGTTGGGTTGCTACCTAGGTCCTAATAATTTCAAAGTTGTGGCATCATTTGATTATCAAGTCGATCACCTCACATATCTAGAAAGTTAGTTATGGGTATATGCGTCATTGGATGGAAAAATTTGCATCTGTTGAACTAATGGTTCGGCAAATAGATATCGGAGTAAGGGAGCAACCACTGCTATACTTAAAACTGTTACCCAACAATGCATACCTGCAGCAAAAGAAACCAAATCATTACATATTAACTTAAGACAATCTAAATCGTAAACTATTTAACTCAACACAATCTTCTATATTTAATCTGTTTTAGAGGTAGTAGCTGATTTTGTAGACAGCAGATGCAGTTCCAGAAGTGAAATAATAGCTAATTCCATTTTTCCACCACCTAAAAAAAAGAAAAGAAATCTATGATGTGCATATATTATGGATAAACATACCGTTGTCTAAGGCTTATCTGCTGCGGGAAGTGAAAATCTTCTGGAAAAGAATGTAGATTAGCAACCTAATTGTTTGGGGGTGGGGGACCTCTGTCAGTATTAGGGAAAAAAATAAAAATTGAAGAGAGAGAGAGAGAGAGAGAGAGAGCAGAATGCACATACCTCCCTAGGAGTTAAAAATCTAAGGCACTGCTCCTTCAATGGGGATGATTTTCCTTTCTTCTTTGGCTGCATTTGCACAATTTATATAAGTCATGGCTACAGAAAGACATGGAAAGATCCTATTTGAAGACCCCAGCGAAAAAAAAAGGGTAGCACAAACAGCCTTATGTCAATATCCAACCCAACATTTTAAAACCATAGCAAGATGTTGATGCCTAAATTGATTATTTGGATCAAACTAACTCGGCTGGGTCAAAATGAAAACACTAACAATACCATTAAATATTTAATATCAGAGGTGTTTGAATAATATAAACAGCAAGCTTAATTTTTTATTTTTTTCCTGAAAATAGCAATTGGGTTCTTTTTTTTTTTTTTTAACAAACCATCCAATTAGCTTAACTTGTAGTCCCTGTCAGTTCTAAGCATGTGATTCTGAACCTATCCACAGATTCAAGAAATCCTACCTCGACAGTAGCCAAAAGTGAGCCAGTCCCCTTCACATACTGATAATAACTTTTAGTAAAACAACAGCAACGCTTTGAATCAGGATAAACAATATCTAAAGTCTGTTAAGGATATCTAGAGAAAGAGATTCAGTCAATATAAAACATAGTAAATCAGGGATGTCAATGATGACAAGCAAAAGAAATTAAGGATACCCATAGCACTTCCCCACCGCTCTATCAAGCTTAATGGAAAAAAGTACTGGTCTAAAGAGCTACCAACAAGCTCATTCCCCTTATCATGTTTCTCAAGATCTCCAAAAGCTCCAGTAGAAACATGGGTGGTGTCCAGACAACCAGATTTGTTATTGAATTGGTTGCTACGATTTTCAAATTCAAGAAACTTCTGTACTGGCTCACATGACTGAAGCAATCTATCCCAGTTCTCTTGTGATTGATCATGTTCATTGGCCACTGTGGTATCATCATGCCCAAGTAATGGGATTGGAGACCAAAGCAGCTTGTTATCCAGGAAATGATTTTGAAAACAAGAAGGTTTTCTTTTTGCCTGTAAAGTGTAAAGTAGACAAATATGGTTACACAAATTGATTACAATTCTAAACAAAAAGAATTAACAAAAAGGGTTGCCAAATTCTGAATAACTTGAGATCTTATATAATATATAGAAACACAATCTATAAACGTGATTAGCCACCCATCAACATTGAAACCAAAGCTTCTAAAGTCAGAATGAAAATTAATAAATATATCAACCCCATCACCAGCCATCTACAACAATATCACCTTTACAGAATAAGTGGGAAGGTGCCTCCACCTCAGTTTTTAAGCAAAAACATTACTTGGATATAAGAATCCATTTCATAAACCTCATTTGCATGAACCTACTTTCTGAAAATAGGAAACCAGAGGTCCCTCCAAGAGCAGCCTTCTTTGTATGGACTGCAGCATTGGGTAAAATTTTGACAATTGACAATTTAAGGAGGAAAAAGGTATGGATTACAGATTGGTGTTATATGTGTAAATGTAATGGTGAATCTGTTGATCACCTATTGCTGCATTGCCCTATTGCTTCAGATTTGTGGTCCATTTTTTTGGGTTTGTTTGGAGTATATTGGGCGATGCCAAAATCAATTGTCAAATTACTAGCATGTAGGCAAGGTCGGTTTGGTCGTCATCGGAATGACTGCGTTTGGATGGTCATCCTTATTCCCCATTGTTTGATGTAATTCATTTGGATGGAAAGAAATGGCAAAAGTTTTGAAGATGTATAAAGAACCATGCCTGAACTCAAGTTATTCTTTTTTAGAACTTTATTGGACGGGCTGTCAGCTTTGAGAAGTCTTTCTTTATTTCATGTCGTTGACTTACTAGATTTATGTAATTTTTGTAACTAATTTTTTACCCCAATATACTTCCAGTTCTTGTATATTTGGGTGACTTTTTTTTTTTTTTTATATCAATATTTCTTTATTACTTATAAAAAAAGGGGGTAACAGAAAATCAATTACTGGACCGTTATTTACCTACCTATCTATGTTTGGAAATCTTAGAAAGGAAATAGTTTACTTTTCCAACTAAAACCAAGCTACCAAAGCTTGAACTATCCAGGATATGGTTGGCAGATAATTTTTGGATGCCAATGAACTATGGCTCAAATGGCACTTCATCCCTCAATAGAGAATGGAGAGGAAGTGAGGTCATGGGCTCAAGACCCATTGGCTGCTTGCTTTTGTAAGTCCTACAAATCAAAAAAGAAAAGGAATAATTTTATATATATATATATATATATCATTTTTTAGATTCTGTTATTCCTAGGCAAATTTTGAGTCTTTATGCCCAAAAATTACTGTCCTAGATTTCAGATATTAACATTAGAGTAACCAAACCGAGTTCATTGTAATTTTAAGACAACTATTAGTAAAATCTCAATTTGGCTCAAAACTGACAAGGAAGTGATTGAGCGATGATGATCAGGAGGTGGGCTTGAATGCAGCCATCCTGGTACTTGATTAGACAGGGGGGAGTTTGGTATTTCATGTTGCCCTATAGTTTCATCATTTTGAATCAAAAAAGGTACAATCCAATTCATCTGATTACTACAGGGAGGAACCCCCAACTCTAGCTAAGAAGCACCCTCCATCCACTTCCCCTTTTCTAAAGGGTTTTTTTTTTTTTTTTTTTTGGATGAGTAACAAGTTTTAATATGTCAAAAAAAGGTATAGCCCAAGTTCACATGAAGTGCACAATAGGTTCTCCCACAATTAAAGTTTAAACTCTAAAATTTCAATGATCAACCAAATCTAATAAGTTTGAAAAAGGAACAATCCTGACACAACCATCCATTCAAAGAAGAATCTGAGAAATACCAACTTCAGATCTATTAGTCTATTCGCATCCCTGAAAGTTTCTAGAATTAATTTTCTGCCAAATGCACCACATTAAACAATGATGAATAGCCTTCCAAATTTTGATGCACCGATGTCAACCAAATCTAACAAAGGCTCGTTAACCAGTGTTGGTGACCTGGTCCCATCTAAATGAGGTCCTAGGAGGGTTGGCTTGGTGGTCCTACTGTTTAAGTGGCTCACAAAATTCGAACCCATGCACATGCACTTGGTAGCAAAGTTTTAAATTTTGCTTTGGTAAGCGTTTTGCTTTACCTATTGAAATGGAATATTTCAGCACACATCAATCCAAATACACACACCATGACAACTTCCTCATTCATTCTCCCTCCCTCTCTCCACTTATAAAATTAATACTTAAGTCTTTAACCAGAGAGAGAGAAAGAGAGGATACCAGGCAAAATAACAAGGCCTAGAATATGGGACGCCAAATTGCAAAGGACTCAAAATAAACTCCTGTATAACAAAGTTTGTCTTTTCCAATATCTCAATCAATTTTGTGTGAGTATCAGATGTCTGCAACCCAAAAAAAAAGTACAAAATAAGTAAGCGAAAAAATTTATTGAGTAGAAAAGAACAAATGTTTGCAACCAAGTGAAGAAATTAAAAATTCACATATTGAGCAGAATTATGAAGAACAAACCTCAAATCCAACAACATTTTCCACAAATAACATACTTGGAGGCTGAGAAGTATGTAGTATAAGTTCAAGAATCTTGAGAAAAGAAAATGCCCTAGCATCACCAGAGTGCTTCTGAAGACCTAATGGTACAATGTCTTGTGAAACTATTGACCAATTAATAAAATAATCTATAAAACAAGAAGCAAAAAAGATTCACCTTGTCGAGTGTAGGGTTAGCAAGGAGGAGAAAGAAGCCATGCATGTGCCCCATAGCTGTCGAGATCAGCTGCAGTCAGGCTCTGAATATTTCCGTATGTCAATCAACATATTTGAGACGAGAAATTTTGTCACTTTAGAGAATTCTATGTCTTGACAAACCAATGATAATAAAAGGGGAGCACTTAAAAAGGCAAACTCCAAACTTTTGACAACCAGAAATTAAGAAAATCTCCATTTCTGAACAGCTCAAAGTACAGATATTTTTTTGATAAGTCCAAGAATAGATTTAAAAAGGCTGTTGCCAGTGCACAAAGTTCTACTTTTTGCAAGTTTTGGAAGAACTCATGGTAGGCAACCTTACACCCAAATTTTCTTGGAGAGGCTGATTTCTAGACTCAAACCCATGACCTATCACTTTTGGTGGAAGGCACTTGCCATCGCACCATGGCCCAACCTCTAAAGCACATATATAAACAACTTGAAAAATGAGTGACAAGAAATAGTAAAATTCATTTTCTTCAATGACTTACAAGCCTGACACCAAATACTCAAAATTGGGTAGTGATAAACATCAACTACTAACCAGGACAAACTGTAAACAACCAAAATTTTGCATTGAACGTGAAAAAACTCAATTAACTTCAATGAGCATTAGACAGTATAAACAAAATGAATATTGTAGCAAAGAATTTCACTGCACAAGATTATGACAGTTGTACACCACACTTGTCCTTATAAAGCAGTGAAAACTAGAAGATTGAGTACAATATCAGAGTACCCATTTGATTATGCTAATAATTTGTACTTCTGAAAGCAAAAAAAACAAAAAAAAAAAACAAAACAAAAACAAAAAACAAAAGGCAGAAGCAGTGTTTTGTGAAGCAAACCTGATAGGGACGGTGACCAAAATTGTGTTGGTAAACATCATTTGCTTTGTCATTTATATCAAAAGCTTCCACTACTTTTGCATTTACACCCGCCTTCATTAGCGAGTACCTCTATAAAATTTTACATTAAAACAAACAAAACAAAACATTAATCTTAGTTTCAACAATTCATACAAATTTATATTAATATATAAAAGAGAGAAGAAATTTTGAAGGTATTACCATGCCACCAATACCACTGTAGAATTCCAGGACTTTCCATGGCTGCTCGTTTTCTTCTTGCTTCTCAGAACCCAGCCCCGCCATGGGATCGTCTTCTCCGCCGAGAGAGACAGGTTGCCTTCTAATCTTGTTAGGCTTTAATTTAGAATTTTATGCCTGTTTTCCCAGATACACCGTTTTTTGAGATTTCTCCTAAAACGGGCTGTCGTTTTCTTCCACTTGATCTTCTCAACAGGCGCCGTAGTATTGTACGCCCTTTTTTTTTTTTTTCTTTTTTTTGTCATCACTCCTCGCTCAATTTTCATCACACATCGCTTAAAATACTCCAATTTTTCCAAACCCACTCGTTTGGCACTCATCACTCAGTTCTGCCTTTGCTTTTTGTTAAAAAAAAAAAAAAAAACTGAAAAGTCAATATATGTGCTTAAACAGTGAGAGATATGCGGTTGAGATTTGTTTCAAAAAAAAAGAAAACCCAAAAGTCAAGATATGTGGCTAAACAGTGAGAGAGTTGTGAGTTTAATTACGGAAATGCTATTGAAAACAGAGTTATGGAAATTGAAAACACCTAAAATATGTTTTCAGTTTTCATAACTCATCACTCAAAAATCAAAGAATTGAGTAATAAAAACAAGAACTGAAAACAAAAATCAAATAAACTTCTCAGTCATAAGTCTCACCATTTTTGAGTTATGGGTGATGGAAACAGAGTTATGAGTTATGAAAACAGCAAATTCAAATAGCCTCATAGTGATTGATTAATTTTTATCCCATAAATCTATGGAAACAAAAAATTTCAAGTTGTTAAAGGAGAATTATTAGTTTATATTATAAAATCAAGATTTTAGCAATAAGTTTTTAGTTTTCAACAAATAAGCGATATCCAAACAAACATAGGTCACTAGGTGTTTGAAATCCAGATTTTTATTTAAAATTTTTTAATTGATATTTTCCATTTATTAAGGCAACAAAACGAAAGTTTATAAGACTGTTTAACACTGTCAACAACATTGCACATGTGATAACTTAAATTCTTCTTTTATTGTTGGATTTTTTTCATAGTCAATAGTTTTTCCATGCATCGCACGGGTTAGCGATTAGTAATACATAAGTTGAAGAAAATAAAGATAACTTCCACAACTAACCAGAGCATAAGCACAACAAGACTAGGGAATGTATAGCCATCAATATGTTTTTATTTATGAAATTCACTAAGTACCAATTATTATATGAGATGGAGTTCGTAGAAATAAAATACAAAGCATAATAAGTGCAGCAAAGCTACAGAGGGTAAAATTATTTATGGAACTCCATGACTGCCCAAAGAGCATGTGCACAGAAAACAACTTGAAAGTTTGAAAATCCGGATTCCTTGCACAAAGCCTCAAATTCTTTCTCAGTTCTCTCCTGGCCTTCAAGGTTCAACAACATGCTAACGTCAAGACGAGAGATATATTGAGAAGTCATACTTGACACTGTAGCTTCTGGCATGAGTAGTTCAATAATAACTACCTTCCCATTATCTGGTAGTGCTTTATAGCAGGTCCTCAAAAGTTTCTTGCAGTTTTCATCATTCCAGTTATGGAGTATATTCTACAAGTGAAAAAATGCAGACACAAAAATGATTACTTTTGAAAAAATTTACCCTAAAACTCTTTATCATCATCTACTTTAAACACAATATCCAAATTCTACCTTCATTACAATTGCATCCCCTTTAGGTAAATTGTGAAACATATCTCCTCCCACGTGCTCAATACCTGCATAGAATATGAGTTGGGAAGAATCCTTGTGAACAGGACCAGCTTGATAAAAGCCTAAGACAATAATTTTAAGTGATATATATATATATATATATATATATATAGAGAGAGAGAGAGAGAGAGAGAGTTTGTATTCAAATCTTGCTAATATCTACGTTTCAATTGATTATATGATTAATTCACTTAAGTTTTCTTGTAATAAGATTAATCTTAAGTAGGATTTCATAAATTTTAATTTTAAAATGCTTCAATATGTATAAACAAATGTAACAAGAATTATCAATAAAACTGTGTTAGTGATACATGCATTTGGAAAATATTTAATCTAATCTTTTTATATAATTCACTTCACCAATTAGATTTTTTTTCCTAATATTTGTAAAACTTCTTCAAAATCTTATAGTTTTTGAAATAAATATAAATCATCAAAATTTTCGCGTAAATTTTTTTAATTATAATTTATAATCATTTATTGCTAGCAATGAATTTCTCAAGATATCCTTTTGAGATTCAATTCATTCTACTATTTTTCTTTCTTTCTTTTTTTCTTTTTAAATTTCTCATGTCCTGATTTTTATTTTTCAAGAAGTTTACTTTCAAAATAATATTTACAAATAAAAAAGGCCTATATAGAATATAAATTTATGAAATGACTAGAATAAAATAAAATTTAAAAAGTAAAATAATATAACATGACTAATCAAAAGCAGTATTAGAATTTTATTTATCAATAGAGTCACTCAATAACCTCAACCTTCACAAGATCCTTCCGTGACTTTCCCTTTGCACAAGCATAATAAGTTTCTTAACCCTCTAATAATACTTTTTTGTTATCGTTTGATGAGATTTTACTCTTTAAAACTCATTTCACTCTTAGTTATTACTATCCCTTACTTGGCACCACTAGCATGTTGGGTTTCTTAACCCTCTAAGAAAACTTTTTTTGTGTTTTTTTTTTTTCCACTTAAGTTTCTTAATCCTTATTAAAGGTCTTGTAATTGAATTGGCACATTCTCATACATAAAATGCTCGAGAGTCTAGATAGGAAAGAGTCCAAGCTACGGAATTAGTAGCATATTGTAATTATCTCTAAAAAAAAGTTTTTTAATTCTCGAATAATTTTTTTTTGTTATCATTTTATGAGATTTTGTTTTTTGCAGCCACTCTTTTTTTTTTTTTTTTTTTTTGTGGAGATAGTTCGTGCATTATCACAATGAATGTTGAGATGTTACTTTGAGCATCGATGGTATTATCAATTGCGAATTAATAATAATATACACGTATGACAACAAAATTATAAAGTGCCAATCATAATGACAAAAATTATTGAATAAATGATGATTTTATAGTTCAAAAAGTAAGAAAAAGAAAACACATATTTAATAATTATAAGAACAACAACAATAACAAAATTGAGGACACTATATAAATAGTAGAGTAGGGATATAACTCTATTACAACCATGTAGCCTATTTTTTTTTTTTCTTTTTTACTTTGTAATGTGTGAGGCTTTTATGCAATGGTAATGGAAACCTATAAAAGTGTCTTTATTATTATTATTATTATTATTTTTCCTTCAGCAGTATATTAGAATTTGACATACGATAGTTGCTGAGCCTTAACAGCAGTTCCTACCAAACAAAAATACTATAATTTAATAAGTAGGTGTTTAATGAATTATAAACAAATTTTATAGTAATATTATTAAGTAGATAAACCCTACTAAAGAAATTAAGAATTTTACCAGGATAAGATGGTGCGCTTTGTATCACATGAGGCAAGTCAAAGTTAATGCCTTTAATGGAAGGATACTTGGAAATGATCATGCTTAGGCATTTTCCAGTTCCGCCCCCAACATCAACCAATGATGTTAGCCCCACAAAGCCTTGGTATTCCTCAACAATTTTCGACAGGACTATTGTGGAAAGATCAGCCATGCTCTTGTTGAACAGTATGTTGAGAGCTGGATCCTTGTCCATATATTGGAACAAGGACATTCCATGCACTTTTTGAAATTGATTACCACCTTCAAGAATGGCATGCTTCATATGTAGACTGCAACGTAGAAACAAAGCAGATAACAGAAGGAAATACAATACACAAGTAATATTATTTTGATTCATCATATATATATCAACATATGGCAAATTGGCAATATATAATTCTTTTTTCCCAAATATATAATTTACTGTGGATTAACAAATAATATATTTTTTTTAATTTACAACAACGAAATATATTAATATTAACGCTGTAAAAACAATATTTTTCACAACTACTCATAAAATTTGTCAGATTTAAATTATCACTTTTATTACATATCAATCATAATAATTTATATTATCAGTTTTGAAAAATATTATGTCCCGATAATTATTGATATTGGGATTCGTAATGGCATAAATAAGAAGTAACAGCCAGCAAAATCATTCAATTATGATGAAATGTTACTGCCCTTTTTTGCATCATACTTTTGCATTTATACAAAATCAAGGAGACTCGTGTATACCTGGTCTCCCAAAAGGCTCGGTGAGAAATGAAAGTTGAAAGAGAAGCCAGGGAACTTCCATCATCTTTTTCAACTAAGAAGTAAGAGGTTGGTGTGAGTCCATAAAGTCTCTCAACCCTACCATCTTCAAGTGTGCGGATAGAGCATGTCAAAAGGGAGTGACTAACAAGGACTCGCAACATGCGATCCAACCTAGAAGGTGTATCAGAATCAGAGTCCTTTGTTGGAAGCTGAGAAGCAATTTCAGAGGTTGTGATACAAGCAGCAGGGCCTGCTCTAGCAATGATCCCAAACAGGTCAAGCTCAATGGCTGCATTAGGACACAAGAAAATATTTGGGCACTGGAGACTAGGATAGCCTGGAGGCACGCCTTATCATCTTCACTAACACTAAGTGTGGGTGTAACTTTGTTTTCTAAGGAACCCATTTTAATTTGCTTCTTTCTCCCTTTTCGTTTTTCCTTCTCCTATAAATAGGCCTTGCATGAAATTTATATTGTGGTGTAGATTTAAAACCAATTTTTCTACAGCAATCAGGCCAAAGTCGTCCTTGTTGCGCTAATTCAGTGGCCTTAGTTCGCAAACGTGCTTAGAATTTTCTACTATGTACTATATAGTAGAAAATTCTAAGCGCGCGTGTAATAGTACTATTGCACGTATGCTTAGACCAGCTTGTTGAATATGAGCTCATGCCATGTTAAAATCAAAGAGAAGAAGAAAAATAAAAGATTGATGTAGAGATTAATTCTTTAGTATTTGTGTTACACACTGATTTAGTGAATGAGTCGTGTTCAATTCAAATTAGTTAGGTTTGGGTTGAAAATAATTTCAGGTATAAACAGATCATTCTAATAAGTTGTGAGTAGATTAAGTCGGTCAAGTTATGGGTTGACACGTATTTTTTCACATGCAAAAATAAAAAATAAATTAAAAAAATTACTAAATATCAAAAATAATAAAATAGTCAAAAATAAAAATTAAATAATACATAGATTTTTAAGTTTACACAATTCAAAGTTCACTAATAATATCATTACCATAAAAATTTAGGTGACTTTTCAATAATTACCCAAACCTACTCCTTTCAAAACTTTCATATATTTGTACTTCTTTTTTAACAGAGGAAAACACAAAGCAACACTAAGTAGCAAGTATGAATCATAAAATGACACTGTCTAACGGCCAAAATGGCCATATACCATTATTTGGCAAAATATTTAGCAATATGCCATTGTTTGTGAATTATTTAACAATTTACCACTCTTTTAAAACTTGAGTTTGCCTTGTAATTTGAGTTGTAAAAACTCAAGTTCTTTAAAAAAATAGCCTTCAAATTTGCTGTGTCATTTTTTATGAAACTTAAGTTCCAGTACCATCAAAAATTTTTCATAGAATTCGAGTTTCACAAACTCGAGTTTTAAAAAAATGATAAATTTTTAATTATTTCACAAACAAATAGTAAATTCATACCTATTTTATCAAATAGTAATACTTGGCCATTTTGGCTTGTCTAACTTGAAAAAGCAAAAGAAAAGAAGGGAAATTGACACCGTAATAAAAGCTTCCTACACATCAAAGTTTTTTTTTTTTTTTGGACACATCAAAGTTAAGTTATATCACTGTTGTTTTTTTTTTTTTTTTTTTTTTTTAATGCCGCATCACTTTTAACTTATCTTGTCTCACATTTTCAAATTTCTCACCTAAATATACACACTTTTTTTTTAGCAAAAATTTAAAATTGACCCTCTAATTTTCAGCTTTTTTCATTTCAGTCCTTTGACTTTTAGTTTTGTTATACCAGTCTTCTAACTTTTAATTTTTGTCAATGCAAGATTTCGTTAAATCTCAGTTATGTCTTGCCGTTAATAGAGCCAAAACGATGTCGTTCTGGCTTTTTAAAAAAAAAATTCAGATATAAAAGAAAATTAAAAAAAAAAAAACTGATTTAAAAAAAAAAACATTTAATCCACAATTCCATCAACGGTTAAGATTCACGACACGACATCATCTTTCATCTACCCGCTTCACTTGCTCTTCCTTCAAAGACCGACCTGATCTCTGATTAGTTGGTTCAGTTCGTCTTTGCCTCATGCTCTCAATATGATCCATCCTAACCATTGTAGGTAGCAAATTTGTCTAACAACTTACCTGTAATCAAGCTGATCTTAATGGCATTGCTGCCCAGGGCCGGCCCAAGGCCTAGGCCAGTTAGGCCTAGTCCTAATGCCCCACCAAAAAACAATTTTTTTTTTTTTTAAAAAGGCCCCACTTTTCATAGTTAAAGGCCTAAATTTTTATAAAATTATATATATATATTTTTTCTAAAGATTGTATATATTTTTTTATTAGTGATGTTAAGGATACTACAAATTCTACTATTGGTTTACAAATTGCCATGTTATTAATCACAAAAAAGTGATATAAACATTTATTAGTTAAATTGATGAAGTTCGTTAGTGAGAGATAATGTCACATTATATTTTGAACATTTTATAGTACTTTTAATTAGTGCATTTTTCTTTTTCATTTCTATTAAGACTCTCAAAGTATGAGACCAATAGAACCTTAACTCAATTAAACTCTAAAATATTTCACAAAGATATTGCAAATGTGTTAAATCATCAATTATAGATTAATCTCTCTTGATAGTTTGAGACTTTGATTTTTGTAAACTAATATCTTACAAAGTCACACACCAAATAATATCTATCTCTCTCTTAAAATCAAAATATAAAATTAAAAATTAGATTACAACTTTATTTAACTATGTACTATCTTATATCCAAAATAAAGTATTTTTTTCAATCGCAATATATTTTTATTTCTTTTTATTAATATTTATAGCTCAACTTTGATATTCAATTATTTATAGGAAATTAACATTAGTCTAGTTGGTATTATTTATGTATTTAATGTATCAAATTTACCTCAATTTGATTAGTATTAAATAATTTTGTTTAATTAATATTTACATATTAAAGGCCCCACATAAATTTTTCGCCTTAAGCCCCAAATTATGTTGAGCCGCCCCTGTTGCTGCCAAAGAAAAAATAAATATAAGACCTTAGAGGAGGAAATGCCCATGATACAGTATGTTTAAATATGATGGGTTTTGGCTTGGACGGAACAAATGTCTTCCATGACTAAGCCGCCATCTTAGTTAACCCCTCCTCACCCACGCCCCTGCACACACCCCCCCCCCCCCCCCCCCCCCCCCCAAAAGAAAAAAAAAAAAAAAAAAAAAGATTTGTTAGTGAAAAGATAGATGAAGTTAATGTTCATTCCACCGACATTTATATAAACTTTCTAGAGTATGATTTTGAGCTCTACTCCTCGTCGTCTAAGCAGAGGTCAGTTAGGTCTTTGAAGGAAGAGCAAGCGAAGTGGGTAGATGGAGATGATGACGTGTCGTGAATCTTAACTGTTGACGGAATTGTGGATTAATATTTTTTTTAAATCATTTTTTTTTAATTTTTATTAACTCCAAAATTTATTAAAAGAAAAATTCAAAACGAAGTCATTTTAGCTCAATTAATAGTAGGACATAACTGTGGATTAACGGAGTCTTGCATTGACAAAAATTAAAAATTAAAGGACTGAAATAACAAAACTGAAAGTTAAAGAACTAAAATGAAAAAAAACTAAAAGTTAAAAGATCAGTCTTAAATTTTTGCCTTTTTTTTTCCCTCAAATATTAGAGATACAATAATAGAGTTTTACTTATTTTTACTTGGACTCATATTAACATTATTTTTATATCTATTATTAATAGTTAACCACCTCAATAATTTTGAAATTTTTTATGAACTTAGAATTATTGATTTTTTTTTTTTTTTTATGTTTCTCATCATTTTAATTAGTGGGTCCCAAATTTCACCTAAAATTAAAATAATAAAACACTTTGTTGACGGTACGAAAACCCCAAAGTCGTCACTATATTTTTTTTCTTCCCTCATTTTTTTTTCACAATTTCTAACTCTGGGTTTTTACTATTTACTTAAATTTTAAATACTTAAAATAATAGAGAAAACATGTTGAATAATTTTTTTTTTTTAAAGTAATCAAGGAAAGTGAACGTTATAAACTATTTTGTAAGTATATTGCTATTCTCTTAACACTTTTGATAATGACAAATTATTGCAAATTACATGTATATTAGATTTTTGTATGACAATTACATTGCTTTACAATTGTCTATTTATTTATTTTATTAGTATTTATTAATTGTAAGAGCACAAATTACAGATGGGGCCAACAGGAGAGATGGACTCTGGCCCAGTAAGCAAAAAGTACCCTTGCAATGAATTTGTAAGAGAGTGGGTTGAACTAACAAGGTTAAAAGTGGGCTTGCTTCTAGCCTAAATCTAGTTGTGACCAGTCTAAGGAAGATGAAGTGTAGAGGGAGTGTTAAGTCCTGCTCGGCTCTGTCCGAGGAGTGGTTCTTTGCTACTTCTTAAAGATTTCTCTTGATTCCTTATTCTCTTTCTGTTCTCTTCTCCTTAGTTTCTCCAGAAAAAATGTTTCGTCCTCCTCTTCCCTTGTTCCCAGCTCTTTTTATAGGCCAATTCCCCTCACGTGCCAGTGGGTGGTTCCCTTTGGATACTTGTCCCTTCAGGATCACTGTTCAGACGTCTATTCTTCATTAATGTGGCCATGATGTTAGCTGCAGGGTCATAAATGCGGTTGCAGTAGCCTTCTATAAAATATCTCCTTGTTGCCACCTGCCCCTTATGATCTATAAACATCAGGGGAGTCCTTTGCAATATCAGGGCCAGTGCTGGAATATTCGTCGGGGTCGTTCCTTTGATGATCCGAGCAGTAAGTTCTTCTCGGACAAGTCCTTTTTCTCCTTCATGTAGTTTATATGACAAAGGGGGGTTAGGCTAGCTAGTTACTTCCCTTATGACGGGGTGTCCTCGGATGGAGGGATCTCCTCGGGCAGGCCCATGGCCCATTATCTGGTATCGGGCCTTTTACCCCTACAATAGCCCCTCAAAATTCTGGCTTTCCCTCTTATCCGAGGAGAGAAGTGGGATTTTGATTTCTCTAGGGGTAAGACCCACTTAAACTCTTCTGCTTATCCACGTGGAGGCGTTCCCGTGTAATGTTCTCCACTTCTGACGACGCTTCGGAAATTGTGGCGCGTCATTTATTGCTCTGGGTGGCGCCCTGTCTCCTTCATCAACGGTGAGATGCAGATCGTGTGGTCAGGGTTTCTTCGTGAAATTTTGAGCGGGATACAGCCCTCTCACTTTCTCCTGCTGTATAAAAAGGCTGTGGGGAGGCAGTTTTCTTTACTTTGCATTCGTTCAAGTACTCCCATACTCTAAGGCGATCTTGCGAACATACGTTCCTTCCTTATAGGCAGTCCGAGGACCTTTCTTTCAAAAGTTCTTAGGTGTTGAGAGATATTCGAACCAGAAATATCAACCATCTTCGTAAGTATTTAGTCCGCTCGTTTTTACCTCCTCGGCCGAGCATCTCGGTCTTCTATCCGTTCCTTTCTTTGCCTTAAGAAACCCCTCTAGCATTCCTTTATACAGCCAGATGGGTAGATTTAAGAGTCTTATCGATTCGCCTACAGCCGTAGAGCTTTTCAAGGCCAAATACCGTATCCCTGAGGGGGTAAATCTCCGATATTGCCCACCGGAGAACATTCTAACCGATAGGCGGACCGGCGAAGTGGTCATCCCCGTGATTGCCTTTCTGGAAGGAGGGATGACCATTCCAATGGGTAGCGTGACAAGGGATTACCTTAGGAACCATAGGTTGTGCCCGCATCAGTGCACGGCCAATATGTTTAGGGTTCTAGGTAGCGTTGATGCCCTCAACCAAATGATGGGCCTGCAACTTACTTGGCACGACGTCGTACACATGTACGAGTGCCACTCCTTGGCCGACGGGGGGTATTACCTGAAGTCTAGGTCCCGGGTAGTGAGAATGCTGTCGTGTCTTCCCAAGTCCAACAAGGGCATGAAGGACGACTTCGTCATCGTCTCTGAGGCGTGGCACGACGGCCAGCATTGTCCGACCAAGAAGGGGGAGCTAGGTGGGGTGCTCTAGGAATAGGATGAAACACTATAGGATTCACTTTGTATTTTTTAACTTTGCTCTGTAATTAACTGGGTTAATCTCCGAGAAGAGATAACTAATCCTGTATTCCTCAATTGTGTTTACAGACAGGAAGCTCGTTGGCCCGAGGCTGAGTTTGGTGAACGTGCCCGCACTGAATACGTTGCTGCGATCCGAGATATTCGTGCATTCGGACGGTTAACTACGTGCCGTTCATCTGATCCTGGACTTTACCCCCTTGTCAACGAATTTCCAAGAGATCGGGAACGCGATCCAACAGGGGGATAGTAGGATTAACAAGGTTGACGTGTCTCGGCCCGGCTTCTTAGCGAAGAGAGACCTCCCTCCGGTAGAGTGGTCGCCTCAGCAAGCTCTTCCTCTGCCTTCAACTCAAAGGGAAGAATCTCCCTCATCCCGTTTGTCTTTGGAGGAGGAGATAGACCATTTCCATTTTGAGGAAGGGGAAGAAGCGCAGACTCAACCCCGAGAAGCGGCGCAACCAGAGGGGCTAGGAGGAGAAGAAGAAGAAGAAGAAGAAGAAGAAGAAATGTCGCTCATCCCGAGGCCGAGTTTAAGGGACCTCCTGGCGGGCAAGAATAAGGGTGCAACTTCTAAGGGTGCACCCAAGCCGGTTACAACAGACAAGCTTCCTCCCCCTCCGCCTCATGCACCTGTGTCCGGGACCGGCCTTCTACCCATGCCTGATCTAAAGAAGAAGAGGAAGCTGGTAGACCAGGACATCGAGGAAGGGGAAGTGCCCCCACCTCATCAAAAGGGGCCAAAACATCAAAAAGATGGGAGGGATGGCCGAAGGGTTTCCCCTCCGGAAGACAGGGCTGGTACCCATGCTAGGGACAGCCGCCAACAGGCCGTCTGGGCGCCGAGATTGGACCTGGACGGAGCTCCCATTCCTGCAGACGCCTCTATTAGGGAGTTCCAGAAGGGCCACTCGGCGTATATCGCCGAGGCGCTAGAACGCCAGCTTCTTTTGCCTCGGGATATGGACGAGGTAAAGTCCTGGAGGCAGGCCGACCTGTTCATGTCTCTCAAAAGGGACTTAGCCATGGTAAATACTCAAACTTGAGCTAAGTTTTCCAGAAGTTGTCATTCATAGGCTAACTTCATCTTCTTATTCTATTTGCAGGTAACCCAGCAGATCTTCGTAGCCGAGGACTGGGTCAGGGACTCCCGCAATAAGGCCAGGGATGAGATTCAGTCCCGGATTGCTGCCGAAAAGAGCCTGGGGGTTGCCATGCGTGAAAAGCAAGAGCTGGCTAAGAAGCTAGCGACTGAGGAGAGGGACCGGCGGAGCGCAGAGGCTGGGCTGAAGAGCGCCGAGGACCAGGCGGAAGATCAGCGCAAGAAGCTGTATACGACCGAGCTGGAACTGGCGACTCAACGGCAGCTGGTTTTGGACCTCAAGGCCGAACTAGAGAGGGCCAAGGATGCTGTTCGGGCAGCAGAGCGGTCAGCCATGGCCAGAAGGAAGCAGAATACCTCCGAGGTATTGAGGAGACAGAGGTGAGGTTGGCGAACGAACTTGCGGAGGTATGCCGAGATTACTGCAAGTATACCTGGAAGGAGACCTTAAATTAGGCAGGGGTCTCGGCCACCTCCGACTTAAGGCGCCCGGAGAAGTTTTGTTTACATCCCCATCTCCGGGTTGCCTCAACTCCTTCCTCAGCTTCGCCTTCTCAAACCCTGGAACCATCCGCTCAGGATCCTGCGGTAAATGAGTCCGAGGGACAAGAGCAGGCGGATCCTATAGCGGATGTCGGAGGTAGGGACATCGTTACAACGTTTCCTTCTCGGGTCGTGGAAACCGGCGAAGCTGTACCCGCAGATTCCGAGGCCATTCTCGGGGATGCCGAACCAGCCGAGAAGGACAGCTCCCCGCCTCCCGTTGTAGAAGTTTGATTTTAATATTATCTAGGAGACTTGTTATCAAAGCATTTTGTAATGAATTTTGTAACGAATTCTGATTAATGAAAGTGTTATCATTTCCCTTTACTCAGAGTTCAATTTTCTTCTATTACTATTTAGATTGTATAGACCGTTGGAAGGCACAAGTGTGATTAGGTCGAATACCGAACAATAAAACCAATAAATGAACTGAGCTCTTTGAACTGCCACGGCCAGTAATATAAAACCAATAAATGAATTGAGCCCTTTGAACTGCCAAGGCCAGTAATCCATTAACGCCAGTAAGGCCACCAAGGCCAAAAATTGAATCCGTTAACAAATGAAACTAGTGAATGAAAGGAGCTAATCAACGTTTAGAACGCGGTATGAGTGTACTTCGTCAGATAGAATGTACAGTCCGAGGAGTCAGGCATGATTAATAACGTGTTTGGCACTTAGGAGAATTAACTTATCCGTGGTGTGTGGCCCGAGTGGCCATGCACGACCGAGTTTTTGTTCAACACTTAGGGGTGTTAATTTACCCAAGGTAGGTGGCCCGAGAGACCAGGCCTAACCAAGGTTCTGTTTAACACTTAGGGGTGTTAATTTACCCAAGGTAGGTGGTCCGAGGGGCCGGGCCGGGCCGGGCCGAACCAAGGTTCTGTTTAACACTTAGTGGTATTAATTTACCCAAGGTAGGTGGTCCGAGGGGCCGGGCCTGACCAAGGTTCTGTTTAACACTTAGTGGTGTTAATTTACCCAAGGTAGGTGGTCCGAGGGACCAGGCCTGACCAAGGTTCTGTTTAACACTTAGTGGTGTTAATTTACCCAAGGTAGGTGGTCCGAGGGACCAGGCCTGACTAAGGTTCTGTTTAACACTTAGTGGTGTTAATTTCCCCAAGGTAGGTGGTCTGAGGGACCAGGCCTGACCATGGTTCTGTTTAACACTTAGTGGTGTTAATTTGCCCAAGGTAGGTGGTCCGAGGGACCAGGCCTGACCAAGGTTCTGTTTAACACTTAGTGGTGTTAATTTACCCAAGGTAGGTGGTTCGAGGGACCAGACCTGACCAAGGTTCTGTTTAACACTTAGGCAACAAGCAATATAGTATAATTAGATGTGAAAATGGACATGTTCATTAATAGTAATACCTTTTCAGGTTATTTACATTCCACGGACGTGGTACAGCTCTTTCATCTAGATCTTCTAAGTAAAAAGCTCCTATTCCAGCTACTGACAGGATCCGATAGGGGCCTTCCCAGTTAGGTCCCAGCTTCCCCCAGGCCGGGTTTTTCGCCGTGCCCACGACTCTTCGTAAGACCAAATCTCCTGGTGCAAGTGGTCTTAACTTGATATTGGCATCATAGTTCCGCTTGAGTTTTTACTGATAGTAGGCTAGCTGGACCGCAGCATTTTCTCTGCGCTCGGCGACTAGGTTTAGACTATCCTTTAGCAGCTTGTCATTGTCAGCCAAGGAGAAAGAGCTGTTTCTAAGAGTGGGGAATCCCGTTTCTATGGGGATGACAGCTTCGTCACCGTACGTCATTGCAAAAGGAGTTTCCCCTGTCGATCTCCGGGGGGTTGTCCTGTAAGTCCAGAGGACGTGGTGCAATTCTTCCACCCATTTTCCTTTGGCGTCGTCCAACCTCTTCTTGAGACCACCCACTATGACTTTGTTAACTGCTTCAGCTTGGCCGTTCCCTTGTGGGTATGCGGGGGTGGAGTACCCGTTTGTAATGCCCAATTCGCAGCAGAACTTTCTAAATGCTTTGCTGTCAAACTGCAGGCCATTATCCGAGATGAGCGTGTGTGGCACCCCGAACCGGATAACGATGTTCTTCCATACAAATTTCTGGACATCCACATCTCTGATGTTGGCCAGGGGCTCGGCTTCAACCCACTTGGTGAAGTAGTCCGTGCCGACGATCAGGTATCTTTTGTTCCCTGCCGCCTTAGGGAAGGGACCCACAATGTCCAAGCCCCATTGGGCGAAGGGCCACGGGCTGGATAGAAGATTCAGAACTCCCCTTGGCTGGTGTATATTTGGTGCGAACCTTTGGCACTAGTCACACTTCTTCACAAATTCCTGCGATTCCCTCTGCATGTTCGGCCACCAGTATCCCTGAGTCAAAGCTCTGTGAGCTAGGGATCTGCCTCCTGTATGGCTCCCACAAATCCCTTCGTGTAGTTCTTCAAGGAGCAACTCCGTTGCTTCTGGGTGTACGCACAGTAAGTAGGGCCCGGAGAAGGAGCGTTTGTACAGTTTGCTGTCTCTCGATAGCCAGAACTGAGGAGTTTTCCTCTGCACCTTATCAACTTCGGTCTTATCCGGTGGCAGGATGTTATCTTTGAGGTATGTTACCATAGGGTCCGTCCAGCTTGGTCCTGCTCTGACCTGACAGATGCCAGGTCCATTTACCTCTTCGGCATGCCTTTGTACGTCCTCGACCAAGACAAGCCGAGGCAGTCCTTGGGCCAAGGATGTTGCGAGAGTGGCTAGAGAGTCCGCGTGGGTGTTCCCGCTCCGAGGGATGTGTTGCAGGGTGAATGATCTGAACTATGACTGCAAGCGCTTCACATGCCTTAGATACTTCTGCATCATTTCGTCGCGTGCCTCGAGCTCTTCTCTGACTTGTCCGACGACCAGAAATGAGTCTGAGAATACTTCCAGGGCGTTTCCACCCATTTTTCGAACCATGTCCATCCCGGCCAGCAGGGCCTCATATTCGGCTTCATTATTGGTGGCCGAGAAGTTTAGCCTTAAGGATTTCTCGATAACAACCTTCTCTGGAGATATTAGGACCAGTCCCATCTCGGAGCCTCTTTGATTGGCAGCTCCGTCAGTGTACAACTTCCAGTGGGGGGTTTCCTGGACGGATATCAGGCCAATTGGTTTCCCATCAATGTGCGTCTTCTTGGCGACTTCTTCGAATGCAGGCTTAGCAAACTCGGCCATCAGGTCGGCTAGTATCTGCCCTTTGACCGAGGTACGTGGCATATATTTTATGTCAAAAGCCCCTAGGATTGTGCCCCATTTCGCGATCTTCCCTGTGTAGTCTGCACTCTAGAGCAGGGATCTAAGGGGGTGTTGGGTAAGGACCACAACGGTGTGTGATTGGAAGTAGTGAGGGAGCTTGCGAGTGGCATGAACCACTGCGAAGATGGCCTTCTCAAGTGGTAGATAACGGACCTCAGCCTCGTGAAGGGATTTGCTCACATAATAAACGGGCTTCTGTACGCTATTGTCGACCCGTATAAGTACCAGGCTTACAGCATGGGTGGATGCTGCAATGTAGGTGAACAGAACTTCGTCCTTCTCGGGACTGGACATGATGGGGGGCCGAGATAGGTATTCTTTTAGCTGCTGGAAAGCCAGAACACACTCTTCATTCCATTCGAACCCTTTCCACTTGTTCAACAGCTGGAAGAAGGGCCGAAGTCTCTCTGCCGACCTAGAGATGAATCGGTTGAGAGCAGCGGTCATTCCGGTCAACTTCTGGACCTCTTTTGGGTTCCGAGGAGGCTGCAAATTGTTAATTACCTTTATCTGGTAGGGGTTGACCTCAATCCCGCGGTGGGTGACCATATAGCCCAGAAATTTTCCTGACCCAACGCCAAAGGAGCATTTCGAAGCATTAAGTCGTAACTTGTGCTTCCTTAAGATTTCGAAGACGTTTCCGAGGTCGCCGACGTGGTCGGACTCCAACTTGCTCTTGACCACCATGTCATCAATGTAAATCTCGATGCATTTCCCCAGCTATGGCTCGAACATTTTCGTCATCATTCTCTGATAGGTGGAGCCTGCGTTCTTCAAGCCAAATGGCATGACCTTATAATGGTAGTTCCCAATGGGCGTCCAAGAAACTCATTCGAGGATGCCCTACAGTTGCGTCTACCAGTTGATCAATTCGAGGCATGGGAAAGGGATCTTTTGGACAGGCTTTGTTCAAGTCTGTGAAGTCCACGCATACGCGCCACGTCCCGTTCTTTTTCTTCACCACCACCGTGTTAGCTAGCCATTCTAGGTAGAAGACCTCCTTAATATCCCCTGCCTGCTTGAGTTTATTCACCTCATCCCTGACAACGTCAGAATGCTCCCTAGACAAGCGCCGAGGAGGCTGTTTTTTGGGAAGGGTGGATGGGCTTACATTCAGGTGATGGCAGATAAACGCTGGGTCCACCCCTAGGGCCTCTTAAGAATTCCAGGCAAACACATCAATGTTTTTCAGAAGGAATGCCAGCAGCTTCTCCTTTTCCCGAGGAGGCAACTATGCACCAACCTGGAAGAATCTCTCTGGGTCTCCCTCGATGGTGACTTTTTCTAATTTCTCGCACTTTTCCTTGTCTAGTCCCACGGCGTCTGGTGGACCCAGGACCTTTGATTGCTATGACTCTCCAACCGAGGTTGTTGCTGGCTCGGCATTGGGCCGGTGTGAAATGGCGGCTATGAGGCATTGCCTTGCCATTGGTTGGCTTCCAACGATCTCCTCCACTCGTCCTCCGGACGGGAACTTAACCTTCAGGTGCAAGGTTGATGAAACTGCCCCCAGGGCGTGGAGCCAAGGTCTAGCCACGATTGCCGTGTAAGGAGAGTACGCATCCACGACAATGAAGTCCACCTCGACGACTTCCGACCCTGCTTGCACGGGTAGCCTGATTTGGCCTTTGGGGATGACGGTCTTTCCATCGAAGCTGACCAGGGGCGAGTCATACGCTGTAAGGTCTTCAGGCCGTAGGCCCAGTCCTTTGTACAGGTCCGGATACATGATCTCAGCCCCACTCCCTTGATCAACCATTACCCTTTTCACATCGTACCCCCCCTATTCTAAGGGTGATGACCAGGGCGTCGTCATGGGGTTGGATTTTCCCTTGTTTATCTTCATCCGAGAAGCTCAATACTGGTCGGACTTCTATCCTTGCCCGTTTCAATTCCCGGTTTGTGTCCTTGGCTGGTTTCGTAGAAACGGACATCACCCTGGAAGGGCAGGATCCAGTTCTCTCGGGGGCCACGAAGATCACGTTAATAGTGCCCAGTGGGGGCCTTGACGAGGCAGTCCCCGGAGCCCCTGGCCTGAGGTGGTTTCCTTGGTTATTTGGCCGATAGATAAACTGCTGTAGCTTTTCTTCCTTCACAAGCTGCGCCAGGTGGCTCTTCAGAGTTATGCAGTCCTCGATGGTATGCCCTCGATCCTGGTGATAATGGCAGTGAAGACTCTGATTGCGCTTCGTTGGGTCACCCCCCATTTTGTTCGGCCATTTGAAGTACGGCTCGTTTTGGATTTTTTCCAAAATTTGGTGGATTGGCTCTCGAAACACGGCATGGACAGCCTATGACGCAACAGACCCGGGGTGCACATTGTAGTCTCTCCGCGGCCTGCTGATGTTGTACCAGTCCGACCTGAAATCCCTCCTCTCCTGAGGGATAACCTTAGCTTTTCCCTTCCCAAGTAGCTGGTCCTCCTCGACTCGCTTATACTCGTCAATACGGTCCATTAGCTGGTGCACACTCCTTACTGGCTTCCTAGTTAACGACTTTCTCAGATCGTGCTCGGCTGGTAAGCCGACCTTGAAGGTCCTCACAGCCACGTCATCGAAGTTGCCTTCAATCTCGTTGAACATCTCCCAGTACTTGTCCGAGTACGTTTTCAGTGTCTCCCCCTCTCGCATTGACATGGACAGCAGTGAGTCTAGTGGCTGAGGGACCCTTGTGTTCGTGACGAACCGAGAGCAGAAAGCCCTAGTAAGTTCCCGAAAGGACCCAACGGAGTCAGCCGCGAGGCCATCAAACCATCTCATGGCTACAGGTCCTAGACTGGAAGGGAACATTTTGCACATGAGAGTCTCATTCCGAGAATGGACGGCCATTTTTTGATTGAAATGGCTCACGTGCTCTACCGGGTCAGTCTTCCCATCGTACGCGGTGAAGGTGGGTTGAGTGAAGCGTCGAGGGAGGCTCCCTCTTTCGATGCTGCGCATGAAGGGTGACCTGGAGATCCGGTTGAGTGCCCTATTCATCGCATCGCTTCCTGTGCCCCGTGAGGAGGTATCTCTGCTCCTGCGGTTGTGGTGATGTTCTTCCTCGTAGGAGAAAGTTTCACTTGGGGGCGTCCTGGAGTGATGTCTGTAGCTGCCGTCGTTGCTATCGTCAGAGGAGTCATCCGTTATGGACGGACTGCTAGATGGACTGCGCCTCCTCCGTGCACGGCGCAGTTTCCTTTTCAGATGGTCAATCTCACGTTGCATGCTCTTTGTTGTTTCTTTGCGGGATTCTTTACCTTTTTCCCGATGTTGGCTCGTTCCTGTGCGATTTGTGTGCACACTTCCTTCGCGGTCTCTCTCACGCTTGAGTCGTGAAAAGTGATCAATACGCTTGGAGTCCTCTGACTCCGCCCTGTTAGGACTTGATCCCACCATAGTTCAAGCTTTCAGCTCGCCAACGTTACCGTTAGTTCCCACAGACGGCGCCAATTGTAAGAGCACAAATTACAGATGGGGCCCACAGGAGAGATGGACTCTGGCCCAGTAAACAAAAAGTACCCTTGCAATGAATTTGTAAGAGAGTGGGTTGAACTAACAAGGTTAAAAGTGGGCTTGCTTCTGGCCTAAATCTAGTTGTGACCAGTCTAAGGAAGACGAAGTGTAGAGGGAGTGTTAAGTCCTGCTCGGCTCTGTCCGAGGAGTGGTTCTTTGCTACTTCTTAAAGATTTCTCTTGATTCCTTATTCTCTTTCTGTTCTCTTCTCCTTAGTTTCTCCAGAAAAAATGTTCCGTCCTCCTCTTCCCTTGCTCCCAGCTCTTTTTATAGGCCAATTCCCCTCACGTGCCAGTAGGTGGTTCCCTTTGGATACTTGTCCCTTCAGGGTCACTGTTCAGACGTCTATTCTTCATTAATGCGGCCATGATGTTAGCTGCAAGGTCATAAATGCGGTTGCAGTAGCCTTCTATAAAATATCTCCTTGTTGCCACCTGCCCCTTATGATCTATAAACATCAGGAGAGTCCTTTGCAATATCAGGGCCGGTGCTGGAACATTCGTCGAGGTCGTTCCTTTGATGATCCGAGCAGTAAGTTCTTCTCGGACAAGTCCTTTTTCTCCTTCATGTAGTTTATATGACAAAGGGGGGTTAAGCTAGTTACTTCCCTTATGACGGGGTGTCCTCGGATGGAAGGATCTCCTCGGGCAGGCCCACGGCCCATTATTTGGTATCGGGCCTTTTACCCCTACATTAATAATTTTCAAATTAATTTTTTCTCTTAATTTTGCCCCCCTAAACTGAAATCTTGACTCTACCATTGCCTTTAGATGGTTGATATTATGTTACATTTATAGGGTTTTGCTTTGGAGTGATTTTTTTTTTTTTTTTTATCTAATAGAGTTTCAACCTATGGCGATCACTTCTGATAATTGCTCTCTTTATCATCATACCAAGACACTTATTGGTTTTTAGTATAGGCAGGGATTTAATCTCAGGTCTCTTATTCGACCATCATAAATTTTACCTGTTGAACTAGCTTTAAAGTGATTTGTTAGCTTACATGGTCTACATTTATTAAAAAAAAAAAAAAAAAAAAAGCATGAAATTACAGTAGTAAACTTACCTGTTGTTGGGCCTGTTTTCACTTTGCATACCCATAGTTCAAAACTTAACACTTTACTCACCTGAGATTACCTCTATTTGTTTCTTGTTACCCACCTTTATTAAAAACATAAGTAAATATAGTAGTTCTTCAAGGAAACTAGTCCTCCAATGATTCTTTGAGGGAATCAACCTCCAAGCTAGTCTCAATGACAACTAAGTAAATGCATTCTTATTCAATTCTTCTTGTTACAATCATCTCAGTCTTATATTAGTTACTGTGGTACTGTTATTAGTAACTAACCACCTAGTCGCAAGGTACACATATTACAGCTCAACCCTCCAACTAACAATGTACAATACTTTGATGCTTGTTCTAAATAACTATGTACAAGTACCTATTGCATACAATTATCACAACTATGATGTCTTGTACTGAAGTCCTAACATGTCTCTCTCCTTAATAAATAAATAAAACAAAAAAACAAAAAAAACAAATAAACAAACAAACAAACAAGAAAAAAGAAAGAAATTATTAATGACATTTATGCAATATCTTGGAACTTCAATTGGACAACAAATTAAAACTCCTAATCTAACACAACAACCTTAATGTTAAAAAGGTTCCAACAAATCAAATCAAGTCTCCTAATTTCCTCAAACATGACACTTAAAGAATCAAATAAATAACAAACAATCACATAATTTGGAAAACATAGCCCCTTCTCCTCACGTCTCCCTCTCCCATTCACATGCCAGCCAAGAAAAATTTTATATCCAAAAATTTGCAACATACCTGGACAAAAATTTTATATCCTAAGTAACTTAAACTTGCAACATACCTGGACAAAAATTTGTAACGTCCAACGGCGACTAAACTAGAGGAAAAATCTTAATTCACGTGGGCCACGGCCCAACAATGTCAAAAATTTGGCTGTTGCCTTATTTGACTGAACTTTGATGGGCAAGAATGATGATGAAAAATGGCAGAGTGATCATCACAAAGGACAGAAAGGAGAGACTTGCTATCGTGTCGAGTGAGGTATGGCGAAGTGAATGATTTAGGTGGCTACTACACATAACAACAAAGATGATGCATATTGTTTGAATGCATACTCGGGAAAGAGTCTGGTTTTCAACAATTTACAATTGTCGAGAATTTTCAATAAAGTGCGTGCTAAATTTATGTGGTTAGACTTTAGGGGAGAAAATCAAATACTGACCTCCATACAATTTTGAGGCCAAGGGACATGAATCTGCATTAAAAAGGAAATAAGGGATGTGGCAATTAATGTGGGTATAATTTTGTGAGAAGTGAATTAAGTGATAACAGGGCTGCTCACAAACTAGCCTCCCATGAAGTCAGATTTGAAGTTGTGAACAAGTTTTGAGTGTGTTAGATATCAGAATTTATTAACATCAAACAACTAAAAATGGATGTGTGGAGATTCTTTGTATGCTATGGAGATCAAAAATGATATAGCATTAGAACAAGTATTCGTTTTTAAACATACCTCTTTTTTATTAAGACGAAAATATATTTTTGTTCCCTACATTTTGGACCAATTATCGTTCTGGTCCCTACTTTTTTTTTTTTTTTTCTTTTACCAAATTCAATCCTTGAAATTAAAAAAACATTCTCATTTTAATCCCTACTATCACTTCACTAATGGAAATTACTTACGTAGCAAACGAAGTGCACCGTTATTATATTAGGCGCTGACATGGCCAATAAAATAAAATAAAAAAAAATTTGTGCAGTTTTATTGATAAAAATTGATATAATTTATTTAGCCCAACTAATCTTTGTGACACAACATACAAGTACAACCCACACCAGCAGCAAGTCAGGTTTCATCAGACAGGTCCTGCTATGCAGAGTTGTTGTTTCCAGCCTTCGCTTTCTGCCAGTCGCAAATCTCTATTCACACCAATACTAGATTTTCTAGTCCTGCATTTAGGCAGATAGCCTAATTGCTGGTTTTAAACCAATTAATCGAAGAAACCACACATTGCAAAAGTAAAAAAGAATGTGATCATGAAGAACTATAATAATGGTTGACAACCAACCTTTATCATCAAAATTGTGGATTGAACTCGTTTATTTATTTATTTTTTTTTTTTGGATAAGTGGGGATTTGAACTTGATGTTTTAACAATATATAGATGGCTGCTGCTAGTTCACATAAACAGCAGAAAATTTATCTGAGAGGACTTGAAAGAATAATGCCTCAGTGTGGCTGAGAGTGCACCGCTTTCCAATTGTTTGCCTCATCATACCTTCATGGAGCCAAGACACTGATAATAGTAAAAAATCATCCATCACAGGGGCAGTGATTAGTCGCTGACTTCCTGAGTTCTCTAGGCAAGTTGTGTTTGTTTTTCTTCACTAGTTTCCTGTGAGTAAGCACCATGGCTTTTTTTCGAAATCTCTACAGCAAGACCTGCATGACCTGACTCTAACATGAGAATATGAGATTGAGCTAATTCCATCTTGCAAACCCAGCACCCCTCCCCCCCTAAAATAATAATAATAATAAGAAGAAGAAGAAGAAGAAGAAGAGGAGGAGGAGGAGGAGGCCAATGATATATATATTCCTAGACCTCGTTGAAGCGAGAAGCCTTATGAATTTGGTATGACATTTTCTTTTTTCTCTTTTCGTTTATTTTGATTTCACCTTTGGTTATATATATATATATATATATAACCAAAGGTGAAATCAAAATAATAATAATAATAATAAGAAGAAGAAGAAGAAGAGGAGGAGGAGGCCAATGATATATATATTCCTAGACCTCGTAGAAGCGAGAAGCCTTATGCATTTGGTATGACATTTTCTTTTTTCTCTTTTCGTTTATTTTGATTTCACCTTTGGTTATATATATAACCAAAGGTGAAATCAAAATAAACGAAAAGAGAAAAAAGAAAATGTCATACCAAATGCATAAGGCTTCTCGCTTCTACGAGGTCTAGGAAAAGTGGTTAGTAGGTAGCTTTACCCATAATTTTTGCAAAAGTTGATTCCCTGAAAATACAAAAAAATAAATAATACATTATATTGATCAACAAAAATAATGAATCAAGTACACAGGAGGTATACTAGATGAATAGCATTTAAGTTCTAAGATTACAATGATCTATAAATTTCAAAAAATTAGAGACAGGGGATACGTCCCTGCAACTAGCATCCATTAAAACTGTGTTTTGAAAAATTGCATCTTCATATTGAAAAAAATAATAATAATAAAATCAAATCAAATCAAACTAAAATTCCAATTCAACAAAGTAATTCTTTATTGGTAAGTTATTTGTGCATCCTTGGATTTCAAACCCACAACCTCACTGTCCATCTCATTTTTTGTTAATTCCCTAGACAACAAAAATAAACTAAAGATTTAAAAATGTAAGTAAAATTCCAATTCTACAATAATTTTTTATCATAAGTCATACACATCCAAATCCACAATCTCACTCCCCATCTCACTATTATGGAAGGAGGAAGTGACATTTGGGCTACACTCATTAGTGTTCCAATACTACAAATATTGAGATGTTCACGGCCTCAATTGATTCTCATTCCAATCCAGGAAATAACGTAACTCTAAAAACCTTCAGTTAGAGTTCTTTTCTCATACATAGATTATTAAAGCCTTTAATTGGAGGCAATAAGTCATCAAAGAGCTATAAGGTCTACAATTCATGTTGCTCAAATGATCTAGTGGCTAGACCTCTGACATATAAATCGAACTGCATTCAATGTTCAGAGATTCCTTAACTTTTTTGATACCCCAAAATGAGGGGAACTTCGCAAGTCAAAAGATATTCCAACATCCAACGTATTGCTATCTGTTGTAGTCATTTATTCATTTTGAACATAAAGTTTCAGCAGTAGGTTCTTCTTGGCAATTTTATCTGTTCTTTTTTCTTTTTCTTTTTTCTTTTTTTTTTTACACAATGTTCTTTTTCTTTTTTAATAATACTACTATTTGAACATTATTTGGCTTGTTTTAGTTGATAAAATTATCATTGAAGAATGTGGATAAACAATGAATTGCGATATCTAAAATGAAAATTATCTAAATAAATTTGTATGCAAGTAGTCTTTCATGTGTTCAAAAGCAATTATGCCCCATAGTGACATTTTTGGCAAAATGGCCACGTCAAGCTTGGCCATGCCATAATATAGCAGTAATGGGATGAAAAAAAAGGGGGGTTTGGGAATCTTGGTAAAGTAACTTTTAAAAATTAATGTTTCAAATTTAATAATTTTTAAATCATCATTTTTAATTCATTTTCAATCCCATGCCTTGCATGGATAAGGAGCTAGTGAAAATTATATCAATCTGAGTCCTAGTTAAGTCTAATAACAGATGCAGCATGGTGCCTCTAGTTATTTGACCACAGCATAAATATGAGATTCTTCACAAGTATAGAATGCAGTTAGGGCAAGTTGGATAATCAAATGAATACGGGTTACAACCAACCCATGCATGTCAATTATCCAAATTAACAGTCTTGAAACTACCCTCCAATATTACCTGTAAAATATGTCACATTCAATTTAAATTATGATTTCCAAATATGTAAAAGCTTGCTGCAAAATTATAGCACTTCCCATTGGCATTAGACATGCATAACACGTGCACCTCAAACCTCACCACTAACAGCAAACACTGAAAGATTATGATTTCACATAGGCATGGGCTATATACCTTCAACACTTTAATATGTCCTCTACTCAGATTTGTCTATTTGATGATAAACATAAATCATATAGAGACTGTAAAAAACTAGAGCTGATGATGTAAATATCCAACTAGATTATTGTTTACCAATCATCCCATCTCAATAGAATTCAGATAACTTCACATCAAAAGAGTCAACATTGCTAACATGCTTAACAAGAATATACCAAATTCAAACGTAAAATCCACAAACAATAGAGACTCAAAAATATATATTTTTTAAACTTATTATTATTAATTTTTAATGTAAAATAGAATAGTACCTCAAGTTTCTTTTTTCACCAATAATCCCGGCAAGAGCACAACCCATCTTTGAAATGGTGGAACCTCTTAGCATCTCGTATGATCAATTCTCTGCCAACAATCTTTGAGATGACCTTTAGTGCTGTATGGCAATCGCCACAAACACAAAGATTCTTGATTATCCTAATGGGTGAACGAACTGGACTGTTAAAGAGACCATCAGCAATAGCAAGTCTTTCACTATGAGCAAGAAGAGCTTCCTCCTTGGATTCATGGTCTATGTCATGCAACACAAATCTAGTCTCTGGTATGTAACCAGCCTCTTTCATTTGTTCAATTAAATGCCTAAGTTCCGCATAGAGCTTATCAGTGTTAGGATGAGATCTATCTCCCGCTCGATATTCATGGACTTGGCTCCTAACTTCTATAAGACTTTGACTTGCTAGTTTCTTCTTCTCTTTCTGTTTTGCAAGGTCTGAAGGTTTTACAGGTAGAAGGCCAGCCTTTGATTGCTCATTCATGCATGAGGGGTCCAGCTGCTCAACAAGCTCAGCACAGCGATCACCAAGCTCCATGTGCCCATGAACTCTGCAGAGATCCATCAAGGTTTCCCATATATTAACACTTGGCTCCAATGGCATCTTTTCTATGAACTCAAAAGCTTCATCCAGATATCCTATACTTCCTAGCATGTCTATTACCTTCACATAATGATCCATGGATGGGACTATGCCATAATCCTTGATCATTGATTCAAAGTGCAACATTCCCTCATCAATGTCTCCCAAAACACTACAAGCAGATAAAACACCAATAAACATTCGACCATCAGGTTTCATTCCTGTTTTCTTGAACTGAGTGAACAAATCAATGGCATCCTCCCCAAGACCATTCTTAGCAAGCCATGTCATCATAGTGTCCCACGACATCAAATTGCGGGTTGGCATTGCATTAAACACCATGAACGCATCATCCATAGAACCACATTTCCCATACATCTCTATGATTCTGTTATAGGTACTCACTTCTAGTGGTGAGAGTGATCTTATGATGTGTTCATGAACAGATTTTGCTTCCTGCAGAGATTGAGCCTCACCACACTCCCACATTAACTGCAAATATCGGGGCAAATCCACAGGATGACATTGCTTAACTAACAAGTCTAAAACTTCCACAGCTTCCTTCACTTTCCCCTCATTGCAAAAACCATCTAGCTCCTCAAGAGTACCGAGATATTGGTGACTCTCAGGTGTCTCTGAAAATTTCCCCTCTTGTTTTGGATTATTTGATAATTGAGAACCCTCTGTCATACTTTGAAAAGTACTCAAGTTTGGCGGATATTGTTCGACATGTTGGTTCTGCTGATACTGTCCAGAGCTTCGGCTGTGCTGAAACATTCCAACATTCCCCAAGTTATGATCACCTGGGGCTTGCTGAGTTTGCCCACAGTTTTGCCTGTAGTTCCCATTTAGGCTTCCCTGAGATTCTGAAAGGCCTTGGGAATCAAACCCATATGGGTTCTGCCTCACTTCGCTAGCACCCTTGTGGGATGACCCACATGAATTTTGTATATGTCCATTTCCCCCATATACATGATGGTTCTGCAAGAACTCTCCATTGTTATACCCATAATTCCCACCAAAATTCCCATTTTGCTGAACTGAGTGATTCTGAAATCCATTTCTTGTGCTTTCCCTATAAAACCCACTTGAATTCTGCTCCAAACATGTTAAATTATTAGCATGAATCCCAGTTAGGTTCTGCTGCACCTGCCCAACATTTTGATCATAATTTCCTCTAAAATTTCCATTTTGCCCAGCTGGCTTGTTCAGATATGTACTTCTAAAGCTCTCCCTATAAACCCCACTAGAATTCTGGTAAAACTCATTTTGCTCATTAAACCCACTAAAACTCCCATTTTTCCCAACTAGGTAACTTACAAAATCGTTTGTATTGCTTTCTCTATAACCCTCATTGGGGTTTGATTTGTGATGAAAATCTGCAGGGTTTTGGCTCTCACTATGTTTTTTTTGATATTCTAAAGAATCATCAATTTGGCACTGAGACCCATTGTTGTTTTCAAAATCTAATCTTTGAGCGGCAGTGTAAGATTTTTGAGGAAGGTGAGGGTTTTTCTTGAATTTGAGGAGTTGAGTGAAGAACATACCTTGGATAGTGCTGTGTTTGTGAGAGTTGCAGCTCGCTTAGTGGACATTTACGGTTCCCAGACTATCGCTACAGTAAATACTTCAAAATGAGAGAGTGAGGGAGTTCTTCTAAATTACTGTTACAAAGAGAGAGAATTTCGGGGAGAGATGCTGGTGTTGAACTGTGTTAATGGAGAGACAAACCAAGTCACTCTATAACGTTAAACCCTGTTGGGCTAAAAACGGATTGGACCCTCTGTTGATATTTGAAAAACATGCCGTGGGCTTTTATTTGTTGGTGTTTTATATATATATATATATATATATATATATATATATTTAAAGCAATAATAAGGCTGTAAAACCGGCCAAGCAATATAACAAATTAATATAACAAGATAATTATGAGGCGATAGAACCAGCCAATCAATATATTAGAGCAATGTAATAAAGCAGTTAGGAGGCGGTAGAACCAGCCAAGCAAAGTATTAAACAGTTAAACACAAAGCTGAAAGTAGTTATTACTGAAAATAGATTACAACACTTACAGCAGTTGTAGTCACTGGTTTACAACAACAGTTTAACTTACAAGCTTTGCAAACAGGGTAGCAGTAGGGAAATAGGAATCCTAGAGAGGAAAAGAGTTCTAAGGAGAGTCTAGAGAGTTCTTCGTCTAAACCTCTAAGGAGTTTTGCCTTCAACTTAAGGGACAACCCCCTTTAAATAGGCAAAAATTTTCGGAATGAACAGTGAACAGTAACCGTGAACAGTGAACAGTAATAGTGAACAATACCATGAACAGTAAATTTTCACTTTTGTTTTATTTTTGCAGCAAAGTTCGTAGCAGCATTTTTTATCAGCTTCTGCTGACCAAATCTTCAGGAATCCATTGTAGAAAGAACAGTATCAATTGTGGGAGACAGGCAGCATCTTTAAGCAGCGCAATTTTAGGGAAAACAATGTATCATTTTGGCCATTGTGCAGGCCAGACAAATAGAAGAATCACGTGGGAAATCATCAAAGGTATCAGCTTTAACATTTTGGCCGTTGTGCAGGCCAGACAAATTAGAGAATCAAGTTCAATCTTCAGGATTGTCTTCTTCATCATGACCAAACCATTCCTGATTGTAAGGGTAATATAGGTCTTTTGAAACAGATGCTTCAGAGGACCGTTCATCTTCTGAACCATTATCACCTACCTTCTCCTTTGAAATCAACTTGAGGAGGGCATAAAGAGCATCAGGGTCCTTGCGAATTTCATCCAGAGGGGAACCCTTCTTTTTAGGCTTAACAGAGGATTTAACAGTTGAAACAGATGTAGAAGCATGTGCATTAGCTAGTTCAGCCTTCTGTACTGGGGAATTAATCTTAATACTGAGTAAAGCATTTGGGGATGACAAATCCCTGGTAACATTGTTGACAACAGATTGTGTGTGTGGAAACTTATCCCACCATTTGACAAACCATCGGCGTTTGATAACATCTCCGTCCTTCTCATATTGCCACTTCAGGATCCAAGGGACTTTATTTCTCTTAATGAAATGAAGCAAAGGAGAGAATTTAGCACCATAGGAATCAATCTTGAATGTTTTTGAGAAATTTTCAAAAGAAACCTTTAATGGATCTTAAAATATATCAGGAACAGAACCAAACTGAGTCCACCATCGGTCGAACCAAAGAGGCAAAGTGGAACTGAACTCCTTATCAAAGTTAACAAACCATGAATGAGTATTGTTTTCATTCTGGTGAAGCATGAATCTGGACCAAGCAGTGACGTAATCATGATAGGAGTATGGAACATTGCACTTGGGTAACATCCTTGTGGAGGCAAGATTGGGACCCCACATTTCTTCAGAAATAATATGGTTTAGGAAAACACTATGATAAATAATTTTACCAGTATTGATCTTATCTTTGATGCCTTTAATAGTGATTGAGTTTTCATGGCTCAAAATATCAGCATAGTAATTAACAGTATTCTCACTATGTTCAGGAATCCAGTGAAACTTTGGGGGAAAATAGCTGGTAGCAAGTCTAAAGGGGTCAATGATAGAGGCCCTATTTGACTCAATGGAAAATAGGTTTTGGAAATATTATTTTTTAACATATTGGGAAGTATAGGAAACTATAGGGAAAACAGTTTTAACATGTTGGTTAACAGTAGTTAAAGCATAAGGATCATATGATGAGGCCAAAACAGAAGAGTAATTAGGCTTAGGAATGGTACCTAAGGGGGTGAAACGGTTAACAATCTCCAATAGAGAAACAGGTTCCTTTTTAATAATTGTGTTATCGGTGGCAGGGCTCTTGTTTTTGGACCGCCTACTTGCCATTGTGACACTGCAGAAATTCACGGGTAAGGAAATCAGGGATTGCATTTTGAGATCCTTTTATATATTCAATATCAAAATCAAAAACACTTAAAATAGCTTACCATCGGGCAAGAATATGTTTTGAAGCAATATTTTCAACATCTTTTTCAATAACATATTTGGCACTTTTGCAATCAATTCATAATAAAAACTTTTGGTTTAACAAATCACTTTGAAATTTTGAAATACATAATACTATAGATAAAATTTCCTTTTTAATAGTACTATAATTTAAATGTGCAGTATTCCAGACTCCAGAATAGAAACGAACAATTTGTTCAGATGAGTCTGGGGAAACTTTCTGTTTCAGAATGCCTCTATAACCAATGTCAGAAGCATCAGTTTCAACAATTTTGAAAGCATTAGAAGTGGAAATACCAAGACAAGGCAATGCCTTAACATGGGACTTGATTTGTTTAATAAAGGAAGTATGAACATCAGACCAGGGTGGAGGATTATTCTGTAACCGATCAAAAAGGGGTGGAGGATTATTCTGTAACCGATCATAAAGTTTATCAACAGTCCATTCATAATCCTCCACCCCTTTTTGATCGGTTACAGAATAATCCTCCACCCTGGTCTGATGTTCATACTTCCCTTGTTAAACAAATCAAGTCCCATGTTAAGGCATTGCCTTGTCTTGGTATTTCCACTCCTAATGCTTGCAAAATTGTTGAAACTGATGCTTCTGACATTGGTTATGGAGGCATTCTGAAACAGAAAGTTTCCCCAGACTCATCTGAACAAATTGTTCGTTTATATTATAGAGTCTGGAATACTGCACAGTTAAATTATAATACTATTAAAAAGGAAATTTTATCTATAGTACTATGTATTTCAAAGTTTCAAAGTGATTTGTTAATCCAAAAGTTTTTATTACGAATTGATTGCAAAAGTGCCAAATATGTTATTGAA
Organism: Lithocarpus polystachyus; assembly: GCA_033629205.1. Classification (NCBI taxonomy): domain Eukaryota; kingdom Viridiplantae; phylum Streptophyta; class Magnoliopsida; order Fagales; family Fagaceae; genus Lithocarpus; species Lithocarpus polystachyus. The sequence goes on along the minus strand of CM066163.1, from coordinate 25,755,255 downwards.
AAAGATGTTGAAAATATTGCTTCAAAACATATTTTTGCCCGATAGCAAGCTATTTTAAGTGTTTTTTATTTTGATATTGAATATATAAAAGGATCTCAAAATGCAATTCCTGATTTCCTTACCCGTGAATTTCTGCAGTGTCACAATGGCAAGTAGGCGGTCTAAAGACAAGAGCCCTGCCACTGATAACACAATTGTTAAAAAGGAACCTGTTTCTCCATTGGAGATTGTTAACCGTTTCACCCCCTTAGGTACCATTCCTAAGCCTAATTACTCTTCTGTTTTGGCCTCATTATATGATCCTTATGCTTTAACCACTGTTAACCAACCTGTTAAAACTGTTTTTTCCAGAATTTCCTATACTTTCCAATATGTTAAAAAACAATATTTCCAAAACATGTTTTCCATTGAGTCAAATAGGGCCTCTATCACTGACCCCTTTAGACTTGTTACCAGCTATTTTCCCCCAAAGTTCCACTGGATTCCTGAACATAGTGAGAAGACTGTTAATTACTATGTTGATATTTTGAGCCATGAAAACTCAATCACTATTAAAGGCATCAAGGATAAGATCAATACTGGTAAAATTATTTATCATAGTGTTTTCCTAAACCATATTATTTCTGAAGAAATGTGGGGTCCCAATCTTGCCTCCACAAGGATGTTACCCAAGTGCAATGTTCCATACTCCTATCATGATTATGTCACTACTTGGTTCAAATTCATGCTTCACCAGAATGAAAACAATACTCATTCATGGTTTGTTAACTTTAATAAGGAGTTCAGTTCCACTTTGCCTCTTTGGTTCGACCGATGGTGGACCCAGTTTAGTTCTGTTCTTGATATATTTCCAGATCCATTAAAGGTTTCTTTTGAAAATTTCTCAAAAACATTCAAGATTGATTCCTATGTTGCTAAATTCTCTCCTTTGCTTCATTTCATTAAGAGATATAAAGTCCATTGGATCCTGAAGTGGCAATATGAGAAGGACGGAGATGTTCTCAAACGCCGATGGTTTGTCAAATGGTGGGATAAGTTTCCACACACACAATTTGTTGTCAACAATGTTACCAGGGATTTGTCATCCCCAAATGCTTTACCCGGTATTAAGATTAATTCCCCAGTGCAGAAAGCTGAACTGGCTAATGCACATGCTTCTACATCTGTTTCAACTGTTAAATCCTCTGTTAAGCCTAAAAAGAAGGGTTCCCCTCTGGATGAAATTCGCAAGGACCCTGATGCTCTTTATGCCCTCCTCAAGTTGATTTCAAAGGAGAAGGTAGGTGATGATGGTTCAGAAGATGAACAGTCCTCTGAAGCATCTGTTTCAAAAGACCCATATTACCCTTACAATCAGGAATGGTTTGGTCATGATAAAGAAGACAATCTTGAAGATTGAACTTGATTCTCTTGTTTGTCTGGCCTGCACAACGGCCAAAATGTTAAAGCTGATACCCCTGATGATTTCCCACGTGATTCTCCTATTCGTCTGGCCTGCACAATGGCCAAAATGATACATTGTTTTCCCTAAATTTGCGCTGCTTAAAGATGCTGCTTGTCTCCCACAATTGATACTGTTCTTTTTACAATGGATTCCTGAAGATTTGGTCAGTACAAGCTGATAAAATATACTGCTACGGACTCTACTACAAAAATAAGACAAAAGTGAAAATTTACTGTTCATGGTACTGTTCACTATTATTGTTCACTGTTCACTATTCATGGTTACTGTTCATTCCAAAAATTTTTGCCTATTTAAAGGGGGCTGTCCCTTAAGTTGAAGGCAGAACTCCTTAGAGGTTTAGATGGAGAACTCTCTAGACTCTCCTTAGAACTCTTTTCCTCTCTAAGATTCATATTTCCCTACTGCTACCCTGTTTGCAAAGCTTGTAACTAGAACTAATCTCCAAACGTTGTACTGTTAAACTGTTGTTGTAAACCAGTGACTACTACTGCTGTAAGTGTTGTAATCTATTTTCAGTAATAACTACTTTCAGTTTTGTGTTTATTATATTTTAACTGTTTAATACTTTACTTGGCTGGTTCTACCGCCTCCTAACTGCTTTATTACATTGCTCCAATATATGGCTTGGCTGGTTCTACCGCCTCATAATTATCTTGTTATATTACTTGGCCGGTTCTACCGCCTTATTATTACTTTAAATTACTTTGATTATATATTGCTATACCGCCATCTTGGACGGTTCTACTTTACTTTATTATTTTGCTGACATTTACTTAATATCAACACTGTGCTTCCATACTGTGCTTCTCTTCTTGTCTCTTTAGCAGCTGTGTTCCCCCCTCCCTTTTGGTATCAGAGCCATCTGTTCTTTTCTGGCCGGTGATAGTGTTGTTGTGTCTTTGTTACTTGTTCGTGTCTACCCAAAACTTTGGTACTCCTTTGTTGTGTTCCCTTCTTACCGTCGTTGGCGCCATCCTAGACGTAAAGTGAAGTCCCAGAACCGAACAGTAAGGCCCGTTTAAACTAGGAGAGCGTGTAGGGCATGAGAGGTATAGGGTTGTTCAGGGTATGTGTTACGAAATTCAACGGTGTTAAAAAAAACATGATAATTGTGTGTTAAACCTAAGATAGTATGGATAAGTTGTGAAGATCCAACTCCTCTGTCAGCTCCAGGACGACTGGTTGTCCTCCTGATATTGTAAATAAAGAAGATCACACTGTTGAAGAAAATGAGATCCCAGATTTCAAAAACTGGAATATTCCAAAGGTTTCCATTAAGTCCATCTATAAGCTTAGTTGGGCTGAAAATACTGCTTTCTCTGAATATAGAGTTAGACCTGTTGAACAAACATTTTCTATCTCTAGAACTCAAGAAAAATGTTGCTTGTTTTTCAGAAAAAAATGTTAATGAATTTCTTGCTAAAAAACTCAGTTATTTGCATATTGGTCTTGTTCAAGTTGCTGTTAAACCACTCACAAGAAAAGGTATTAATGCTTCTATTCTGATGTGTTTAAGAGATGCTAGATTTAAAAGATTTAATGATAGCATTCTTGGTATGATCACTGCTTCTTTGTATGATGGTCCTGTTTATTTTGACTGTTACCCTAATATCACTCTTGTTTTGGATGATGTTAATATTGTTAAAGCCTTGACATTAAATGTTTTGACATCTAGTTATGACATGGAAGAAGGCAGTAAGCCTTTTGCTCTTATTTATAAAATTTATTACAGACTTTTGGGTTCTCAATTGAATCCTCGTTCTACTCACATAAGAGATCCTGCTGGTAAAACCATGTTAATTCAATGTTCAACTTCTGATGCTAAGATTCAAGTCCCAAAAATGATTCAATGGGTAGATATTAATCTTCCCAAAGAATGGTTGTTGGAGCGTGAATCTCCTCCTGCTAAACCTGTTTTTGATGAATTAAATCTTGCTAATATTCAAGAATTCCTTGATGGAACTGTTAAAATAAGTTTTCATGATGACAGGCCCTTGAGGATCAACGAAGGAAGACATTCCTTCACTGGATCTAAAAGTATTTCAAGAAGTGCTTCAAGAAGAGATCTTGATGAATATTTGAAAAAGAATTTTGAAAAACCTGATTTAAAACTAAAAGGAGTTTCAAGTGGTAACTCCCAAGTTAGCACTGCTTTTTTTTTCTACCAAACCAGACTCTCCCTCTCCATATAACAGAACTGCTAATGAAGAAGAAGAAGAAGAAGAAGGCACCAGATCTATATCACCATCTGGTTCTGATTTTCAAACTGTTGAAAACCCTGTTTTCCAAAGTCAATTAAGAGTTTTAAATGCTTTGAACGAAAGCTTTGAAATTGATATGGTTTCCTTATTTAATGAATTTATTTCTGCTAAAAACAGAGATAAGAGAAAATATTACCAAAGTACTTTTGCTCAATCTGAAAAATATCGTGTCAAAAGGAAATGGAAAGAAAAAATGAACCAGTTAAAGAAACATATTTTGTTCTGGGATTTCCTTGAAAACTATTATGTTTCAAAAGATGAAGTTTCCCAAAATCATTTGAACATAATAAAGAAATCAAATTTTGTCAAAAAAGATAAAATTGTTGTTAGGCCTAGCCATCCGCCTCTTGAGACAATTCTCGTAAACTATAAAGGGATTGATGTGAGGACTTCCCATTCAAAATTGCTGATGCTAACACTCCTGTTTTTAGTATTATTGAACAGAACAATTTTACTAATGAATCTTTGCATATTATTGGTCAACAGCTTGATCGTATTGAAGAAAAAACTGCTGAAAAAATTGTTCTTCCAAAACCGAAAGTTGTTGAAAAATCTACTGTTCCAAAACCTGAGAAACCTTTGATTGATTTGCCCAGTCAAAGAGAAAAATTGAATTTTAAAACTTCTCAGGCAAAAACTCTTGAAATTATTGACAAAATGCTTTCTGATTTAAAGGTTAAAACTGAAGGTACTTCCACAAGTGTTGCTCGAACTATTTCAAGAAATGGAAAAGAAGACTTTTTTTAAAGAAAACACAGATTCTGATTCGTTGTCTTCTACTTCAGCTAAAAAGATTTTTGATGATGATTTACCAGAAATTAAAAGATTTGTTGGAAAGCCCATTCCTGTGTCTTTTACAAAAAACTGGTATTCAAATCCTACTCCTCCTGATATGCAGTTTGAAGAAAGATCTTTTCAAACTCAGTTTTCTGTTTCTGCTGATAAACTTCCACAAGTGTTGCTCGAACTATTTCAAGAAATGGAAAAGAAGACGTTTTTAAAGAAAACACAGATTCTGATTCGTTGTCTTCTGCTTCAGCTAAAAAGATTTTTGATGATGATTTACCAGAAATTAAAAGATTTGTTGGAAAGCCCATTCCTGTGTCTTTTACAAAAAACTGGTATTCAAATCCTACTCCTCCTGATATGCAGTTTGAAGAAAGATCTTTTCAAACTCAGTTTTCTGTTTCTGCTGATAAACTTTATGAATGGAATATTGATGGTTTGTCTGAATAAGAAATAATTAATAAAATGGCTCATATGTTCATGGTTGGAACTGCTTACTTGAATAATCACAGTTATAATCACTTTGAAATTGTTGAAATTCTTGTTACTGGTTTTTCTGGTGCTCTTCGTGGATGGTGGGATTCATATCTCACGGAAGAATCCAGAGATTCTATTAAATCTGCTGTTAAAAAGAATGATGAAGGTTTCCCTATTTTTGATGAAAATCAAAATCGTGGTATTCCTGATGGTGTTAATACTTTGATCTATACTATTCTCAAACATTTTGTTGGTACTCCATCCAATGTTTCATCTCGAATTTCTGATTATCTAAACAATTTGAGATGTCCGACTATGTCTGATTACAGATGGTATGAAGGTATTTTCCTTTCCAGAGTCATGCTCCGGAAAGACTGCTACAAGCCTTATTGGAAAGAAAAGTTTATTGACGATCTGCCTCCTATCTTTGCTCATAAGGTAAAACAAGAGTTAATTGGTAAAAATGATTCCATTGATTATGATAGTTTAACTTATGGTGATATTTTATGCACTATTAAAAGACTTGGTATTAACATATGTAATGATGAAAATTTGTTAAAACACCAGTTAAAAAATAAGATAAAAGCTAAGTATGAAATGGTAATTTCTGTGAACAATATGGTTTGTCCCCTATTGCTCATTCCAGGCAAAAAGGAAAAAAACATGATAAAGGTCACAAAAATTATAACCATAAAAAATATAAAAGATATAGAACAAACTTTGTTAAATCTAATGATTTTTATGCTAAAAGGAAAAATGTTTCTAAAAAATATGATAAACAGAAATCTGGTAAAGGTAAATGTTTCAACTGTGGAAAACCTGATCATTTCAGTACAGACTGTAAGCAAAAATCTGGTAAGCTGAAAAATAAGTTCAATATGTTAAACATTAATGATAATGATCAAGAGGAACTATTCCAAATCCTTAAATCAAACGCCTCGTCTGATTCTTTGGAAGACGATTTTTCTTCTTCGTCTGATTCTTGTTACCAATCTGATGATGATTCCTCTAGTTCACCCACTGTTAAACTTGGTTGTAGAGATTCATGTTGCAATGTTATTAAAACTGTTAATGTTCTCACCAAAAGTGAAGAAAATGAAAGTTTGTTAATCATATTGATAGGTCAGATTCAAAATCCTGAGTTGCAAAAAGAATACCTTAATAAGTTTAAGAAAAATTTAACAAGAAATGAAAATGATAAAAAATTAAAACCAGCAATAAGTTTTGAGGAAACTTTGGAAAGATTTAACAAAAAAAAATCCAAAGAATTAACTATTAATGAACTCCAACATGAGATCAATGTTGTTAAATAAGAAATAATTGATTTAAAAAATGAATTTAAAAGCATTAAAAGTGATAACAATGATCTTAAATAAGAATTGCTTTTGTTAAGAATTGATAAAAATCTTGATAAAGATCAATCTGATAATGAACAAAATGAGCTCAAAGATGGAGATGAATCCAGTCAACAGACTCTTCTTTCTGATAAAGGTATTGCTGATGTTCTCACTGATTCTCAGCTTAATCTTGTTAACAAATCGCTTCCCCCAAAATGGTTTACAAAAGTTAAAATTGTTGTTTCTCATGATTATCATTTCAGTGTTATTGCTATGATTGATTCTAGTGCGGATATGAACTGTATCCAATAAGGATTAATTCCTTCAAAATATTTTGAAAAGTCAACTGAAAGATTGGTTTCTGCTAATGGTACTCAAATGAAGATCAAAAATGAATTGAATAATGCTCATGTTTGCCATGATAATGTTTATTTCAAGATTCCTTCTGTTCTTGTTAAAAACATGACTGATAAAGTGATACTTGGTCTCCCTTTCATCAATGCTTTGTATTCCTTTCTTGTTGAACATGATGGAATTACTACTGATCCTTTTGGACAGAAAGTAAAATTCAAATTTGCTTCAAAATTTGAAATTGATACTGATAGTGCTTTGATTCTGATTCATGCTAAGACTAATCATCTCAATTTTCTTAAGCAAGAAGCTAGATACAAGAAAATTGCTAAACGACTTTCTGTAAATTGTTACAATAAAAAATTAATAATTTTCAGAAAATGTTGATTGATAATGTTTGTTCTGATATTCCCAATGCATTTTGGCATAGGAAGAAACACATTGTTAACTTGCCATATATTAAAGATTTTAATGAGAAAAACATTCCTACTAAAGCTCGTCCCATTCAGATGAATGCTGAAATGGTTGAGTTTTGTAAAAAGGAAATCCAAGATTTGCTTGATAAAAAACTGATCAGAAATAGCAAGTCCCCTTGGTCTTGTGCTGCTTTCTATGTGCAAAAAAATGCTGAAATTGAGAGAGGAACTCCTCGCCTAGTGATCAATTACAAACCTTTGAACAAAGTCTTAGAATGGATTAGGTACCCTATTCCAAAACATTATGAATGATATTTTCAATCCCTTTAGTGATTTCACCATTGTTTACATTGATGATATTCTTGTTTACTCCAATTCTATTGATGAGTATTGGAAACATCTATATTCATTTCAGGAGACTATTAAAAGAAATGGTATTGTTGTCTCTACTAAGAAAATCAAACTGTTTCAGACAAAAATTCGATTCCTTGGCTATGACATCTCTGAAGGACAAATTCATCCTATTGATAGAGCCATTCAGTTTGCTGATAAATTCCCTAATGTCATCACTGATAAAACCCAACTCCAGAGGTTTCTTGGCTCTTTGAACTATGTTGCTGATTTCTACAAGGATATGAGGAAACAATGTAAACCCCTTTTTGATCGGTTACAGAATAATCCTCCATCCTGGTCTGATGTTCATACTTCCCTTGTTAAACAAATCAAGTCCCATGTTAAGGCATTGCCCTGTCTTGGTATTTCCACTCCTAATGCTTTCAAAATTGTTGAAACTGATGCTTCTGACATTGGTTATGGAGGCATTCTGAATATATATATATATATATATATATTTATATATATATATATATATATAACAACATCAAACCGTAACATCTTCAAAAATTGAGAAAAAAAAAATTCAAAGCACCTATTAGATGTCATTAAAGAGCTGGACAGCCCTTTATATTTATGATTTATGAATTTATTTATACACTAGTATTATACCTTATACACTAGTATTATACCTGTGCGATACACGGTTTAATCAAGAATCTTGTATAAACTAAATAAACATGAAAACATTTTCGAATTTAAGTAAAATTAAATAATAAAATAGATAGAACAATTTATCATCAAATTTATTAATAATTGATTCTCAAACCATAACCATATGAATCGGATAAAACTTAATAAATTTAGGTTAAGCAAAAGAAAAAAAAAACACAAAACCTATTAAATTTGACAAAAGAAAGAAGAAAAAAATAATCATATAGTAGACATTTATTTTGAATTATTTAATATATATACACTCTACATTGAAAAAGTTGATATGAACAATAACTCTAATGCCAATCTAATTTGTGGAAGTATGAATTATAGGAAAAGAAGGTAAGAACAAAATATTGTATCATTTTTTTTTTTTTTTGAAAATCTAAAAAAATGAACTAATAATGCTAAAATTTTTATAGGAAAAGAAGGTAAGAAAAAAATATTATATCTTTTTTTTTTTTTTTTGAGAATCTAAAAAATATGAACTAGTAATGCTAAAATTTTTAAGTTGATTTTAACGTAAATATAATGTTAAGTTGATTTTGAGGTATATATACAATATAATTTATGCTTTTTTTTTAGATTTCCATATAATTTATGTTTTTTAAAGGTTGATATTAGTAGTTGTATACGTGTACTATGATTGTATGTAGTATGTATTCAGTGTTAGAAATAATATAATGTGGTGAATGCCACTAAAGAATAAGTAATTCATATATAATCTTACTCACAGGTGTTCTTTTTCTTATCTTTATATTTCCTTTATTTTACAATAATTGATGACTTTTTTTTTTTTTTTTTTGGGAGAAGATATTTTTGTGACTTCATCATCCTCAATAAAAGTTTTTTTTTTTTTTAAGAGAAAATTAATTGGGTTGGTAGGGGTGGAGGGAAAGGATGTGGAAATATAAGATGTTGCCTCGTGTGTGGGTTACAATTAGTTACACGTGGTTTAACTCTTTGTTAATATCATACCCTTAAAAACCTTTTATTTGATTATTTTGAAATTACATTTTATGCTCACTTTGTTGTTAACACACATGCAACAAATTTCATACTAATACAATGTTATTTAATATACAATCCATTAACTCATATATATTTTGTTTATAAACATTTTTTTCTTAAAAAATTAACTTTAAATATTTTATAAATGAGATAGCTATTAATCTCTAATAATCTTAATATTTTGCAACCATGTAGGGTTGTGTTCAATGATATAATTGTGAAAAGTTTGCAATTTGGAAAAACTGATTTCTTGATTTTCTTTAACTGAGTTTTACACTTTATATACAAACCTAAGAAACAGTCTGTAACTAACTTAACAAACTCATGAATTAGCTAAATTGAATAACTAATCAAGACACATGTGAATTAAGAACTAACTAACTCTAACTGCTAAACTACAAGTCGTTGAGTGTAAGCTACACTGCCGTTTATGCAATTTCTTATTCAACTTCACTGTTTTCTCTTGATAACTTGATGCTTCTTGCTCTTGGTAATTTGATGCTTGATTCCTTGTAGACTTTGTCTGTTCAATTTGCTTAGATGAGTGCAATTCCACCTGCTCTGCAATTGAACCCTTATCTGTAGAAGCTGAATCTTCAATTTGCTTCTCTGTAACTTTCTTGCTTTGGCTTTGATACTCCCCCTTAAGATGGACTGAGGAAGAGTAAATGTTAATCAATCCCATCTTGGACACTAGCTCAGAAAATTGTTTGTAACTCAAAGCCTTGGTTAATAAGTTTGCCAACTGACACTAAGTTCTTACATGAATCGATTTGATGACCTTAGCTAGAACCTTGTCCCTCACAACATGGCAATCAATCTAAATATGCTTGGTCCTCTCATGAAACACTGGATTGGACCCTATATGCAGAGCTGATTGACTATCACAGAACAGTAAAGCTTCTTTATCATGAGCAATTTGCAAATCTCTTAACGAATAAAGAATCCACACAATTTCACATGTTGACACAGCCATGGCTCTATATTTAGCTTCAGCTGAAGAACTTGAAGTAGTTGATTGCTTCTTTGACTTCCAAGAAACCAATAAGTCTCCAATGAAGATACAATAACCTGTAACTGACCTCCTTGTATTAGGACAAGAGGCCTAATCTGAGTCAGTAAAACCTTTGACATGAAGCTATGATTCTGCAGAAAAGAAAATGCCCTTTCGTGATTCATTCTTCAAGTAATGCGGAATCTTCAAGGTAGCTGTAAGATGAGGTTTTCTAGGCTTAACCATAAATTGGCTTAGTTTATGCACTGCAAAGGTGATATCTAGCCTGGCGATGGTCAAGTAGAGTATGAGTTTAGTTTATGTAAAATAACATAGATAGAACAATTTATTATCAAATTTATTAATAATTGATACTCAAACCATAACCATATGAATCAGATAAAACTTAATAAATTTAGGTTAAATAAAAGAAAAAAAAAACACAAAACCTATACAATTTGACAAAAGAAAGAAGACAAAAAAATCATATAGTAGGCATTTATTATGAATTATTTGATATATATACACTCTACATTGAAGAAGTTGATATAAACAAAAAGTCTAATGCCAGTCTAAAAGGTGATATCAGAGCCATGGATGGTAGATGTATGAGTTTTATTTCTTTGCAATTAAGAAGTTACTAGGAACTCATATTATTACAAAGCCACTACTTGCTCCTTGATAGCGTTAGTCAGCCTCAGACTCGTTGGTAAACCATAGTTTCGCATTGTTCAACCCGTTTTGTTAAGTCGACAGATAGGCGTTGTTTGGGTGGTCCCGCAATGGAGTTTCCCGAGGAGGTGGTCCTAATAGCAAGGATACTAGTGGTTAGTAATAATTCCACCAATAATTATTAATTGTTTAGAAGTAGAATGAATATGTTTAGTTGCTCATTATCTGTTGCTAAGACACACTTAGGTCAAGCACACACTAAGCAGAACATGGAAAATGATAAAATAGTTAATTCTGAGGAATACAGAAATTTGTTAGAATGGAATAAATGGAATATACCGATAGAAAGAACTGATCAAATCTACAGATAGACTTCTTTTTCTAAATTATCCTTTCTGACAAATTACACTATAAAAACTGTTAAAAGAACTTACTCTTTATTTAATGAATATGAAACAATACAGTTATTTTCAATAGATTCAATTAAGAGACAAGCAGAAAAATATGCCTTCTTACATGCTGGTTTAGTTCAAGTGACTGTAAAACCATTAACAAGAGAAGCTTTAAATGCAAGTGTTTTACTTTGTTTAAGAGATGACAGACATTTAAGGTTTAATGACTCACTCTTAGAAATGATGGAAACAAGTTTACACAATGGGCTAGTATATTTTAATTGTTATCCTAATTTTGCTTTAAGCCTATCTAACAGAAATATCATGGATGCTTTAACTTTGAATATAAAGACAAATGGTTATTATATGAAAGAAGGCTCAAAACCTTTAGCTATTGTTTATAGGATTTATTATAAACTTATGAAAATTACCTTAGACCTTGAATCCATAGTTAAACCTTCTCCCAAAGGTCAGACTCTCAAGCCTTAACTCCAAATAGTAGACTTCGTGTACCCAGACAAATACAATGGAAAGATATAAACCCTCCTGAAAGATGGCAACTAGAGGCCATTGCTCCTACACCAAAGATAGAAAACACTAAACCAGATTTTATAGCACAAAAGACAGACGGTACAGTTATTATTTATTTCAACAATAATAACAGACAGACTTATAGCCTTATTAGACCCAGCAATTCCTCAAGCAGAAAGACCCCTATGATGTTTACCCTTAGAAGCCCTTTTTCCTCTAGGACACTTTTCTTTGATTCCAGACCTTTACCTCCTCAAAATCTTCCCCTAGTTATTCGCCTTCCCCACCTTCCCCCTATAAATACTGAAAGAACCCCAGCCCAGACTGAGACAGCTTATTATCCAGCAGAAACCACACAACCAACCCTAATGTTCATCAAGCCTTTTATCAGCCCCAACCCTAACCTGATTCTCCTACCCACACAGATATATTAGGATTTATAGAACAAGAGCATGATAGACAAATTAATGTTCTATCTAAGGAATTTGTTTTAGATAAAGAATTACTAAAACATGATTATTTAAAACTTGAAAATGTTGACTGAAAAAACCAGTTTTTTGAAAAATATAATGAACAAGAAAGAAATAATTTAAGAAAAAATATTATGAAATGGTGACAGACTTGCAGACCCACTTTAGTTTATTAGATTTTTGGACTACCATAAAAAAAGATAAGTGTAATAGAGAAGACATTATCTTGGATAAAGAAAGAAAATCACGAGAAGGTGTACCAAACTTATCCACCCTTTGAGTCAATTATATTGAATCAAAGTAGTGGAGTCCAGGTTTTGGCTACTTCTATCAAAAGACCTAGTCTAAGTGATGATAATAAGAACCTAAATAGCATAATTCAACAGAATAATTATACTAATATCTATCTATAAACAATTGGTCAAAAGCTACAAGATATAGAAGGTAGAATAATACCCCTTTCGACCTCTATAAAATGGGAAAATGAATCTAATACCCCTCTATTTATCCCTCATGAAATACCTCCTCACCTTAGATCACCTTTAAAGAAACCCAAGACAGAAAAGACAAATAATCTACAAGATGAAATAAATAAAAAGTTGGACCTAATGAAACTAGAATCACAAAAAGATATGGGTTCACTAAAAAACAAAGATATCCAATTAAATACAATAGGAAAAGTTGAGTCTTCAGAGGATGAAGAATCAGAAGACAATGAATTGACAGACTTGACAGACTCTTCAGACATAGATAATTTAGAATCACAATTTACAGATAAATTACAGATTAATAAATTAACTTTAGCCTCTTCATCACAAGATCGTAAAAAAGGAAGGATTGAAGAAATATGCCCCAAAAAGAATTGGTATCCTAAACCTACCCCCCCTGATTTACAATTTGAAGAAAGACATACTTTTGTTAATTCATCGTATTCGCCAGATGTAATTTATAAATGGAATATTGATGAAATGTCAGAATATGAAATAATAAATCTTTTACATGAAATGACTTTGCTCACTAATGTTTATAAGAATCACGGAAAGCAAGACCACCAAATAGCCCATTTAATTGTCACTGGTTTTACTGGCCAATTAAAAGGCTGGTGGGACCATTATTTAAAGACAGTTGTTAAAAGAGAAATAGATGACAGTGTTATAATGACAGATAGACAACCTTTACAAAATGCAGTTAATACTTTAATTTTCACCATAACTAAACATTTTGTTGGAGATCCTAACCAATATAAAGAAAGAGCTATAGATGTTTTAATCAATTTAAGATGTCCACAACTTTCAAATTTTAGATGGTATAAAGATGTTTTTATTTCAGAAGTTTTGAGCAGAGATGATTGTCAACAATCCTATTGGAAAGAAAAATTTATTGCTGGTTTGCCTTATTTCTTTGCTCAAAAAGTTAGACTAGATATAGCCAATAATGATGGAACTATAGACTATCCTAGCTTAACATATGTTTACATAATATTTTCAATTAATAAAACAGCTCTATGGCTATGTAATGATCTAAGACTAAAGAATTAGATAGAGAAAGAAAAAAGATATGCTAAGAAGGAGTTAGGAACCTTTTGTAAGCAATATGGATTTGATCCATTAATTGCTCCATCTAGGAAAAGACAAAAGGAAAAAATAGATGGGAAAGATGTTGACAGATATAAATATAATCGTAGAAGATACAATAAAGGCAGAACTAAAGAAAAGAAAGAAGACTTTAAAACAAAGAAACAAGATAGACATAGGGAAAGTGACGTCACTTGCTTTAAATGTGGGAAAAAAGGACATATGAGCAAATACTGTAACTTTCAAAGAAAGATAAATAAACTTGACATATCAGGAAAACTAAAAGATAAATTAATAAGCATAATAGAACTAACCGACAGTGATGAAACAAATAATGAACTTAATCAGATAGACAACTATGATATTACTTCATCATCAATAGGTACTTCTTCAAATTGAAAGAGTTAAATTATGTAATTGCAACAATCCTGAAAATTGCTATTGTAAAAGAAAACTAAAAATAAGTGTTTTATCAAAACAAGAAGATATAATCATGTATTTAATAGATAAACTTCCAAATTCACAATCTAGGAAGGATTGTTGATCTAAACTAAAAGAATCTTTAACTCAAACTGACAAATTTGAGATAGACTTAAAAAATTATAAGACAACATATAATTTTTCAAAAATTACTCACAGATTTAAACCCAGTAAACCTGTAACAGTGACAGACTTACAGGCAGACATTAATGAACCAAGAAAAGAACTAAAAGAATTAAAATCAAAAAAATTCGTTTTAAAAAACATGGTTGAGCAAATAGCTGCACAAGTAATTAGTGTAAAAGATAGAATCAAATATTGTAATAAACCTTTGATAGACTCTTCAGTCCCTGGCAGACATGCTTATACTGACCAAAGTTCTTATGAGGATGAATTTTTAAATATAATTGATAGAATGATATTCCAGAAATGGTATACTGAAATAACTCTGGCTGTTCATAAAAAATTTTCATTAACTGTTATTGCACTCGTTGATTTAGGTGTTGACATGAATTGCATATTGAAAGGATTAATACCTTCTAAATATTATGAATCAACAACAGACAGATTAACTCAAGCTAATGGTGATAGACTTAAAATAAGTAATAAATTGACAAAGACATAATAATAATAATAATAATAATAATAATAATAATAATAATAATAATAATAATAATAATAATAATGGAATTAATTTCAGAACACTTTTCTTTTTAGCAAATAAGTTGTCCTCTAAAGTTATTTTAGGGAATCCTTTTTTGGCCTTACTTTATCCTTTCTCTACGACATACAATAGAATATATACTAACATTTTAGAAACAGAGGTATTTTTTAAGTTCATCCTACCTCCAATCCCTAAAGATATACATTTGCTAAAAGAAATCTCCATATTTAAAGACGTGCACTGATGAAATTGTGCCAGCAACAGATAGTATTGTCATTATAAACCTAGTGGTTGATGATACTATAACCTCTAGCCAGTTGTAGTAGCACATAAATATATATATATATATATATATTAAAAAAAAAGGCCTACTTTCATAAATATTTTGCAATTCTTCTTTAAGTCATCAGTAATCCCCTCAGAAAGACTTTAGTGACCTGGTCAAAAGTGTCAGCCTTTTGAAAGATCTCCTTTTCTAGCATAGCAAAATATATTATTGCATGAAGACCTTTAGCCTTTAGCAAAGGCATCCTTGTAATTGTAATAATTTGTTAATTTTCAAATTGACGGTCAATTGCCTGGCAAGCAAGATAGTCATCCGAAGGCTAAAATCTCAGACCACATTTTGCCAAAAACAGAAATCTTCAATAAGGATTTCAAAAAGTGCATGGAGGCGTCTCAATTGAGGCAACATCCCTCCAAGTGGATAGGCTATGCAGACACAGACAGAGGGACAGACTCAGACAAAATAGCCAGATAAGTCAAGATAGGCAAATAACGCAGATAACAGACAGATGAACAGACCCAGACAAAATAGGAAGATAAGTCAAGATAGGCAGATAAGGCAGATAAGTCAAGTCAGATGGACAGACCCAGACAAGTCAAGATAGGCATGTGGTCTGATAGATTCCCAGACAGACTACTGCTCATCAACTGTATATGAATTGTAAAAGAAAATACCCTTTGACATGAAGCTGTGATTTTGCAAAAAAAAAAAAAATACCCTTTCCTGGCTCATTCTTCAAGTAATGCAGAATTTTCAAGGCAGCTATAAGATGAGGTTTTCTAGGCTTAGTCATGAATTGGCTTAGTTTATGCACTGCAAAGGTGATATCTGGCCTCGTGATGGTCAAGTAGAGTAGCCTGCCTACTAGTCTTCTAAACTGATTTGGATCATCAAGCAATTCTCCTTCATACTTGCTGAGTTTTAAAGTTAGCTCCATAGGAACTTTTGTAGGTTTGCATCCAAGTAAACCAGCATCTTCTAAAATCTCTAAGGCATATTTCCTTTGACACAAGGAAATGACCTTTGTTGTTCTAGCTACTTCCAAACCAAGGAAATATTTCAATTCACCCAAATCCTTATTCTTGAACTTTTGGTCTAACAAAACCTTAAACTCGTCAACATGTTTTTTGTCATTACTTGCAACTAAAACATCATCAACATAGACCAATAATACAATAAATGAGTCACCTTGTTGTCTAGTAAAAAGAGAGTAATCTGCCTTGGACTGAACAAAACCAAATCCAATCAATGCAGTAGAAAATTTTGAAAACCACATTCGAGATGCTTGTTTAAGAACATAGACAAATTTCTTGAGCTTGCAAACTACCTGTGAATGCTCCCCCTTGCTGTGTAAGCTTGGTGGAAGAGCTATGTAGACCTCCTCATGCAAATCCCCATGGAGAAAAGCATTATTCATATCAAGTTGGCTGAGAAACCAGCCTTTCACAGCAGCCACATCAAGCACACATTTCACAAAAACCATTTTTGTCACGGGGTAAAAAGTCTTAATGTAATCTAGACCTTCCTTTTAGGTGAAACCCTTGGCAACTAACCTAGCTTTGTACCTCTCAATTGAGCCATCTGATTTATATTTCACCCTATACACCCATTTACATTCTATAGGCTTCTTACCTGGCGGAAGGAAGTGAGTGTCCAAGTATTGTTAGCTTCTAATGCTGCTATTTCAACATCTATGGCTTCTTGCCATTTGGGATTGCCAACTACTTGGTGATAGTATTTGGGCTCAGGGACAGTGGAAATAGAACAACAAAAATGTTTGTATGTGTTAGGACATATGTGAATCATGTCAGGAACATATGTCATGTAGAATTAGTTAATCTTTTGATAAAACGCACTTTACTTGTAATTGAGTAAATCTAGGATGTGTTTAATACTTCAAGGAACAAGATTTCAAGTCCAATTGTTAAAGCAATGCAAATCTGTCCAAGAATCAAATGAATAAGTGCTGGATTTTAAAGCTCGACAGATAGCATCTATTAAGTTTAAAAGGCAGCTTTTGCCCGATGCTCGACAGTTGCTCGATAGATACCCTATCCTATCGAGATTTATGAAAATCAGTTTTTCAGATCTGATTTCACTCCAATCCGTGTGTACATGTTTAGGTTTTCTTTTCTCACAACCCGAAACATATATAAGGATTATTTTAAGAGTCGTCAAAGGTTGCATAAGGGCGAGGCAAAGTTTTGTTCATGCAAATTATGACCAGAGACAAAATTTGTCCTAGTTCATTTTTCTCTTGAAGAAACTGTTGCGTTTATATACCGTTAGGTTTTGTGACCAAGGAGTTTCATGATTGTTAAAACTAAAAAATTGTGTCATTAAAAAGAATTTTATTTCACGGCTTGTGGACCAAAGTGCCACATCATTTTATAGGATTTATTCAATGAGATAACTTAGGTGTTAGGAATCAATTTTTGAGAAAAGAATTTTAGGCTTTTTAAAATTTATTTGAAAATACGATGTGGCCTCTACTCTAGCTTTTCTAATTTGCATGATTTTCTACTACATTTATATTGTGAAAATCTTGCAATAATTTAGTGAAGTTTCATGTCAATTTTGACAAAATCCCATGTTTAAATGATAAAATGCACCAAATAGCATCTCGCTTTTGGTACTTTGAGGGACATTGATAATTTCATTTTGAAGTATGCATATATCTCCTCCCATGCATATTTAGCATATTGATACATAATTACAAGAGATGGATAATACATTTATATTTGCTGGAAAATAAATTTATTGAGATAAATACAGCTAACCTGAGTCCTTTCAAAAGTAGAGTGACTATGGTGTGCAATTTATTTCAAAAATTGACATCTCTCATTAAGGTTTCCAACTTCCATATGTTTGGCTTGATTTTGGAATCCATGAAGTTGTAAGTCATAAGCCATCTTTAGTTTCAAAATATCCTATGGTTTCTTCACTTAGGGGCTGATCATAAATAAGAGGCCCAATTTCCTTTACCATCTCATCTCTCTTCTAATAATACGGTTTTATTACAATTTTCCTTTGTCCTTCTACAATTTTAAGATCAGTGACCATGTTCACTACACTTAAAGTACTTAACTCCTCCCCCTTTGAGACTATTTTCTAACATGTACATAGTTTGAATTAGGCTTGTTGGATGAACGCACACAAAATTTATATGTTTTTGCTTGTTTCTCATCAAGGTCATCAACTTTCACATCATTTAAAGAATAGCAATCTTGAAGTAGTGTTGAAAATGGTATCCATGCCTTGAAACGAATCAAATTTGTTGCCTCTCCACAAAAAGGGCTAGATTATAAGTCTTGAAAACCATCCAAAAGGAATGCAAACCAAGGATATCCTAAACGGATGGATTCGATTCACTAAGATACCTTGTTACCATATACTCTTCATTTTCATTCAAAGAACTCTTATTATAAGTTTTTAAAATAAATTGATATACAGCTCCACACTACCAACCTATCTAAGGTTGTGTAGATTCTTGTAAAAGGTTTGCATGTAATTGAAATGAAGAAATTGCTCATTGAGCTTCTTCTTCATATTGCACCAAACTCATCTTGCTCTTGCCCATTATTTGTTGATTCATTTGCAATCACTCCGATTATATAGAAGCCCTTCCCTTAAGTCAAATCGACAATAATTTCACATTTCTCTCTTCGTATTAGTTGAACACCCTTTATATCTTGTGCGATAAATCAATAAAGTTATTGAGGTTGAGATTTCTTTTAACTCCTAGAAGTTCAACCTTGATGTTACTCTATCACTTGTCCTCTTACCTCTCAATAGGCCTTTCCCTTTTAGAAAACCCAAAAGGATTCTTAGAGTTCTAAGCATCATCGAGTTCATTACTCCTAACACTTTGAGGAAGCAAGCATTGCACCATTATGGTCATGCAACAATTTGTATTTTCTATTGCTCCTTCTCATTTTCTTGAGATTGATGTGATTGATTATCATTTTGTTTCAAGTGAGGAGTAAAATCTTATCCCTTTTTGAGATTCACTCCATTCCTTCACCCTCTATTTCATCAAGCTCTTACTTGTTATGCCATGATAATTGACAAGTAATGCTTAAATCCTTGAGGAATAATTTCACGAATGATCAAAGTTGAGGTGAAGACAAGTTAAATATGCATCAACCAAGTCAAAATCTACAAGATTATATGAAATAAAAAAGCTTGTTGGTGTGCTCGGCCAATATCAAAACTAGAATTGAATTTCTCAAAAAGGATTCTAATGTCCTTAACCCAAAACAACATAAATCATAGAGTTTTCAAAATCTTGTTGAATTCGAAGGTTCTCCAATAAATTGAAACACTCATGAAAGCTTAATCAATTCATAGTCCCTAATACCAAAATGATGCAAAACAAAGATTTGAGATTTCAAAGAAAAAGGGAGAAAATTGAGTTGAGAGATAGTGGTGAGTAGAATGATAGAAAAATATATGATCCCCGGATGATTATTGAGTAAAATTCTTAGACAATGGCATGATCACCCTTAGATCTTTATACACTAAGGATTGTATTATGGTGACCTAATATTGGCATCATCCCCGTCTAACAAACTAGTACAATTCCTAAATAAACTATAACCGTCACGAATTGTTACAGCAATTAACTACATTTTTAAACTAATTAATCACATGTCTAAAACAATTATCCATATGTTTAAAAGAAAATACAAGAATTAATTTCCACATGTGGAATACTTGACCATGTCACTGCTCACTAGTGCTAATGTGGAATACTTGGTCATGTTACCATTTCTATATGGAATACTCGACCATCTCATCATGCTCTACATCACTTATCATCATAAATGTTGATAGAGTTTCCATTTCCAATTCTCCATCTTGTTCATTCTTTTAAGGACACATTATGTCCCTATGATGCTTTTTTAGGCATATTAGGCATTATGTCCCACTGTGACCTCCATAGAAGTACATTTATGTAAGTATTTTTCTTTGTAGACTCAATAGCAAAGAGAATTGGATTCAATGATTAGTATCTTCCTTAGCTTAGCCAATATTTCTAGATTGAAAGTTGCAAGTTGTGAAATTTCATGTCTTATTTTCACTTTGGATCACATTGCTTTTCCCATCTCATATAGTGAATTTTCCCTTCTTTCTTTATGTTATTCTCACAAAAACTTGCTTACCATAGAGTTTGTTTCCCTACACACAAGAATTGGGATGTTTAATTTACAACTAAAGCGCTACATTTGAAACTCTACTTCATATAAAAAAAACCAAATGGGCAATATACCATTTACATTAACGTGGAGTTTCAACTTCATATAACAATACCAAACAGACAATATACTACTTACATTTGAAATAGAAATGAATCAAAATGTGAGTTTTAGTTAGTCCAATTGGTAAAGTATAAGCCTTGAAAATGGTGTCCATGCCTTGAAATGATTAAAATTTGTTGCTTCTCCACTAAAAGGGCTAGATTATAAGCCTCAAAAACCATCTAAAAGGAATGCAACCCAAGGATATTTTAAATGGATGGATTCAATTCACTAAGATACCTTGCTACTATATACTCTTCATTTTCATTCAAATAAATTCTTATTATAAGTTGATAAAATGAATTGATATACACCTCCACACTACCAACCTATTTAAGGTTGTGTAGATTCTTGTAAAAGGTTTGCATGTAATTGAAGGGAAGAAATTACTCATTGAGCTTCTTCTTCATATTGCACCAATCTTTAATCTTGCTTTTGCCTATTATTTGTTTATTCATTTGCAATTGCTCCAACTATGTGGAAGCCCTTCCTTTAAGTCAAATAGACACTAATTTCATAGCTCTTTCCTCATAAACTTCATCTCAGTTGAACACCCTTTACCCTTTAAATATTGTGCAACAAATCAATGAAGTTATTAAAGTTGAGATTTCTTTGAACTTTTATAAGTTCAACCTTGATGATACTCTACTACTTGTCCTCATACCCCTCAATAGGTCTTTCCCTTTTAGAAAATCCAAAAAGATTCTCAAAGTTCTAAGCATCATTGAATTCATCTTTCTTTACACTCTGAGGATGCAAGCATTGCACCATTTCGGTCAATGCAACAATTTGTATTTTCCATTGCTCCATCTCATTTTCATGAGATTGATTATCATTTTGTTTCACTTGAGGAGTAAAATCTTATTAATTTTCAAGATTCACTCCATTCCTTCATCCTCTATTTCATCGAACTCTTACTCGTTGTGCCATAATAATTGACAAGTAGTGCTTAAATCCTTGAGGAATAATTTCAAGAATGATCAAAGTTGAGGTGAAGACAGGTCAAATATGCATCAATCGAGTCAAAATTTCAAAGCATATATGAAATAAAAAAGCTTGTTGATGTGCTCGGCCAATTTGAAGGTTCTCTAGTAGATTGAAACACTCATGAAAGCTTGATCAATGCATAGTCTCAAAGAAGATTCTAATGTCCTTAACTAAAAACAACATAAATCATAGAGTTTTCAAAATCTTGTTGAATTCGAAGGTTCCCCAATAGATTGAAACACTCATGAAAGCTTGATCAATTCATAGTCTTTGATACCAAAATGATGCAAAACAAAGATTTGAGACTTTAAAGAAAAAGGGAAAAAATTGAGTTAAGAGATAGTGGTGAGTAGAATGATAGATAAATATATGATCCCAAGATGATTATTGAGTAAAATTCTTAGACAATGGTATGATCATCCTTATATCTTTATACACTAAGGATTGTATTATGGTAACCTAATATTGGCATCATCCTCATTTAACAAACTAGTACAATTCCTAAATAAACTATAGCTATCACGAATTGTTACAGCAATTAACTGCATATTTAAATTAATTAATATCGTGTCTAAAAAAATTATCCATATGTTTAAAAGAAAATACAAGAATTAATTTCCACATGTGGAATACTTGACCATGTCACTGCTCATTAGTGCTAATGTGGAATACTTGGTCATGTTACCATTTCTATATGGAATACTCGACCATCTCATCATGCTTTGCATCACTTATCATCGTAAATGTTCACAAATTTTCCATTTCCAATTCTCCATCTTGTTCCTTCTTTTATGACTTGTTTGGAAGTTTAGAGAGGGAGGAGAGTAGAGGGAAGGAGAGTAGTGGGGAGGAGAGTAGAGGAGAATGATTCTCCTCTACATTGTTTGGATGTTTTTAAAATTAGGGAGGGGGAAGGGGGTAATTAGCCCATTAGAAAGGGTAATTTTGTTAATTTAGAAATGGTAAATTACGGAATTCATTTGACCAATAACTTATCTATTCTACTCTCCCTCCAAATCTCTCCAATTTGGAGGAATTAAAAATGAGGGGTTAGAGGGAGTTGAAACCCCTCTAAATCCCCCCCCCTCCTTCCTTAAAAAACTTCCAAACAAGATAATTGAATTACTCTCTTTCCCTCTACTCTACTCCCCCTCCTTTTTTTAACTCCCAAACAGGCTATTAAGGACACATTATGCTCCTATGATGCTCTTCTAGGCATATTAGGCATTATGTTCCACTGTTACCTCCATAAAAGTAGATTTTGGGAATTAATTTTCTTTGTAAACTCAATAGCAAAGAGAATTGGATTCAATGATTAGTCTCTTCCTTAGTTCAGCCAATATTTCTAGATTGAAAGTTGTAAGTTGTAAAATTTCATGTCCTATTTTCACTTTGGATCACATTGCTTTTCTCATCTCATATAGTGAATTTTTCCTTCTTTTTTCACGTTGTTCTCACCAAAACTTGCTTACCATAGAGTTTGTTTCCCTATACACAAGAATTGAGATATTTAATTTACATCTAAAGCACTATAGTTGAAACTCTACTTCATATAACAATACCAAACGAGCAATATACCATTTACATTGAAGTAGAGTTTCAACTTCATATTACAATACCAAACAGACAAATATACTACTCACATTGAAATAGAAATGAATCAAAACGTAAGTTTTAGTTAGTCCAACTGGTAAAGTATTTTGCCATCAATACGTGCCGAGTTGTTAATGGTGGACAAAAAAGTAATTTCAATGGTGAGTTTAGATTAGAACCAATAACAATTGAAAATGTTTTGGATAGAAAACTTCTCTATTTAAAAAAAAAAAAAAACCTTAAAGAGGAAAAAAGTCAGCCAAGGGACATAGTCGTCATTTGGCACCACCCTTGACCAAATCATATTCTATATAATAAAAGTTGGGTTTAGATACCATGGTTGCGCCAAGTGATTTCACCATATTGCAAAATTTTTTTAGATTTTTAGATTTTAAAAATATATATAATTTTTATTCTCCTATAATTTATAAGTTGATAAAATATATCTTAAATTTCGTTCTTATCAAATTTTTTTTTGTTGATAAAGTAGCAATTGGGCTTAGATACCATGGTTGCACCAGGTGACTTTACCATTTTGCATAAATTTTTTAGTTTTTTAGATTTTAAAAATATATATAATTTTTCTTCTCCTATAATTTCTAAGTTGATAAAATATATCTTAAATTTCATTCTTATCAATTTTTTTTGATAAAGTAGCAGATGGGCTTAGACACTGTGGTTGCGCCAAGTGGCTTCACCATATTGCAGAAATTTTTTAGTTTTTTAGATTTTAAAAATATATAGAATTTTTCTTCTTCTATAATTTTTAAGTTGATAAAATATATCTTAAATTTCATTCTTATCAATTTTTTTTTGATAAAGTAGCAGATAGGCTTAGACACTGTTGTTGCGCCAAATGGTTTTACCATATTGCAGAAATTTTTTTAGATTTTTAGATTTTAAAAATATATATTTTTTCTTCTCTTATAATTTCTAAGTTGATAAAATATCTTAAATTTCGTTCTTATCAACTTTTTTTTTTCTTTTTTGTTGATAAAGTAGTAGTTGTGTTTTTATATCAACTACTTCTTTTATAATTCATGTAATTTTTACTTTTTTTTTTTACGTGGAGGTGTGAGAGATTTTAGAATTGGGAAAGATATAATTAAATACGTTGGAGATAAAGTTGCTTCACGTTATACAAATCTTAATTCGATTACAATTGAATTACATTTGTTGTGCTTAATATGTCTCCATGAATTACAAATCTTAATATGTATTTGAATTGAAATAAAATTAGATTAACTTTAGACTTTTTGTCTAAGGTTGCAACATAGTGTACACCAAACACTAAACACTTGTATCTATGGATTGGATTTTAAGATGTTTGTTTCCCAGAAAAACAGTGTATAAGGTTTCAACTTGCAATTGAAGAGGTCTAATACATCCTAAATTGCAGCAATATTTATAGACATTTTTTAAAAAAATAGATTTTTTCTTCTTATCTTATTTTGGATTAAAAAAAAAAAATGTAATATATGATTGAGTTAAGGTGATTATTTTCCACTCCTCCACAAATTATGTTTGAATCCAAAAGAAAATGAGTTGATATAAAACTATTTAAGAATGCCAAAATCAATCAATAAAAAAAATACCAAATTACTACACGTAAAAAAAAAAGATATATAATTTATTTTTCTTATCTTCTTCTCCTATAATTTCTAAGTTGCTAAAAATCTTAATTTAATTACAATCCAAATTATTTTCTTCATCTATTTCTTCTTAATATGATGACAATCCAAAATCTTCATCTTCATCTAATTTTTTTTCATTTAAATTATATTACTACACCTATTAGCTACAATTTTTTTGGATAAAAAAAAAGCAACGTTATTATTTTTCACACCTTCACAAATTAAGTTTGAATCCAAGAGATATTAAGTTGAACTAAAACTATTAATGAATGCTAAAATCAATTAATAAAAAAACCAAATTACTACACGTAAAAAAAAAAAGTGATTTATTATTGAGTTAACGTGATTATTTTCCACACCTTCACAAATTAAGTTTGATTCTAAGAGAAATTGAGTTGAACTAAAACTCCCTAAGTCTACTCTACTCTACTATTTAAGAATGCTAAAATCAATCAATAAAAAACCAAAATTAAGTGAAGAACTTCAGAAGGAAGGATTTGGCTTTTTTTTTTTTTTTTTGGTGAGAATAACTATCTTTTTTTTTTTTGTGTTTCTATTTTTCTATTAACGTAGTTCAATTATTACTTAAATTCTATGATTTTTTAAAATATTTTACATAATGCAAAATATCTCAATTATTGATGTATTTTTTGATTTGGTGTTCTTAATGGATTGTGCAAATGATTTCCTCACTTATGGCAACATCAAAATGGCTAGACAAGTAATTTATATGTAAACTTTTACATTTACATTGCAATATGATTTTTGTTTCTCTTTATGCACTTTTATTTATCTATTTTTGAAATTATTTTGATTGTGGTGCCCTAGAAGGTTTAGATACTATATAATTTATGAAAATTTTATCTCAGTCAAAATTTTATCACTGAATCTATTTGGGATGGAACTCATCTAACATATGAAATTAGGAGATTTATGTGAGAAGAATTATCTTCATTTTTTTATGAGTATCTATTTTTCTATTAATGTAGTTCAATTATTGCTTAAATTATATGATTTTTTTTAATTTTAGATAATGCAATTCATCTTGATTATTGATATTATTTTTTGATTTGGTGTTCTTATTTGATTATGCAAATTATTTCCTCACTTATGGTAACATTAACATCGTTATGACTGGTAATTTATAAGTAAATATTTACATTGCAGTCTAAATACTTACATTTTTGTAATTTATGGAATTTTTTTTTGGTCATATGTACAAGAAATTTATATATGATTAGCACTTCTACTACTATACTACGGGTCTGTTTGGGATCTGCTTGTTTTATTGAAATTGAAAACTTTTTCTTGAAAATACTATATATAAAGTTAAAAGTTAGTTGAAATAGTACAGTGAGACTCATGAATAGTATTAAAATAAGTGCAGTAAGGCTCATGAATAGTAGCAAAAATATACTGAATAGTAAAATAAGTTGTATGCCAGCAAGTATAATGGAAAGATTTTTTAGTTCCCCCCCCCCCCCCCCGGTGCCCAACACACACACACACACACAATTAAATTACAATTTTACTACAAAGAGTTTTTAGAATTTAAAAATTGCCATAATTTTTAAAAATTCATAATATCTTTTTATTTTTTTTTTAACTTACATAATATACATTTTTAAAAATGTAACTTAATTTAAAAAAATATTATATTTTTACTATTTGTATTTGTTATTAGATTTAATTATATTATCAAAAAATACATATTTTAAAATTTATATATAAGTTTTTTATTAGACCATACATCACACCGACGTAATACTAGTTTAATAAAAAGCCAGTTACTTTCGTGTAAATCCATTATTTTTGTTCACTGCATACATTCAGCCTCGTTAAAATAGCAAAAATGTTACGACATAAAGGTTAAATTTTCTATAAAAAAAAAAAAAACCGAGGGACAGTCCAGTAACTTCACGAGGGTCCTGTAGAAGCAGTAC
This sequence comes from Lithocarpus polystachyus, assembly GCA_033629205.1. Classification (NCBI taxonomy): domain Eukaryota; kingdom Viridiplantae; phylum Streptophyta; class Magnoliopsida; order Fagales; family Fagaceae; genus Lithocarpus; species Lithocarpus polystachyus. Next base: position 25,728,584 of record CM066163.1, on the reverse strand, counting down.
GCTCCTCATATATATTAAGTTTAGGTTTCAGCTCTAATCACCAATACAGCTCTCTCTCTCTCTCTCTCTCTCTCCAATCTCGTCGTCACGTTTCTGTGGTTCTGCGTCTCTCAGGTGCTCTCTCTAGGGTTTCTCTCTACTTTTCTCTTCCCCGCAATTTCTTTTGCTTATGCCTTTGATCCTCCAATACCTTAATCTTTTCCCAAATCCTTTGCCTTATTTATTTATTTTATTTTTAATTTTTAGTTTTTAGTTTTTAGAAATGAATTTTTTATTGAATTTGTGTGCATAAATATGATACATATTCGAATCACTAAGCCATTTTAAGCAATTTTAATTTCAGTTCGGTTTCGATGCTATAATTATCATCTATCTGCAATGCTATTGTATGCGTTTACTCAAGGGTTTGTGAAATTTCAGCTAGGGTTTAAGGTTTGCATCTTCATTAACCGCGATTGTGAAATTTTTATTTCAAATCGCTTTGATTTTACTGTGTTTTCACTGTAAAAGTTTGTTAATTAATTTCTAGGGTATAGTTGTGAAGTTTAGGTGTGGATCTAAGCAAGGAGTAGTTTAATTTTTTTATAAAATATTTTATCTTTCTCGGAGAATTAGCTTTCTATGTATAATTTTGTTGTTAACTTGTTTGGTTTTTGCTTGTGGGTATCGGGTTTTTTATACCAGTTGCCAACGCGCTTGATGCCTGAAAATTTTTATCAAAGGATATTTATAGATGACACATATTTAATAGATATTAACAAATAAATAGGAAAAATTAGAGAATGTAGAAAGGATTTAAATTATAATTAGAATTTGTTTTATTTGATAAAACAGTGAGTAGTATTTGAAAATTGTGTATTCAGTGCTTGTTTGAAACCAGCATATATAAAAATTGTGTTTTTCATTAGCATATCAACTAGGTTTTCATTTTTGTTTTCGTTCCCATTGTACATGTGCTTACCGTATCATGTGAATTTGTGGTTAGTCTATAAAAGGGATCGGTTTAAAATTTATTAAATTGGGTGCAGCAGTACTGATAGTGCGACTCTGTTCTCTGGATTGAATTCTTTTTCACGGTAGTTGCTAATAGGGTCAAATTCACCTTTACTTCCAATGTTTCTCTAGTGTTAAAACAAAATATTATCACTAAGGTCATATGCATAGCCAACGTTGAAAAAATTTGGGACTAAGGCCTGGTTGTTGTATACATAAAGCGTTTTGATAAATAATTTAGTTTCAACATAGGAACAGCTTGTAAATGTTATTATGGTCTTGTAGATTATCCCTGACACAGTGGGAGTGTTTATTTCTGACACAGTGGGAGTGTTTCCCGTAAGTGCTCTTGATCCCATATTTTGGAACGTATCTGTGACATATCCTTAGAGATGACATGTATGTGCATACAGGTACTGCATGTTATTTTTTTTGATAAGTATACAGTACTGCATGTTATATCATATTTGTGAATCTATGTGGCTTTGAGAACTTATTTTGTCAAATTTTGGTCTCATTAGTTAATTGTTTGAGTGGTGATTATCATAATAGTGATTTTTTTAACCCTGTCTGCTATTATGGTTTGGTAGTAGTTGTTGACTGACTTGTAATCACACCAGCAGATTAATGGTTGTGCTGGCTTGAGTTTCAATACTGAAAAATGAAGAAGATGGCAAAGAAGAAAAACCCATTGGTTTTTATGGATGTGTCCATTGATGGAGATCCTGCTGAAAGATTGGTTTTTGAGGTATTGTTATTTTTGAACCCGTAAACTAAATGTCTGTTGCATATGTAATAAATGCTGCCAAATTTGTTGTTTACTTTTGTAGCTTTTCTAGTGTGACTTGCTCCCTTCCCTAATGGACAAAAAAATAATTTATTTGTTGGTCATCTTTGGTTCTACAGCTTTTCCCAGATGTTGCTCCTAAGATTGCAGAAAATTTCCGTGCGCTTTGTACAGGTGATATTACATTCTTGTTCAGTTATAAAATTTCATTACTTAGTAACTCTTCTCATGGGTAACTTGTCTTATTGTTGACCTTTTTTTTGTTAATGTAGCATCATAATTTTTACCATGCATTTGGTCTTATTATGAAAAATTATGCAAACATACATTAATATGTAGCCTTCATGTATGCTTATGATATTGCACTTTTTATCTTTTGCCCTGTAAGTCAGGAACTTCAGTTTTTATCAGTGAGGTAGTTTTCTTATTTTTTTAAATCGTTCTTAATCTTTCCTTCAATTTTCAGGAGAAAAGGGGATTGGTCCTAAAACTGGAAGACCACTGCACTACAAAGGATCCTTTTTCCATCGCATCATCAGAGGTTCCTTCGCACAGGTATGTATTTTTTTGGTTCTAATTGACATTTTGGCAATTTCTTCTATAGCTTAATTTTGATTTTGCTTCTGTGCTAAGATTCTGGTTGAACATGACTTAGAAGTGTGTGTCTTTTAGTCAGTTACCCTTGTTTATGCTGTAGGATACAGGGCTGATGGTCACGCCTGCTTTTCTTGTGATATAGTTTTAAGGTTGTACCTACTAAGTTGTCCATCCTCAAAATTTTACTAAGCTTCACCATGTCCAACCAAAAATTGTACACTTCTTTAAGCTTAATAGTGGATTAATAGCTTGTGTTATTTTGCAGGGTGGCGATTTTGTTAAACGAGATGGTATGTATCACTTCTAAAGCTATTTCCTTTCATGTCTCATCCCACAAAATGTTTTGAGGTTGCAATTCTTTGGTAATATTTGTTCCCATTGAGTAAATTGTTTATCACCTGTTTTTAGAATTTTTTTTTGGGGGGGGGGGGGGGGGGGAGGGGAAGGGGGAGTCTTCCCTAGTCAAGAAAACTCATCTGTGAGGGTTTCTGTCCAAGGATGGTGACTTTTCATTAAGGAATGAGTTTGAAAGAGCTGTATTATTGAACCAACCTTGCCTGACATGGTGTATATATGGGGCAATGAATGCAGACCATGTTTTAGTTGTGTTGTCTTTACATTGTCAATGCGTCCTTTCTAATGGCCTTCTTCGCATTTTCTTTGCTGTGTGTGTTGTTACCTTATGTTTTGGTAGCTTATTTGCTTAAGGGTAAGGTAGAAACTAGAAAATGACTTGACGCATATTAGTTGGCTTATTTGCTTAAAGCAAGCTAGTGCTGGTTTGGTAACATGTTACACTTTTCCAAAGTACAACTTTTTTTGAATTTCACCTGTTTTAGGTACAGCTTTTTCAAAAAGCTAAAAAATTTGCTGTCCCAAACATCTCAAAGCCATTTTCTGACTCATATTTATGCAAATAAGCTCTCCAAGATATAAGCCTAGCCAAACACACTACTTTGAACTAATAGCATTACTGGTTGCATTTTTGGTTTCCTATTGTTGGGAATAGTCCTATTTGAAGCTAAGGGTCAAAGGTGACTCTGTTACTGGTATGAAGATGTTGGACTTGGGAGGGGGAGGGAGTTGGGATACAAGATGTCAGGTTATCATCAACCACATGTTAATGAGTTAATTCCTCTCTTGTCATACATTTATTTTTTTGGTTTGGCAACAAGTTGGTTTGGTGGGAATTTGACATCAATTGATGTATGGTTGAATCTGGCCTTTCCAAAAGTGGGGAAGAACAGAAGAAGATTACAGTTTTCTCAAGTTGCAAAATTTCTCTTACCCCCCCCCCCCCTCTTCTCCAAAATAAAAAAAGTAGATCCAGACAAGATTGGAACTTAAAAGGCTGTGCTTCATTGTGAGTTCTACTCACTGCTCAATAATCTTTTATCTTTATTTCCCTGGAAGTGGCCAAAGTTTATGTTTTCAATGTCCTTATTCTTGGTTGATCTGTTAAGAACCCAAGAAATGCAATATTTTGGGTATGGTTTTAATCTTTGTAAAAAAAAATTGACAATAAAAGGATGGATACTTTCTCTTTTCTGGACTTATAAATTTAATTCTCCTTTCATAGGTACCGGTGGAGAAAGCATATACGGGGAAGAGTTTCCAGGTTAGAGTGCTATACCTATCTCTTTCTATCTCAAACCTCTTTTGAGTCCAAAATTATGGATTGGGTTTTTGAGAAGTGGGAACTCTGAAAGGACAATGAAGAAAGGCTTTTCAATATCTTATCAAGCAATTTATATTGATCTGAAGTAGAAATCATATCTACCATTCAAAAATTGGATGGCTGAACTTGTTACATGTTTACAAATATAATTTTCAGTTAGGTGGTCCTATACTGTGAGTGTCAACTCATAAATCAAGTGCCATGTTTACTTTTAAAAAAGTCAATATTTTGTGGAGATGATAGGAACACTTTAACACTTACTGTTCAGGTTTGATTTTTCATTGCTACCCATCCAGTTTAGCGTTTAAACATAGACAATAGTTCCTAAAGTCTTTAAAACATGATTGCAAGGGATTTAGGAGTTCTTATCCATACATCATTTTTTCATAAATTGACAGACATTTTGGGAATACTACAATGGAAGGTGGACAATCTCTATGGGATAAGGGTGTAAAATGCTTGGTTGTCTAGCTCCATGGCAAGGTGTTTTATTTGCCTCGTTTGGATGTCAGTATATTAACTTATAGGCTTGCAATATGTATGAGTGCCTTTTTTATGGTATTTTTTATTGTATTAATTTTCCTACTTATTGGGTGTGAAAAGTTTAGTTTTGTAGTAGAACAGTAATTGTAAATTTTATTTATTTAAAAAGCTTTTAGCAGTATTGGTTGTCAGTTTGTTTCAGTCTCCACTACAAAATATTTTGTTTGTTTTCTACCTATAGCATGACCAATAACTCAAATGACACATCTTTGGGGAGCTTGTGGGTTAAGGGCCCATTGAGGTGTAACTTACCTGAAAGAAATATAGCTTTAATATGTTTTAAATTTCTGAAAGATGTAATGGATTTTTGTATTCATATAAAAAAAGATTGCCAAAAACCAAAAGAAAAAAAAAGGAATAATGAGTGAGAATTGGAATTCAATCAATGCAACTCCATGTTTTTCATACTTTTTTTTTTCTTTTCAGGTCATTGTAAGTTCTCTATCTTGTTCAATGCCGGGAATTGGTTATGTAGTTAATATGTGATGCAGTATGTTTTTGTTTCATTATATCTTTTTTTTTTTTTTGAAAAAGGCGCTTATTAGTTCTGCATGTATCTATTTTGATATGTGCAGATTAATGAAGAATTTTGATGCATTATATATGTTGGTTCTTTGTCTTCAATAGATTGATTATGCAAGCTGTAATGTTTCTTGGTCTTGAAATTGTTGTGTGTAACAATTGCTAGTCACGTTTTTTCAGATGAGTCACCCAGCCTCAAGCATGATGGACCTGGTCTCTTATCAATGGCCATTGCTGATCGAGATACTTTAGGTTCTCATTTCATTGTCACCTTTGAGGCCGATCATCATCTTGACAGGTTTGTCTTATCTTTTTTTTAAAAAAATTTTTAAATGGTGACAGGGATGTCTAATAAGCTTTATTGTTAGACAGATGATTTTAATGGTGCTAGAGTCCGTTTGGTATGGCATATTTTTATTGGTTTATTTTGCTTAATATGTGATGCAGAATGTAAAGTGTGAAAGCCCTAGATCATGTTCAAGCTAAACGTAAATTCTTAAATCCATAATTTCTCTTTGAATCCAAAAGGAAGGACTTTGGAATCTGCCTAAAATAAAAAAAACCTCAATTTTATCTAAAATAAATTGTTATTTTCGTTTTACAGATTGCAAGCCTATTAAAAGGCTCAAAGAAACTTTTCTTTCAAGTAAAGTATTCCTAAATAGATTCTAATTGATATGGTACCATTATAGGACATTAATTTGACTAGGAAAATCCTAAAATATATGTTGTCCTACATTAGAACCTTCTACTTGAATGAAACTTGACTTTGAGTTCTTATCCAAAAATTGAAATTATCTGCTCAAAAATAGAAAGAAGCATACTTGACCATCTATAAAACCTGTTTGAAATTTTTTTCCACAATTTGTATAACCCAAAATTTCTTCTTTTCACTCTTCAATTGATTTGCAATAAAATCTCTTCTATAAAGTATTGAAGGCAATTAAAATCTTCTAACCCCAGAAAATCAATGGACATTGATATGTTCTCAATAAGATCTTGAGATTTGAGGGTTTTTGGCTCAAAACTCATAAATAACTGTATTTAAACCTTCCACAAAATTTCTAATAATCTTTGTATCATGATTTTTTTTCCCATTCTCCTCAATCAACTCCATATATATATATTGTTTAGCCTTTGCAACTTCTTGCAAAAAATTATCTTTGTCTTCAATCTTAATTTGTGGGGTCAACATCTTGGATAATTTTTACCTGTAAAAAAACATCTTTGATGTTTTCTTCAAAATTTGTTTTGAAGTTACTGAACTCTAAACCTAGCTTCACTTGATACTTGGAAGACAAAATTGTTATCCATACTATATGAATTTAATCTTTTACAATTTAGATCCACATGAAACAATATTCTTTAAAAACGCTAGGAAAGATAAAATTTACCATCATTTTTTCATTCTTGGCCGTGAAGAAATTTTAGGCTTCCCCTTTGCATTTGGAATTTCTCTATATCATTCCACCAATTTGCTGCATTGCTTAATACAAGCTGCACCTTGAAATCTTCTTGGATATTTGCTTAAGCAAAATAATTTTCAAGATCTGATCTTAAGATCCAATCTATGAACTCTTCTTTATATGATATGCCAGTGGAATATCATTAAAATTAAAACCTTTCAATTGACAAGTCAACCACGAGTGTAATCTTTGACATACATAACATTGCTATCTTCAAGATCAATGAGTATGTTGTGAATCTCATGGAGTCCACAAGTCATATCCATTCCCTCACCATGAATTTGAATCACTGTCCTGAGGCCTTGAACCCCCATGACCATCGTCAATAGGGTGGTTACATTTGTTGTTACGTTTTTTGCCATTTTCATGATGCTAATGAGTTTTGAAACAGAAAGCATGAGAGGACTATGCTCCGTTTGTTTTGTTGTAAAATATTTTCCTAAAAACATTTTTGGCATTTTACTGTGTTTGATTCATTGTAAAAATTGGTCAAACCTGAAAATGTTTGCCATTGACCATATATTCATTTCTAAAATTTTGTAAAACGTTCTATCAAAAAAAGACTTGGTAAAACATTTTACAAAAACACAGTGGCTCTCCCCCCCATCTTATCGATGGGCTTCCGGCCTGGTGTCTAGGAGGCACCAGTTTTGGTGGTTTGTGCGTGAAAAATTGTCACACCAAACACCTGAAAATGTTTTGACTGAACATATTTTTAAATGTAAAATGCTTTCATTTTACAGTGAAACAAACAGAATCCATATAGAGCTTCTTGAATCCATAAGGAAAAACTTTGGAGTCTACCATAAATAAAGAAACCCCAGATTTTATTGAAAATGAATTGTCATTTTTGTTATATGGATTGCAAGCCTATGTAAAGGCTCGATAAAATTTATTTTTCAAGTAAAAATATTGTTGAACACAAGGTAGTCAAAGGCGAAAGGTGCCCTTAAGGCGCCAAGGCCTTGTATAGCCCGAGGCGCCAAAAAGGCGCCAGCCCGAGTGAAGCGAGGCGCCAAATTCTAAATATTGTTATTTTACATATAGGGTTCCATTCTAATTTATTTGATGTATAAGAATATTATATAAACAAATCTGACTCCATTCCTAATGGATAAGAGCTAGTCAGCCTGGTCTATAAAACCAGTTTGTGGGTTTGAATCCCAACTAAAAAATTAGTCTCTATCCAAATATCAACTAAATCTGAATATTAAACGAAAATATTGTTCATAACTTCATATTAGAAAGAAGAAAACTCCTAACAAAACGTTGAAGATTGAACTTCATGACTATCCATGACAAAACAAAAGCATTTGAAGATTGAACATTCTGCCTATTAGCCTATTTAATAGCTTGAACGTGGTTGTTAGTTTTAATCTAAAGGTCGTCATTAGAATCTTCACTCAAGTTTCCATCACTTGCAAAGCCACTTGAACCAGATTTATTACCATCAACATTCTCTTCCTCAGTCTCATCAGAATCAACATCTTCCTCTTCAATATTTGGTTGTGATGTTTAAGGCCTTCGAGCTTGCCCTTGATTTTGTTTGGAATCTAGTATTCTTCCTTGGTTCTCCAACACCAGCAGCTCTTGCCACTATACCCCATGTCAAACCATCATCATCAAAAACCAACTCATCTTCAACAAAAACCAACTCATCTTCAACATTCATAGATGGTTCAGCACCCATTTCCCCCAACAACCATTCATTACTTTCATCTATATCATCTAAGGAGATGGGATCAATAACATCACACTTATCATATCGTGCCTTCATCTTTTGATTATACTTCACAAAGACCAGATCATTTAGTTGTTTTTGTGCAAGTCTATTCCTTCTTTTTGTGTGAATCTACAAGCATTTATGAAAACTAAGTATTAGACTATAGTGAATAATTAAACCATTGGAATTTTCTATGAAATAAAGTAGCTTATCAAAGGATAAAATCTACTTATTATACTTCAAAACTCACATGCTCAAACGCACTCCAATTGCGCTCACAACCACATGCACTACAAGTCAAGCTCAAGATTCTTATAGCTAACTGTTGCAAATTCGGAGTTGAGCTCCCGTACAAACTCCACCATTCAGCTATGTTAAAAAAATAAGTATGAGTAATGATATATGATATGTCATAGAAGTTAGATTTTTTATTTGTAAAAAGTGCGACTGTTCTAGTCATTATAAGTTAGATATAAATCCTTTCTTACCTGGAGCCCCTGTCTTTCTTGATCTTTTATCCAATTCAATGCCAAAGAGTCCTTCAGCTTTCTTATACACGGGTAGCTCAGCCATGATCTTGTCCTGAATTTCAGCACTAGGAACTAGTCTTTGTATACAAGCATACAATCCTGCTGTAATTTCATGATCTGTTGCTATGTTAGGATCAAAATAGAAGTACTCAGGATTCAAGAAATGACCCGCTGCATGCAAAGGCCGATGTAATTGACATTCCCATCTCTCATCAATGATTTTAAAAATATTTGAATACCTCTCTTCATTCTCATTAAAAGCTTTTATAATAGCTTCTTTGGCCCTATCCATTGCCTCATATATGTAACCCATAGCTGGTTTTCTCTCATTATCAACAAGGCAAAGAACCCGAACAAGAGGGCCCATAACTTTAAGAATGTAAACTATAGTATTCCGAAAAGAAGGCATTGAAATCGTTTCTACTACTTGTTTAGCATTTGCTTCCTTTGCCCATCTACTACGAACCCACTCCTCAGAAGTAAACATGGCCCTTAGGTTATGCTTTTGTTTATAAATGGATTTTATTGTAGGATATGAAGTGCAAAACCTAGTTTTCCCAGCCCTAACCAGCTCTCTTTGATTTGTGTATTCTCTCATCATATTTAAGACACCCCCATGGTTGTAGATATATCCAGTCAATTGAATGGCCCTGTCCAAAGTTTTTGCAATTCTAGGAATTTTCCCAATGTCCTCCAATACAAGGTCAATGCAATGTGCAGCACATGGTGTCCAATACAAAATTTTCCTTTTTGCTTCCAACAACTTCCCAGCCAACACATAATGAGATCCATTATCTGATACTACTTGGACTACATTAGCCTCCCCAATCTGTTCTACAAATGCATTAAGTAATTCAAAAGTTTTTTCCCCAGTTTTCATAAATGATGATGAATCAATTGACTTCACAAACATGGTTCCAGATGGGCAATTCACCAAAAAGTTTATCAAGGTCCTATTGGTTCTACTAGTCCACCCATCAGACATAATAGAACAGCCATATTTCTTCCAAGATTCCTTGTGATCACTCAATAACTCATTTGTGTAAGCCACCTCCTTTTTGAGAATTGGAACTCTTTAATTTATGGTAACTAGGAGGCTTCATATTTGGACCATACTGCCCAATAGCTTCAACTGCCTATTTAAATTCATCTAAGCAAGCAACATTGAATGGTATACTGGCTAGATAAAATAGCCGGCCAATATACTGACAAGCTTGTGCTCTTTTCTCTTTGTCAAGTTTATCATTGATGCTAGTTTGCTTCATCTTACCTTGTTTCCTAAGTGCAACCACTTTTTCTGGCTTTAATGTTACAAAAGGATCCATGGGACCTTTCAACTTCTTAGACTTTGGCATTAATTTCACAGTTTTCACTTGGGTGCTACTGCCAACCCCTCTCTTACTAGAGCATGATTTTTTCCCTTTTTGGATAACTTCTACTTCCTCTACCTCATCATCATCTACATCCTCAATTTCAATCATATTATCTATATCATCAAAATCAGGCATCTTGTCATAGTTCTCCTTGTCACTCTTCTTCTCTGCCATATACTGTGCAAGCTCTTCTCTAACATGATCAGGACATTTTAAACACTTTGTACTGTTTTTAAAATTCCCTACTTGATGCCGCTTTGCTCTATGTGTCCCTCCCTTTTGTGACTTTATTACAAAAGAGGCAAGTCACTGCATTTTTGTCTTCAACATTAGCTAAATAATTATATTTCCATCCCGGATATTTTCTCCTCCCATTATCTGAAGCCATTCTACATATAAAAAAATAAAACCCAATACAATACATTTAATAGGATTCTATATTAAGCTAGCTATGTATCATATACTATGGTTTAAGCTCTAAAAATTGAGTGAAGTAAAGAGTTCGAGAAAAGGAAAAAATACAGTAAAAGAAAATAAATAAAAAGATAGGGGAGAGTTGCTGTAAGACAGACTAGAGAAGGGTAAAGGAAAAATAAACAGAGAAAAAACAGAGAAGGAAGAGTTGCTGCAGATAAGAGTATAAGAGAGAAGGGTAAGGGAAAAAAAAAACAGAGAGGAGAAAGTTGCTGGAGACAAGAGTCCAACAGAGAAGAGAAAAAGGGGGAAAAAAACAGAGAGGAGAAAGTCCAATAGAGAAGAGAAAAGGGGGAAAAAAAGTAGAGAAGAAATAGAGAGGAAAGAGTTTTATGCTCTGAAAGTGTGGAAAAAATTACCAAAGTAGTGCCGCAGTGAGAGAGAACTCAGGAAAAGAAAAAGTGTAAAAAAAAAAAAAAAAAACTAAAAGAATAGGGAAATATTACCTGATGTTGGTTGACTGCCGGCAGCCACTGGCCCACTATCTTCCAAACCCTAGAAGAAGACGAGATACCCACTGCTTGGCTCTGAAAGTTTGATGAAGAGGAGTGTTCCCAAAATTTCTTATTGGGTCTTTTGTTTTATGCTTTTTTTATATTAATTTATTTGATATAGTGGGTGACAGCTCATCCCCACTGAGGTAACAGTTTTAAAACCAACCATGCACCTCTTTAAATTTACAAAACATGCCATTAGAGCCTTTAAATTGCCAACTTTACTCAGTCGCTTGCCTCTCGCCTAACAAAATATATTTGGGCGAGCGCCTAGGCTCCAGAGGCGAGCGCCTCACTAAAGGCGCCTCGCCTCAGTGCCTTTGAGGTGCTTTTCTGGCGCCTCACCTCACCTGGGCGCATAGGCGAGCGCCCGGACTGCCTTTGACTACATTGGTTGAATAGATTCTAATTGATATAGTACCAATTGATATAGAACCATAATAAGACTTTAATTTGACTAGGAGAGTTCTAAAAACACCTGAAGTCATGGAAATAAATTCCCAAATCCGAAGAATAGGAAAATTATATGAAAATCTAAATAATTAACAAATGATGAAAATAGACTCCTATATATGCCTTACATCAAAATATAAGTTCGGCAAAAAGTGCAAATATACCTATAGAAAAAATGAAGCTTTGAAAGCTGTACATTCTCTTTTTAGGATGAACACAAGCTGAACCAAGTGGTGACCTGTGTTAAAATTTAAAATTCATGATACTTCTTTAAGTTATTTCTTGTGTGTACACTCTTTGTTATGTTCAGCAGCCTTTTCTTATATTGACAGGAAGCATGTTGTCTTTGGGAAGCTTGTTCATGGGCATGAATTACTTACAAAAATTGAAAACGTGGGTGATGAAGAAGGGAGTCCAACAGTGACAGTTAAAATCATCAATTGTGGTGAACTAAATGACAGTAAGAATCATGGAGCTACAATATCCAAGTTTTATTTACAAAGTGTTAAATGAAATACTTCTTCTGTTACAAGTTGAGAGTCCCATTGGGAGAATTCAACTCTTCCTTGGTAAAGGTGACAACGGTCTAGATTATCCTCAAAATCTAATAAACTTCAAATTTTCTCTCCAAAGGGGTTACTTTAGAAACTTAAAAAGTTTTTTATATTTGACTAATCAAGAGGGCCACATTTTGGGGCATCTCAAAAAAGAAAGAGGGGACTCTCAATTTTGAACAGAGAGGGTATTATTATTTAAAGTTTTTATAATGGATGGCATTTAATTTTTACAATGCTGTAGGCATACATGTTTTATTTTCTGTACTTATCAGCTCCTAGTTTTGTGAGAAATTCTCTTTCTGTGAATGATAGTCTTTTGGTTATTCTTTGTGCAGACAAGAAAAAAGCATATAAATTGAAAATTGGGAAGGACGCATCTTTGGATGCAAATAATCATGAAGCACGGCGGAAGGGAAAACACAAGAAATCTTCTAGAGATAGAAGGAAAAGGAGAAGAAGATACTATTCATCTGAATCTGAGAGTTCCTCAGATACTGATTTGGAAACATCTGAATCTGATAGTGATTCAGACTTGGATTCGTCCTCATTATCTGACACTAGTTATTCAAGTGATGAAAGGCGTAAGAAGAGAAAGAGATCTTCGAAAAGAGACAAATACAGACGGGGAAAAAGAAGGGATAAACGCCGTGACAAAAGGCGAAAGAGGCGTGATAAAAGATCCAAGCGCAGATCAAAAAGGTAGTGTGCATGAAATCCGTAAATTTAAAATACGTGGAATTGTGACATATTAGGAAAATAATGCGTATTGGTTAAGAATTGTGACATATTGGGAAAATAATCCAGTTGTAACATGTCCATTTCTTCTCATCATTATTTTGCGTGTGTTTAGTTTGCTAATGGTATAATAATATCTTAGATTTTCTGGCTCTTAACTCAAGTGGTACCCACACAAACACCTCAAAAAAAGGGGCTTGGGGGGAGTGGGAAAGAGACGGGAGCTTGAATTAAAGAATGTGACATAATATTCCTGTTGTCTTCTGCTTAATGTTTATGCATATTGTAATGATAAGAAATCACTTGGTTATTATTTATGTGGGGCATGGATGATTGAGATGCGTTTTGGAGCTGGGAATGTGTAACATAGAAGTTTGTGGTTGCCATGTGTGAAACCTAAGCATTGTGTTTCATGTTTGTGTATAACATATTCAGATTGACACTGCTAAATTCTGCCTTTCTGTTCTGTAGAGCATCAGATGGTTCTACGGAGACTGAGAGTGAAAGTGAAAGCGGCTCTGATAGTGATGACCTGGATGTTCCTGGAAAAGATCAGAAGCGGAAAGACCGTTCTCAGAATACTGGTTAGATTTAACTTCATTGTGCTATTATTTTTTGTTTCATATTCTTGAGGAAAATTCCCTCCCTATAGTATTAGCTATATTATACTTGGTTTTGTTTCAAAACGATACACAACTGTATTTCTCTAATTTAAAGTTGTGAGTCATTTTATCACCTTTTGATTCATGTTGTGTTGCTGCTTTGTTTTAATATTATGCAGCTCCAGAACAGCTTCCCTTGGCCACGAAAGAAGTTGCTCCCAGCCGTCGCAAAAAGAGGGATGAAGCCATCTTGCTTGAAAAGGATGAGGGAAAATCCCCCAAGGAGAATGGAGAGCAGAGAAGCAATGGCATCGAACAAGACTCTAAATCTGACAGAAGCGAAGATAGACAACCTGACGTAGTAGATGATCACCCTGGCAAATCTAGGTCTACTTTCCATTCTTGTCACACCTCAGTTTTTCTTTTTGCTTATCGATTGTTCAAGATCTGGTATTTTATTAAAAGTTGATGAGCAGGAGCCGAAGCATAAGTCCAAAGAGGACCATGAGTAAGAGTATGAGCATTAGTCCCAGGAGTCTGAGCAAGAGTCCAAGTGTTAGTCCAAAACGGAGGCTGAGTAGAAGCCTGAGTCGTAGTAGAAGCCCCCCACTTGCTCCTGGGAGGAGTATCAGCAGGAGTCCTGCTAGAAGTCCTGTTAGAAGTGACAGCAGTCAGAGCCCAGTCAGAGGTGTTGGCCAAAGTCCTGCAAGGAGCTGGAAGGGGAGAAGCATCATTAGGAGCCCAGTGGGGGCCCGGTCTCGAAGAAGTGTTAGTGGAAGCCCTGGAAGGTCACTGGCAGGAAGGAGCCCAAGTAGGAGCCCACCAAGAACCTCATCACGAAAATCAATTAGCAGAAGCCCTATAAGAATTTCTAGAAGAAGCATAAGTGGAAGCCCAGTCAGATCTCCAAGAAGTACAAGCAGAAGCTCAGGTAGGGCCCCTTCTAGGAGAATTAGCCGAAGTCCAATGAGGGCTCCAAGCAGAAATAATCGTCGCAGTTATTCTAGGAGCCCTAGCCTTGCACGTAGAGCTAGGTCACCTCCTGACCGAGGAAGGAGTTTATCAAGAAGTGTTTCCCCAGATGGATCACCCAAGCGTGTCAGAAGGAGAAGTGTTTCCCAAGATGGATCACCCAAGCGCGTCAGAAGGGGGCGTGGTTTTAGTGATCGGTACTCTTATGCACGACGATACAGAACCCCCTCTGTTTCTCCTGTGAGATCTTATCGTTATGGTGGTAGAGGTGATCGTGAGAGGTAAGTAGCAACTAGCTATGAATGCTTTGACTTTCAAAATATAATTATGTAATGTTTGTCAGACTTGAATGCCAATGACTGATTGTTCATGCCTGCTTTCCTAGATTTTCAAGTTACAGAAGGTATTCCCCTAGGCGTTTTCGAAGCCCACCACCAAGAGGAAGAACTCCTCCAAGGTCTGTGGTCTCGCATTTGTGGTTGCCAGTTTTGTTTCAACTATTACTTTTTTTTTACAAGACCTGATTGCCTTTTTTTTTCCTTATTTTTTTTGTTGGGGGGGGGGGGGGTGGGGGGGTTGTAGGGGGTGGAGGTAAGGGTAGGACTGTTGATTTTTAGATTTATTTATTTGATTAGACACCTTTTGGAGGTTGAAAAAATACTGCCAAAAAGTGTAAAGCCTGCTGAGTTTCCCTTTTTCTTAATATGTATCTCATTCTCATATCCCATGTTTAGCCGTTGGTCACACTTCAGGCTTTTCTTGGTATCAATGTTCTCTTACGGTAGGCTTCTACATGACCTGTTTGCAGATACAGAAGCAGAAGAAGTAGGACACGGTCTGCATCACGGAGTCCACCCTACCGAAGTCGGCGTTACAGCCGCAGCCGTTCACCAGTTGAGCCATATAGATCTCGTGCCTCTCCAAGGGCCGAGAGGAGGAGATCACCTTCTAGGAGCAGGAGCCCATCAGAATCAAGGTCATCCTTGGACTCCCAATCTCCTAGGCGGGCAAGCAAAGACAGGTCAAAGTCATCATCTGGAAGCCCGGATGGGAAGAAGGGCCTGGTCTCTTATGGAGATGGTTCTCCTGATTCTGGCCAACGGTGAAAAGCATAGCAGTGGTGGTTCTCAAGGAGCTAATGTTATTTTTCATAGACTGGAGGCTTGCATTTTTCTGATGGTACTTTTAACTTCGGATTTTCAATGTCAGATATTTTAGTTGCTAGTTAAATATTTAGCTTTAATGCTCATTTAGAATGTTATCATTTGAGCCGACATGTGTCGAGGATGTTTGTTGAATTAAGAATATTATATTTGCTGGATCATTTTGGGTTTTCTCTTTAAATATTGTGCTATTTCAGTCACAGCATAGGTTATCAATTGTTGTTTAATGCCAAGTGAGATATTGCTATGTTGAGAGAGAGAATGTGTGGACAACTTTTGCGCCACAGCTATGTTACAACTTTAATGTTGCTAACTGTGAACAGTAGAGGTAAAATGATAGGTTTATATGAAAGTGATAGATATTGGATGCTCACTTATAATCTGGGACGTGACAAAATTGGTGGCACAAAGGTTGTACTCCAAGAAGAACTCATATTGAGAAAGTGAGAAAGCGAAGAATGCTGGTAAATCAAGAAAGAATGGAACTTTCTTTATGCAACTCGAATGCACAAATATATTGCTAGTATTTCTAGCCTTCTGCAAGTGGTGCGAGGTAACACATTGTTTTCGGTTTCTATCCACTATTCTTTAAAAGCTGGGACAGTTGAACGCTGCAAACAAATAGTTCCCTGGGGATGCACAATATTTTGTTACAAAGCTTCCAAGTTCATTATAGTTAACCTATTAATTTTCTCACCTCTGTAGGTATTTTGGTACAGAAATTATTCATAATATGCACATTATTTTTGTCTTCCAACCTTTACAGCCTAGAGGAGTTGATCATGACTAGAGTTTATACAGTTTCAATTTTCACTGTATCACTTATAAATTTTTGTAATTACTCATTTTTCTTTTTAAGTTTAAAATATAGGTTAGAAATAAAAGGTATTAAAAAATCTAAAATAAAATGAATATTTATTTGTTATACTAGATGAACAGATTGTGTTAAATGAGTTATTTCGGGTTAACACAAAAAAATTTGGTACGTCAAACGTGTCTATTGCGGGTCACGCGGGTTAACCCTCTTATGACATGTTTCTTATTGTGTCACTTTCGGGTCGACCCATTTATGATCCAAACCCGCTAAGACCCAACTTTAATCCACAAAACCTGTGTCGTGTTCGCGGATTGGGTCAAACATTGATACCCCTAGGCATAATCCAAATTGAAGTTAAAATTTGTTGCCTAGGTGGTCTGTGGACATACTACTCTTACTCAATTATTGCAATGGTAGAGCCAAATTATGACTTACTCTCCAATATATATATATATATATATATATATGAAGTGTAAAAATAATTGGGCATATAGCCTTTATATCACTAATAAAATTAAAGGTAAATTGTAAAGTATACCTTTAAAATTTAGAGTTTCATGAATTTTACACCTGAAATTTGATTCTATTAGCAAAACCCCACCTTCTATTAGTTTTTGTTGTTAACTAACATGTTGGCGTGCCGATCTTTATTTTTATTTGCCAAATTAGCCTCGAAAAAATGACGTGTTTCACTTAAAACAAAAGAGCACTGCTAGTGCTTCCAAAATGACGTCGTTTTTGGAGGTTGATTTGGCAAAATAAAATACATATCAACACGATAGCTTATTACTTAATCGTCAAAACAAATGGAGGGTGGAGTTTTACAAATGGAATCAAATTTCAAGGTGTGAAATCCAATTTCTCAAATTTTAGAATATAAAATCTAAATAATCCTAAAGTTTAGGGGTGTACTTTACAATTTACCCTTAATTTTATTAGTGATATAAGGGCTACAAGCCCAATTATTCACACTTTATATATATATATATATATATATTTTTTTTTTTTTTTGGGAGAGTGAGTCGTAATTTGGCTCTACCATTAAAATAATTGAGTAAGAGTAGTATGTCCACCTAGGCATCAAATTTTAACTTCAATTTGGATTATGCCCTACTGAAATTCTAAGAAATTATTTTAAGCCCATCCCACCTCCAATTTTCTATTTTATAATTATATTAGTAATCGCCATGTAAAATAACTAACATAGGAATCTCTTCCTACCAACGTGACATGGCCTTTGAGCCTCCATGCATCATTAATGGTATTCTATAGGCGTTGAATTGAGAGTTTCCAAATTCCAATAGTCCAGAATAAATCCTATTGCACAATTTTACAAGAATGTCCTTTTACTCTACATATCTGCTTTTTTTATTATGGATATGCTAATGAATGTCCTTATGGCATTAGTTAATAATTCATTTAAAAAAAGTTTTTATAAGAAAAGAAAAAAAAAAAACTATTAATATTTTGGTAGCTTTTATCATTTCCTATTAAATTGGTGTCAAAACTTTCCTAAAATAGATTGTTAACCAATACCCTAAGAGCACTTGTTAGCATGACCCTTTTATTATTATAGAAAATGTAAGTTTTATATAATTATGAAAAACGTAAAATAATGGATATGAGAGACAAATTCATAAGATGATTTGCATATTTGAAAGCATGGATTTCTCAAATTTTTGAAGTTCCTAATTTTATTAATTACATATCATTTTATTTTCACATCTTTCATAATTTCGGCCAATGATTCACTAATTGGCTTCTTAGAACAAGTAAACAAACTCAAGTCAGATAGAAATTAGGAGATCGTTATGACTATGGTTCTCTTAAAATTTTAAATAATGCACCTGGGTACATGAAAACTTCTTCCTATTGACATATAAAGCTCATCTTGTAATGTATAAGTTATTCAACATATCGTGGTAGAAATTCTTTTATAAATAAATTATATCGTCTTCTCCATTCTTTGACAAGAATGATCATATATATTTTCATACAAATACTCAAAATAGTTAATATTACAAAACAAAGCCACACGAAGCAAAAACTTTATGTTAATCACTCTATTGTATGGTTGAAAGGAAGCACCAAAGTTTTTACTAAACCAAAAAAAAAAAAAAATCAACACAGAAAATTGTAACTGTCTCGCGTATTGCAAGTGCCAGCGACTAGTTGGAATAAAAATTAAGACTAAAGAACACTTCACGTATAAAACAAGAGTGAAAGCCCATGCTAAATTTGAGGCTAGACTACCTAACCAACAGTGACGACTCCAGGAATTTTTTTTAGGGTGTTCCTCAAGAAGCATAAATTACACAATATAATAAAAAGAAAATTTTATATATTGACGACGACGATGACAACAACAACAACAACAACAACAACAACAACAACAACAACAACAATTAAAAGATACGCAAATGCATAAAATTTTACAACATAAAGCTTGTGGAGTTCACTTGTGGTTGTTATTAGTGCTGCTGAACAGGGCAGGGGCGTAGCCAGAAATACTTGGGGGGGCCAAATTGCAATATTGATAGAAAAATCATAATTCATAAATTTATAAATAAAAAACTATCAACTTTGATATATTATCATGTAAGGACACAAATTTGGGGATTGGGCCTATCCACAGAATAACTGGAGGCCCAGACTGTATATAATATCTTAACAATGAATTTATAAAGAGAGTGGGTTGAAGAACACTTGATTGGACACGTATGGGTTGAAAGCCCAAGTATGATTATGACCAGATTTGTATTGATAAGATGGATAAGGGATACAATATTCTTCTCGGCACTAGCCGAGGAGCATGTTCATACAGATATTGTGTGGGCTTTTCTCTTTCTTTCTTTCTCTCTCTCCTCTTCCTTTTTCTTCGGATCCCCCCTTTTGTTCTCTTTTCTTCTATTTATATGCCCTCTTCCATTACGTGGGCTTTCCTTGATACTTATCCCATCCGCCCCCATCTTGAGCCTTCCTGGGGCAGCTGTAAAGGATGGTGGTCACTGTTCAGGAGTCTTTTCTCATTAATGCGGCTATGATGTTAGCTGCAGGGCCATAAATGCGATGGCAGCAGCCTTTTGCTTAATATCTGATTTTCGCCATCTGTCCTTATGGTCAACACAAATCGGGGGATTCTTTGGGAGAGCTAAGATTGGGGTTGGTGCACCCATCTAGGACACCTTTTTAACAGTTCGAGCAGGAAGCCTCCTCGGACCAGGCTTTCTTCCACGGGATTCACACTTTAGCATCGAATCAGGCTGAGAAAATTCTTCAAGAGACGTTGTCCTCGGATGTACAGGTCTCCTCGGACAGGCCCACGGCCCAGGACCTGGTGTTGGGCCTTTTACCCCTACAATAGCCCCTCAAAGTTCCGGTTTTCTCCTTTTATCCGAGGAGAAAGGTGGGACTTTGATTTCTGCAGGGCTGAAACCCATCAAGCGCCCCAACCAATCCACGTGGATGCGCCGTTTCGCGAGATTTCCACTTTCCAAAGACGCTTTGGAAGTTGTAGCGCATCCTTTATTGCTCTAGGTGGCGTTCGGTCTCCATGATCAACGACTGGAGGTAGATCGTGCGGTTGGGATTTCTCTATGAAATTTTGAGCGGGATAGATCCCCCCACTTTCACCTACTATATATATAAAAGGTCGTGAGAAAGCGATTTTCTTCACTTTGCATTCGTCTAAGTATTCCAGTATTCCAAAGCACCCTACCGATACACGTTTCACTGTTTTAGGCATTCCGAGGAGATTTTTACAAAGACCCCTAGGTGCTTGAGGGATTTCTGAACTTGAAATACCATCTTCTTTCGTAAGTATTTGGCTCCTTTGTTCATTCCATCCCGGCCAAGCACCTCGGCCTCTTTCTTTTTCTCCATTTCTGCTTTTAGGGGAGTCTCGTAGCGTCCTTTTAGATATCCATATGGGTAGGTTTAAAAACTTAGTCGATACCCCCGTAGCCATAGAGCGTTTTAAGGCGAAGTACAATATTCCCGAGGGGGTTAATCTCCGTTACTGTCCACCGGAGAACATTTTAACCTCTAGAAGGACCGGGGAGGTGGTTATCCCTGTGATCGCCTTTTTAGAGGGGGGAATGTCCATTCCTATGGGTAACGTCACTAGGGAGTACCTTAGGAATCACAGACTCTGTCCATACCAATGTGCCACCAATATGTTTAGGGTTCTGGGGTGTGTAGACGCCCTTAATGAAATGATGGGTTTACGACTCACCTGGCACAACGTCGTACATATGTACGAATGTCATTCCCTGAAGGAGGGGGGGTACTACTTGAAGTCCCGATCTCCGGTCGTAAGAATGATATCGTGCCTCCCAAAATCCAACAAGGGCATGAAGGACGATTACGTCATCGTCTCAGAGGCATGGCATGACGGCCTCCATTGTCCGACCACTGAGGGGGAGCCAGGTGAGGTACTCTAGGATTAGATTAAGATAATTGTAGGGTTTGCAGTTTAGATTTCACTTTATTTTACTGTATATACGTTTGGCCTTAAAAGTGTGATGACTGATTTTGTGTTTTTCCTTTTGATTGTCATTACAGATAGACAGTTCGTCTCCCCCAAGCTCAGTCTCGTGAACGTGCACAGCCTAAATCACCTACTGCGCTCGGAGGTGTTCGCCCATTCAGACGGCCAGCTACGCGCCGTTCATCTGATATTGGACTTCACTCCAATATCAGATAGCTTCCAAGAAATCGGGGACTCTATCCGGGCAGGGGACAAAAGACTTCGACGGATAGACGTTTCTCGGCCAGGCTTCTTAGCGAATAAGGACCTTCCCCCTGTTCCCTGGCCGCTCCAACAAGTTGCTTCTCAACTAAGCATTCAAAGGGAAGAATCTGCCTCGTCTCGGCCATCATTGGATACGGAGATAGACCAATTCCGATTCGAAGAAGAGGAAGAAGTCCAAACCCAACCCGTTGCTCCTCAAGGTTCCGAAACCTCCGAGGACGAGGATGAGATGCCATTGCAGCAGAGGAAGGGACTGAAGGCCCTCGTGGCAGGGCGTAACGCAGGGTCATCTTCCAAGGATGCCCCTAAAGAGAAGGGTGCTGATCAGCTGCCTCCTCCTCCTCCTCCTCCTCCTTCCGCTACGATCGGCCTTCTTCCCATCCTAGACTTGAAGAGGAAGAGGAAGGTTGTAGATATAGACGTCGAGGAGGGTGAAGTGTCCCCTCCGCAGCAAAAAGGTGCAAAACAGCAAAAGGGGGGGAGAGACGATCGCAGGGCTTCCCCGTCCAGGCACAAAAGCGACCCTTATCCCAGGGAAGTTCAACAACAATCTACATGGGCTCCGCGGCTGGACCTGGATGGGGCTCCCATCCCTGTCACCGCCTCCATTCGGGAATTCCAAGACGGCCACTCTGCCTATATTGCCGAGGCCCTGGAACGCCCCTTGCTCCTACCCCGAGACATGGACACGGTGAGGTCCTGGAGGCAGGCCGACCTCTTTATGTCCATGAAGAGGGACTTAGCCATTGTGAGTTCTTCCTCATTCCTGTATACTTAGGATTTATTTTCGTTTGAACTGTGTAATTTCAATCTCTGTGCTAACGTAATTTTGTCTCTTTTTCCGCGCAGCTCACCCAGCAAGTATACGTGGCAGAGGATTGGGTTAGGGACGCCCGTAATTTGGCCAGGGCCGAGACCCAATCTCGCAAGGAGGTGGAGAAAAGTCTGGGGGAGTTGAAACACCAGAAGATGGAGTTAGCCAAGAAGCTAACTATTGAAGAAAGAGGGAGGAAGAGTGCGGAAGACGGGCTAAAAAGCGCCCAAGATCAGGCCGAAGACCAGCGGAAAAAGCTGCACATGACTGAAATAGAGCTGGCCACTGAGAGGAGCCTGGTCTTGGAGTACAACGCCAGAGCTGAGAGGGCCGAGAAGGCTGAAAAGGAGGCTCGTGAGGTGTTGAAGGCTGCTGAGGCCGCGAAAGAAGCCGAGTACATCCGCGGCATAGAAGAGACCGAAAAGAGGCTCGCGGAGGAGGTCGCCGAAGTATGCAGGGAATGCTGCCAAGTTTCTTGGCAAGAGGCCTTGAACTCGGCTGGAGTCCCTGCAGATTCCGATCTTAGGCAGCCGGGGAGGATCTATTTCCACCCAGATATTGTGGAGAACCCGGCTGATCCTGCTCCTCCGCCACCTCGAGCCCCGGAGCAAACGAACCAAGAACTCATTCCTTTTGAGGCCTCCCATGAGACTCAAGAGGAACAAAGTGCTCCCCAAGGGCGAGCCGCTCCGGAGGCCACTTCTGTGACTGCGGATCAAGAAAAGGCCGATGAAGCAGCTACTTCGGCGGCCGAGCCGAGCTTGCCTGGCGCAACTCCTCCTCAGACTGACTAGGCTTGAGGCTTTGGCTTCCATACTTGCAGTTATTCGTTGTTTCTTTTTCTTTCTTGTTAATGTAATAGTTGTTTTTGGATAACAGGCTCATGTACCCCAACTTTCTATTTAATGAGAATGTTTTGCTCACCTACTCTGTTTCCAATTTCACTAATCTGTCTATTTTACTTTGAAGTTTCTAAACTTACAAAAAGTTTAAATCCACAGAATATTATCGTGGTAGAATCAAATCTCTACTTACACGTAATGAAGAGGTTATTGTGGGTAGGACAATAGCATTCCGCGGTTAATAACAAGAAAACCTTAACGTTTATATTGAAATCAATTCAGTTAATTCGATCTTGTCTTAGCAAATATGGACGAATTCAAACAGACATGACCCATGGCTGACTCGTTAGAAACAATAAAATTGAGTGAGAAGACTAACTCGAAGTGTGCAATATGTAGTTACAAGCTTGAAATGGTGTTATAGTTTTGAACGAATGAGCCGAGGGATCTGGAACGTTTGGGGTCCAAGATGATACTTCAGATTAATGTAGAGGAGTGCTAATTTACCTAAGGTAGGTGGTCCGAAGGGCCAGCCATGACTAAGGTTCTGTTTAGCACTTAGGAGTATTAATTTACCCGAGGTGTGTGGCCCGAGGGACCAGGCACGATCAGGGTTCTGTTTAATACTCAGTAGTATTAATTTACCCAAGGTGTGTGGTCCGAGGGACCAGGCACGACCAATGTTCTGTTTAATACTGAGTGGTGTTAATTTACCCAAGGTAGGTGGTCCGAGGGGCCAGAACTGACCAAGGTTCTGTTTAACACTTAGTGGTATTAATTTACCCAAGGTGTGTGGTCCGAGGGACCAGGCACGACCAAGGTTCTGTTTAATACTTAGTGGTATTAATTTACCCAAGGTGTGTGGTCCGAGGGACCAGGCACGACCAAGGTTCTGTTTAATACTTAGTGGTGTTAATTTACCCAAGGTAGGTGGTCCGAGGGGCCAGGCTTGACCAAGGTTCTGTTTAACACTTAGTGGTATTAATTTACCCAAGGTGTGTGGTCCGAGGGACCAGGCACGACCAAGGTTCTGTTTAATACTTAGTGGTGTTAATTTACCCAAGGTAGGTGGTCCGAGGGGCCAAGCCTGACCAAGGTTCTGTTTAACACTTAGTGGTATTAATTTACCCAAGGTGTGTGGTCCGAGGGACCAGGCACGACCAAGGTTCTGTTTAATACTTAGTGGTGTTAATTTACCCAAGGTAGGTGGTCCGAGGGGCCAGACCTGACCAAGGTTCTGTTTAACACTTAGTAGTATTAATTTACCCGAGGTGTGTGGCCTGAGGGACTAGGCACGACCAGGGTTCTATTTAATACTCAGTAGTATTAATTTACCCAAGGTGTGTGGTCCGAGGGACCAGGCACGACCAAGGTTCTGTTTAATACTGAGTGGTGTTAAAATACCCAAGGTAGGTGGTCCGAGGGGCCAGACCTGACCAAGGTTCTATTTAACACTTAGTGGTATTAATTTACCCAAGGTGTGTGGTCCGAGGGACCAGGCACGACCAAGGTTTTGTTTAATATTTAGTGGTATTAATTTACCCAAGGTGTGTGGTCCGAGGGACCAGGCACGACCAATGTTCTGTTTAATACTTAGTGGTGTTAATTTACCCAAGGTAGGTGGTCCGAGGGGCCAGGCCTGACCAAGGTTCTGTTTAACACTTAGTGGTATTAATTTACCCAAGGTGTGTGGTCCGAGGGACCAGGCACGACCAATGTTCTGTTTAATACTTAGTGGTGTTAATTTACCCAAGGTAGGTGGTCCGAGGGGCCAGACCTGACCAAGGTTCTGTTTAACACTTAGTAATATTAATTTACCCGAGGTGTGTGGCCTGAGGGACTAGGCACGACCAGGGTTCTATTTAATACTCAGTAGTATTAATTTACCCAAGGTGTGTGGTCCGAGGGACCAGGCACGACCAAGGTTCTGTTTAATACTGAGTGGTGTTAATTTACCCAAGGTAGGTGATCCGAGGGGCTAGACCTGACCAATGTTCTATTTAACACTTAGTGGTATTAATTTACCCAAGGTGTGTGGTCCGAGGGACCAGGCACGACCAAGGTTCTGTTTAATACTTAGTGGTATTAATTTACCCAAGGTGTGTGGTCCGAGGGACCAGGCACGACCAAGGTTCTGTTTAATACTTAGTGGTGTTAATTTACCCAAGGTAGGTGGTCCGAGGGGCCAGGCCTGACCAAGGTTCTGTTTAACACTTAGTGGTATTAATTTACCCAAGGTGTGTGGTCCGAGGGACCAGACACGACCAAGGTTCTGTTTAATACTTAGTGGTGTTAATTTACCCAAGGTAGGTGGTCCGAAGGGCCAGGCCTGACCAAGGTTCTGTTTAACACTTAGTGGTATTAATTTACCCAAGGTGTGTGGTCCGAGGGACCAGGCACGACCAAGGTTCTGTTTAATACTTAGTGGTGTTAATTTACCCAATGTAGGTGGTCCGAGGGGCCAGGCCTGACCAAGGTTCTGTTTAACACTTAGTGGATAAGCAGTATAAGAAACTTTAATAAGAGAATTGAAACTTTCATTAGTAATAGTACTTTTTTAGGTTATTTACATTCCAGGGGTGTGGTACAGCCTTTTCGTCTAAATCTTCTAGATAAAAGGCTTCTATTCCAGCTACTGATAAAATACGATAGGGGCCTTCCCAGTTAGGTCCCAGCTTTCCCCAGGCCGGATTCTTCGCGATGCCCACGACTTTTCGCAAAACCAAATCTCCTGGTGCTAGTGGTCTTATTTTGACATTGGCATCATAACTCTGCTTGAGCTTATGCTGGTAGTAGGCTAATTGAACCGCAGCGTTTTCTCTACGCTCGGCGATTAGATCCAGATTGCCCCTTTGCTGTTCGTCATTGTTGGCCGAGGTGAACGAACTGGTTCTAAGTGTGGGGAACCCGGTCTCTATGGGGATGACAGCCTCAGCACCATACGTCATGGCAAAGGGGGTCTCTCCGGTAGACCTCCGAGGAGTTGTCCAGTAAGTCCAGAGTACGTGTAGTAATTCTTCCACCCACTTTCCTTTGGCATCGTCCAACTTCTTCTTAAGACCGCTTACTATGACTTTATTAACTGTTTCAGCTTGGCCATTTCCCTGAGGGTATGCAGGGGTGGAGTACCTATTGGTAATGCCAAGTTCACATCAGAATTTTCAGAATGCTTTACTGTCAAACTGAAGGCCGTTGTCCGAGATGAGAGTATGTGGTACCCCGAATCGTATAACGATATTTTTCCATACAAACTTCTGGACATCTACATCCCTGATGTTTGCTAACGGCATGGCTTCAACCCACTTGGTGAAGCAGTCTGTCGCAATGACCAAGTATTTCTTACTCCCGGCTGCCTTAGGAAAAGGACCAACAATGTCTAGGCCCCACTGAGCAAAAGGCCATGGACTTGACAGAGGATTCAGAACTCCTCCCGGTTGATGTATATTCGGGGCAAACCTCTGGCACTGATCACACTTTTTTACATATGCCTGTGATTCCCTTTGCATGTTTGGCCACCAGTACCCCTGAGTTAAGGCCCTGTGTGCCAGGGACCTTCTTCCTGTGTGACTGCCACAAATCCCTTCATGTAGCTCTTCGAGGAGCAACTCCGTGGCATCAGGATGCACGCATAACAGATAGGGTCCGGAGAAAGAACGTTTGTATAGCTTGTTATCTCCTGATAGCCAGAACCGAGGAGCTTTTCTCCTCACCTTGTCGGCTTCAGCCTTGTCTACCGGCAAGATTTCATCTTGGAGATAAGTCACCATAGGGTCCATCCAACTTGACCCTACCCTAGCTTGACAAATGCTAGGCCCTTCAATCTCCTCCGAATGCCTTTGTACGTCTTCCACTAGGATAAGCTGGGGTAGCCCCTGAGCCGAGGTGGTTGCAAGAGTAGCTAAGGAGTCTGCGTGTGTGTTCTCATTCCGAGGAACATGTTGCAAACTGAATGACTTGAATCGTGCTTGTAGCTGTTGGACCTGCTTTAGGTATTTCTGCATTCTTTCATCGCGAGCTTCCAATTCTCCTCGAACTTGGCCGACGACCAACGCTGAGTCCAAGAATACTTCTAGGACGCTTCCCCCCATTCTTTTGACCATAGTCACTCCGATCAGCAATGCTTCGTACTCAGCCTCGTTATTAGTAGCCGAGAAGTTTAGTCTGAGGGATTTTTCGATGACAATGTCCTCGGGAGATATTAAAACTAGCCCCACTCCTGAACCTCTTTGATTGGCTGCACCGTCCACATATAATTTCCAGGACTCAGAATCTTGCACAGAGACGAGGCCAACCGAATTTCCATCCATGGGCATTGCCCCAGTTATTCCTTCCAACACAGGCTCAGCGAACTCGGCCACCAGATCGGCGAGTATCTGCCCCTTGATCGAGGTGCGAAGCATGTACTTTATATCGAAAGCCCCCAGTATGGTACCCCATTTAGCAATCCTTCCCGTATAGTCTGCACACCGAAGCAGTGATCTGAGTGGGAGTTGGGTGAGGACCACAACCGTATGTGATTGGAAGTAATGAGGGAGTTTACGAGTGGCATGAATTATCGCAAAGATAGCCTTCTCGAGTGGCAAATAGCGGACCTCGGCCTCATGAAGAGATTTACTCACGTAGTAGACAGGCTTCTGGATGCCATTGTCGACTCGTACAAGTACTAGACTCACAGCATGGGTAGCTACCGCAATATAGGCAAATAGGACCTCGTCCGTTGTAGGGCTAGACATGATGGGTGGCCGAGTTAGGTATTCTTTCAGTTGTTGAAAAGCTAGAACACACTCTTCATTCCACTCAAATCCCTTCCATTTATTCAGCAGCTGGAAGAAGGGCCGACACTTCTCTGCGGATTTGGAGATGAATCGGTTGAGAGCGGCAGTCATCCCAGTCAACTTCTGTACTTCTTTTGGGTTTCGAGGAGGCTGCATACTGATAATCGCCCTTATTTGATCGGGATTCACCTCGATTCCCCAATGACTGACCATATATCCTAGGAACTTTCCCGATCCCACGCCGAACGAGCACTTCGAAGCGTTGAGACGCAATTTGTGTTTCCTCAAGATCTCAAAGATGTTCTCAAGGTCTCCGATATGGTCGGACTCCAGCTTGCTCTTGACCACCATGTCATCAATGTAAATCTCAATGCATTTTCCCAGTAGTGGTTCAAACATTTTAGTCATCATTCTCTGGTAGGTGGAGCCTGCATTCTTCAGACCAAATGGCATCACCTTGTAATGATAGTTCCCAATGGGAGTCACGAAGGCTGTTTTCTCTTGATCATCCAGGGCCAGGGGAATCTGGTGGTACCCTTGGAAGGCGTCCAAGAAACTCATTCGTGGGTGCCCTACGGTTGCATCCACTAGTTGATCAATCCGTGGCATGGGGAAAGGGTCTTTTGGACAGGCTCTGTTTAAGTCCGTAAAGTCCACACATACACGCCATTTCCCGCTCTTCTTCTTCACCACTACTGTGTTAGCCAGCCATTCTGGATAGAAGACTTCTCTGATAGCCCCTGCTTGCTTGAGTTTGTTCACCTCATCCTTGACAGCGTCAGAATGTTCCCTGGATGAGCGCCGAGGTGGTTGCTTTTTGGGGAGGGCAGCTGGGCTCACATTAAGGTGGTGACAGATGAACCCGGGATCTACTCCTGGGGCTTCGTAAGAATTCCAGGCAAACACGTCCACGTTTCTCCTAAGGAAAGACAGCAGCACTTCCCTTTCCCGAGGGGGTAGCTGATCCCCTACCTGGAAAAACTTATCTGGATCCTCCCTGACGACAACTCTCTCTAACCCTTCGCATTGATCCTCGGACGGATCCTCGGCTCTGGGGGGAACTGGGAGCGTTGATTGCTACGAATGTCCGACCGAGGTGGTTGTTAGCTCGGCATCATGCTGATGTGAAATGGCAGCTATAAGGCATTGCCTTGCCATAGGTTGGCTTCCTATGATCTCCTTTACTCGTCCTCCAGACGGAAATTTAACCTTTAGGTGCAAGGTCGAAGAAACGGCTCCCATAGCATGGAGCCAAGGTTTGGCTACAATGGCCGTGTAGAGGGAGTATGCATCCACTACGATGAAGTCAACTTCGACTACCTCAGACCCTGCTTGTACGGGCAACCTTATTTGACCCTTGGGGATGACGATCTTGCCATCAAAGCTGACTAGGGGCAAATCATACGCGGTCAGGTCTTCAGGTCGTAAGCCCAGTCCCCTGTACAGGTCTGGGTACATGATCTCGGCTCCGCTCCCTTGATCAACCATCACCCTCCTCACGTCGTACCCCCCTATTCTGAGGGTGATGACCAAAGCGTCGTCATGGGGCTGTATTGTCCCCACCTTATCCTCGTCCGAGAAGCTCAAGGCTGGTCGGGCCTCCATTCTTGCCCGTTTTGTCTCTTGATTGTCACCCTCAGCGGATGTCCTAGAAATGGACATCACTCTGGAGGGGCAGGATTCAGTTCTTCCGGGGGCCACGAAGATAACGTTAATCGTGCCCAAAGGGGGTCTTGATGAGGCGGTCCCCGAAGCCCCTGGCCTAACATGATCTCCCTGGTTATTTGGTCGGTAAATGAACTGCTGCAGCTTTCCTTCCCTTGCAAGTTGTTCCAAATGGCCCTTCAACGTCCTGCAATCCTCAGTGGTGTGCCCTCGCTCTTGATGATACTGGCAATGAAGGCTCTGGTTGCGCTTCATGGGGTCTCCCCCCATCTTGTTTGGTCACCTGAAGTATGGCTCGTTCTGAATTTTCTCCAGGATTTGGTGAATTGGCTCTCGGAACACGGCATGGACCTCTTGCGATACAGCCGACCCAGACTGCCCACCGTAGTCCCTCCGTGTCCTGCTATTGCTGTACCTGTCCGACCTGAAATCCCTCATCTCTTGAGGGATAACCTTAGCCTTTCCCTTTCCAAGCAACTGGTCTTCCTCGACCCATTTGTACTCGTCTATACGATCCATTAGTCGGCGCACGCTCCTCACAGGCTTCTTGGTCAGAGACTTCCTCAGGTCGTACTCGGCTGGCAGGCAGACCTTGAACGTTCTCACAACGACATCATCGAAACTCCCTTCGATCTCGTTAAACATCTCCCAGTACCTGTCTGAGTAGGTTTTGAGCGTCTCTCCCTTCCGCATGGACATAAACAGCAAGGAATCCAATGGCCGGGGGACCCTGGTGTTCGTCACAAACCGGGAGCAGAAGGCTCTAGTGAGCGCCCGAAAGGATCCGATAGAATTTGCCGCAAGGCCATCGAACCATCTTATAGCCACAGGCCTCAGACTGGAAGGGAACACTTTGCACATGAGAGTCTCGTTTCGAGAATGGACAGCCATTTTCTGGTTGAAATGGCTCACATGCTCCACGGGATCAGTCCGTCCGTTGTATGTGGTGAAGGTAGGTTGAGTAAAACGCCGAGGAAGGCTTCCTCCCTTGATGCTGCACGTAAAGGGCAACCTGGAGATTTGGTTGAGTGCCCTTGTCATGGCATCACTCCCGGTACCCCTCGAGTACGTGTTTCTGCTCCTGCGGTCACGGTGATGCTTTTCCTCGTAGGAGAAAGACTCGCTTGGAGGTGTCCTGGAGCAGGGTCTATAACTAGCATCCTCATCATCAACGTAAGAATCATCCGTGACGGATGGACTGCTAGACGGATTGCGTCTCCTCTACGCACGACGCAACTTCCTCTTGAGGTGATTGATTTTACGTTGCATGGCCTTATGAGACTCGCCACCATCCTTCAGGCGTCGACTCCTCGCCGTACGGTTTGTGTGCACGCTCCCTTCACGATCTCTCTGGCGTTCAAGATGCAAAAAGTGGTCAATATGCTGAGAATCATCCGACTCCGCTCTGTCTGATCTAACCATGGTTCAAGCTATAACACACAGGTACAATAGTAATCTTCCCACAGACGGCGCCAATTGTAAGGACACAAATTTGGGGATTGGGCCTATCCACAGAATAACTGGAGGCCCAGACCGTATATAATTCCTAACAATGAATTTATAAAGAGGGTGGGTTGAAGAACACTTGATTGGACATGTATGGGTTGAAAGCCCAAGTATGATTATGACCAGATTTGTATTGATAAGATGGATAAGGGATACAATATTCTTGTTGGCACTAGCCGAGGAGCATGTTCATACAGATATTGTGTGGGCTTTTCTCTTTCTTTCTTTCCCTCTCTCCTCTTCCTTTTTCTTCGGATCCCCCATTTTGTTCTCTTTTCTTCTATTTATATGCCCTCTTCCATTACGTGGGCTTTCCTTGATACTTGTCCTATCCGCCCCCATCTTGAGCCTTCCTGGGGCAGCTGTAAAGGATGGAGGTCACTGTTCAGGAGTCTTTTCTCATTAATGCGGCCATGATGTTAGCTGCAAGGCCATAAATGCGGTGGCAGCAGCCTTTTGCTTAATATCTGATTTTCGCCATCTGTCCTTATGGTCAACACAAATCGGGGGATTCTTTGGGAGAGCTAAGATTGGGGTTGGTGCACCCATCTAGGACACCTTTTTAACAGTTCGAGCAGGAAGTCTCCTCGGACCAGGCTTTCTTCCATGGGATTCACACTTCAGCATCGAATCAGGCTGGGCAAATTCTTCAAAAGACGTTGTCCTCGGATGTACAGGTCTCCTCGGACAGGCCCACGGCCCAGGACTTGGTGTTGGGCCTTTTACCCCTACAGTAATTAACTAGTGTCATCACCTACTTTATTCTTTTAATTCAATATATCTCTAAAATATTTAGCAATATAATGACTTATATGTTAACATTTCCTTTTGTTATGTGCAGTTGTTGAAGGTCAAATAGTTCATCGCAGTAAACATTACATTTGAGAACACCATAAGACCATATGATGGCCAAAAATATGGCACTTCAATCCAACTCTAACCTTTCGGTCTACTATTGCTATGGCATTTGGGTTTATCAGGATACTTTATATCCATATGCTAATCGTGAATTATATTGAGAGTAGAGTAATGCTAGGATCATCAAAATTGACACAATATTGTGCCACAGCTCGTCACACAGCGGGTTGTGATTGGTGAAAGTGTGTCAATAGGGCAAACTATAGCACTTTAATCCAACTTTAACCTTTCGGTCTACTATTGCTATGGCACTTGGGGTTATCACGATACTTTATATCCACATGCTAATCGTCAATTATATTTAGAGTGGAGTAATGCTAGGGCCACCAAAATTGGCACAATTTTGTGCCACAACTCACCACGTGACAATTTGTGATTAGTAAAGGTGTGTCAGTGGGCCATGTGAGGACACACATACACCAATCACAACTCGCCATGTGGCGAGCTGTGATACAAAGTTGTGCTAATTTCGGTGGTCCTTGCATTACTCATTGAGAGTGCCAGATAAGTGGCTCCATGGATTTCATATTTGATGATGTCATTGTTGTGTTTCAAAGATCTGATATTATTCTAAGTTGGAGTGTTTGTTAAACCGCACAAACAACAAAAACTGCACAAAAATCGCTTGCAAAATGGCATAACTGCACTGCACTGCAAGTAACAGTGCACCGCACCACATGGTGCGATACAGTTTGCGGTTTTATAAAAAGAAAACCGTACAAACCGCACTATACTGCACCCTTTATATATTAATATATTTATTTTTTAATATTAAATATATTATTAATAGTTTAATAACTCTAGTTTTTTTTATAAGTTTTTTTAATATTAAATATATTATTAATAGTTTAATAACCCTAGGTTAAAAAAAAAAAGTTTAATAGCATTAGCAAGTGTTGATTAGGAAAACCAGTCCAAAATTAAAACTAGCTCAATAGTTTAAAACTTGTCCTAAAACAAAGGGAAAAATCAATTTTGGGCTAGACAGGAAAAACCCAAAATTTGAAAAATTTATCAACTTCAAATTGTTCAAACTGCATATTAAATATCGCACCGCACATGTGACCGCAAAAATGAGGTGTAGCCGGTGCGGTTATGGTTTTAGCTAAACTCTAAACCGTACCGTACCACACTGCATTGCGCATGTAACCACAAAAATGAGGTGTGGTGCAGTTATGATTTTGGCTAAACTACACCACAAAGTACAGTGCTAAAAATGGTTCAAAACCGCATTGCAAACACCCCTAATTCCAAGTCAAGCTCAACAAGGACAATCCAATATAATAACTGCCCAAGGCCGTTGAATTCCAACTAGAAAGATAGGCTTCTCATTTAATTGCAACAATAACTTGCATTTATAATATTTAGTTGTAATAACTTATAATTCTTTGTTGCAATATGGGCCATTCTGTTTCTCAAAAAAAAAAAAAAAATATATATATATATATATATATATATATAGGCCAGTCTAGCTAGGAGCTATGTTTCGTACTCATTAACAATATATATTCGACACACTTTATTTTTTATTTTTTATTTTTATTTTGAGAAAGAGATATATTAGACACTTGAACAAAGTCTGAGTAGCAAGTTTGGATGTAACTAATTTTTTACTAGTGTATCAATGATTTCTTCTTCTCTCCTACGACTACATCCTCCCCCGTTTATAGAGATTTTGAAAGGGGGGTTGGTTAGCAGGGGCGACGCCACCTTATGGCCAGGGTGTTCCCAGGAACACCCTAGCCTGAAATTTTTATTTTTTTTTATATAGTAATTTAAAATTTTATATTTATTTATCTTTAAATAAAATTTTGGGAACACCCTGAATTTTTTTAATGTCAATAAAATTAAATTTTGGTTCATAATTTGAGCAACTTAACAATATATTAGGGTCTTTCAAGAAAAAAGAACAACGTACTTTTATATTTTTTTAAACCTATTGCTTTACTTTTTAGTTTTTGCTTTAAGTAAAAGGCTATGGCCAGTAGAAAATAATAACCGGCCCCCAATTCTTTCTAGGATCTCTACTTAGTCCAATAGATAACTAAAAATTCCCAAATAAAATACTAGTCAGCTCTCCCAATTGTTCAAATAATTTGTTGTCAATCCAAATACCCAATAGACAGTAATCCACACCTTCAAAATATCGTCTTTTACCACTCATTTTCAAACAAAAATTTATTATTATTTTTTTCATCATTCTCAATCTCAAGAAGCCACCTACGAGATTTTCAAAGAAAATATAAGTAATCCCTACTATTTTTCTTCTGCTGATACAAGCCAACACTGCCTCATATTTCTTTACTATCATTGTTGATAGCTCTAAACACATTAACTCTCTTCTCAACAAGGGTAGAAATCAAATAAACTCATTTCATCTATAAAAAAAAAAACTATCCATATTTGTTTTCAGTTTCAACTTCTTCTTATGTCTCAGTATTTTTTTAGGTTTGTTTGTTTCTTCGACATCATATGGGCATTTAGATTTATGCTTTTTATATATATGATAATGGTCATTTAGTTTTATGAATATGCTTTGTTTATTAAGTTGTTCAATTTGTTGTATTGCTATATGATAATATATTATATCTCTTTCCATTTCATAATTTTTTTTTCTAATTTGAAATTAGGAGCTGAATAATTCATTAAAAATAAGAAAATTTTCAATATTATGGATAATGATAGGTTGATGGTGCTTAAAATAATAGTATGCAAATTTTTGTATATGTGTGATGGAGTGGCCACTGATGTGTATGGTAAAATAAACTACCTTTTGTACTTCCATTAATATTTAAGAATATGATATGTAGGGGTAAAAGGCCCAACACCAGGTCATGGGCCGTGGGCCTGTCCGAGGAGACCTGTACATTCGAGGACAACGTCTCTTGAAGAATTTGCCCAGCCTGATTTGATGCTAAAGTGTGAATCCCGTGGAAGAAAGCCTGGTTCGAGGAGACTTCCTGCTCGGACTGTTAAAAAGGTGTCCTAGATGGGTGCACCAACCCCAATCTTAGCTCTCCCAAAGAATCCCTCGATTTGTGTTGACCATAAGGACAAATGGCGAAAATCAGATATTAAGCAAAAGGCTCCTGCCACCGCATTTATGGCCCTGCAGCTAACATCATGGCCGCATTAATGAGAAAAGACTCCTGAACAGTGACCTCCATCCTTTACAGCTGCCCCAGGAAGGCTCAAGATGGGGGCGGATGTGACAAGTATCAAGGAAAGCCCACGTAATGGAAGAGGACATATAAATAGAAGAAAAGAGAACAAAAGGGGGGATCCGAAGAAAAAGGAAGAGGAGAGAGAGAAAGAAAGAAAGAGAAAAGCCCACACAATATCTGTATGAACATACTCCTCGGCTAGTGCCGAGAAGAATATTGTATCCCTTATCCATCTTATCAATACAAATCTGGTCATAATCATACTTGGGCTTTCAACCCATACGTGTTCAATCAAGTGTTCTTCAACCCACTCTCTTTATAAATTCATTGTTAGGATATTATATACGGTCTGGGCCTCCAGTTATTCTGTGGATAGGCCCAATCCCCAAATTTGTGTCCTTACAATTACCAACTACAATAGTAGACTGAAAGGTTAGAGTTGAATTGAAGTGCCATATTTTTGGCCATCATATGGTCTTGTGGTGTTCTCAAATGTAATGTTTTCTGCGATGATTGACCTTCAACAACTGCACATAACAAAAGGAAATGTTAACATATAAGTCATTATATAGCTAAATATTTTAGAGATATATTGAATTAAAAGAATAAAGTAGGTGCTGACACTTGTTAATTACCAACTGCAACCTTTGGCGTGACTTCTATTTCCTGAAATGATTGTTTGACCATACCATCATCTACCAACATGATGTTTCTTGATGTAAATCACAAACTAGGGCTGGAGCTATTATTGGACCCCAATTGTGAAAACAAATTATATACTATGTATAAAAATTAAGATTTGGCCCAGCAAAATTCTTCCAACCCGCTTGACCCAACAAAATTTTTCCTTGCCCTCAACTTAATTCTTGGCCATGTAATGAAATAAAATTTAGCCCAAACACTACAGCAAATATTTAAAATTTCACCCAAATACTCGCACAAAAATTAACCACCAAGCCCATCCTTAAGCCTTTCTTACAAGGAAACAAAAAATCCATTTTATCAACCTAGATGATAGGTGTTTTGATTTCAAAGGGGAAAAACCCCACTGCAAAGCATCACCTAGCCATTATTCCAATGGCATCACCGCTGCGACGCTTCACCTAGCCCAAATCATGCAGCGATGAGTCAATGCTACCACACGGTTCAGTATACCTCAAACTTTGGCCTCTCTCTCTCAGTTTTGTTTCACCAACTCTGTTTAATGTTCATATTGCTGTAGCACTATTTTAAATTTCTAATTATGATTTAGTGGGACAGCTAGACAACTTGTGGATTCTAATTTTTTTTTTGTAAAGAAAAAATTTAATAAATAAAAAAGAATAACCACGAATCTAGTCCAGAGTAGGGGTGTGCAAGCACCAAACTGCACCGATCCTCTACCCAAATATCGATTGAACTGCACTGCTCCAAAAGTTGACTGATTAAACCGAAGTCGGCGATCGGAGAAGATAGATGATTTTGATGCCGGTGCGGTATTCCCATCAGAGCTGGATGGTATATTCCGATGCTAACCGAACCACACCGATGGTGGGAGAGAGTTAGAAAAACATGTACAGAAAGTTTTGTAACAGAGCTGACGGCGGAATAAGAATGGAATATGAGGGAGGGATGTGGACTTGATATCTGGTTTGGGTTTTTTTTTTTTTTTTTTTTTTTTTTTTTGGGTACTATAAACTTAGTTTTCCATACTTAATTTGGGTTAGGCTTGGGATTGACCGTTGAAATCAAATTGCAAAGTTTTTCTCACTTGATTTGGGTTGGGCTTTGGCCCTTGGGGTCATTAGTTCTTAAATGTAGTGATCGACTTGGTGTGTGGACCAAACTCTCTCTCTCACAAACAAGTTTCAATCGAGAAAGCCTCTCCCCTCTCACACAGCAAACTCTCTGATGCGTCTCTCTCTCTCTCTCTCTCTCTTAAAAACCATAACCCTAGCAGCCGCCTACTGCCGTCTCTTTGTTGAAATCTGGTTGCCTCCTCCAATCTCCTTGAATCAGCTCTTTTTATGAATGTACTAGCTAGCTCTTTTTGAACTTTTGATTTTCTCTCCAAGATTCCTGGATGTGAGTGTCAATCTATGGTTGTGAACATGTGGGTTTCGATTTGTGGGTATGTGGGTTTCAATTTGTGGCAGTGAACATGTGGGTTTTAATCTGTGAGTATGTGAGTTAGAAAAACCGACCAACTAAGCTGACCTGATGCCCAAAAACCGTATCGATGGAGATCGGAGAACCTACCTCCGGCGATTATGATCGGAGGTGGAGAAGTGGTAACTAATCCCTGCGGTGCGGTTGCAAATTTTCCCAATAACCACACCGACCAAACCGTGCACACCTATATGTTTTTTTTTTTTTTGCTGAAGTGCACACCTATATGTTGTTGTAGCAATAGGCTATCTCTTCATGACTCTTGTTGCAATAGATTACAAATAATTAACAAAAATAATTCAAATCAAGTTACTACTTTGATATCTAAATTATTGTTTCGTATTGGTGCTAATACAATAATAATGGAAGAAACATAAAAAGAAACTGAATAATACACTTGCTCTCTTTAAGGGAGATTCAATCTCTTAATTGGCTAAATTTTGTAATTGGTGCAGATCTTCTTTAGCTTGTTTCCCTCAGGATACAACAGTCCAACAAATGTCGTATGATTAGAACAACTTCTGCACAAAGTGTTCAAGCCCAAAACTCCACAAGAAAGAACATCCTTCCTTGCCAAGAACCTCTCTATTTTTTAGTATATAAGAATGCTTGTAATTGCTTTTTTGTTGTGTAACGCTGTTACTTGTATTGGATATGAATGAGTCTATTTATAGGCTCAATGGGCCTTACAAAATTATTGGATATGAATGAGTCTATTTATAGGCTCAATGGGCGTTACAAAATTATTATCCAAATTAATATGATTAATTAGGTACATAATTCTGATGTAGTGGATGTTATAAGATTAATTGCTAGATATAAATCTAATAGACAAGAGTTGCACAATTAAATGGATGAGATAAGGAGTTTTTGAAGAAATAAATAGGCCCAATAGCTAATCCATTAAGGGCATGTTTGATAGACTGTAATAGGTGCTATAATGTAATAGTTATTCCTATGGTTTCGTTATTCTTTAGTTTGGTTATATTTTCATTACAAGGAATAATCATTTCTTATGAATAGCTATTCTTTAAAATGAAAATGTTGTATTAGTTATTCCTTAGCAAGTGCAATAATTTCAAAACTTAATATATTTCTAAATAAACAAACTCTCCATATACATCTAACAATTATAAAAATAAAAAATCATAAAAAATAACACATATCTCTCTTAATTTAAAAATAACAATTTTTAAGGAGATATAATTGTATGAATAAGAAATTTCCTAAAATAAATGTTAAGGTTTCATTCTAATGTTATAACTCACAACCAAACTAATGAATAGGTTTAGTTATTACATTACAACGCATTTTATTCCTAATAATAAAGATTACAACTCTTATTGTAATCTTCATTCAGTATACCAAACGTACCCTAAGTGGGTGAATGACTTTTCATTTTTCATAATAAAAGGTCATTTACTCACCAATGTATATGAAAAATATTATAATGTATCAAGATTAATATTTGCTCCAATACATATCAGCCCATTAATCACCACAATTAAAAAGAATAAAAGAGTTTCTCCCTTTTCAACGTGGATTAAACATTCCACTAACTTCTTATCTTCCATATTAACTCCTACATCTTTACATTTACATTGTCATATTTATTCATATTAATTAAATAATATTAAAATGCTCCAACATTTCATATTTTTCATTGCAATAAATTGCAATATAATTGATATCAGAGGTTATTGCAATCATACAATAATATCTTTGTTGCAATAAATTGTAAATTCTAGATTTTTGTTAGAATAAATTGTAAAAGTAATTGGTATCAAGATATTGTAATAATTGTTTTATTTTATGTTATTGAATGAAACTAAAATGCGTACCATTATGAAAGAAATGTTGGCAATGAACCCTGAAAAAGTGACCAAATTAGTCAATGACCAATTGCTGCCTTTCGTTCAGCAAATACCAATAGTGGATCATGGTTTTCAATCATGGTTTGACTCCCATGATTGGAAACTCATATAAGCAGATGAAAGTAGATGAGATTTCAGCTAACGTTTTAGTGGCTTTAGATGGATTGGGTGACTTCAATAGCATCATAACCACAATTAATTCAGCACCAAGTAAAAGCTCAAAATAGTTTGTGACAAGGACGGAGGCAGTACTCCAAGGGAGGGGAGGGGGGGCAAAATTTGAACAAAAATTCAAATTAGCATCTATTTAGTACAAAAGAAAATGCATAAAATAATTATTTTTAAAGTGGTGTCCCCAAGAGCTGGTACTGATCCAGAGTTATGGGTTGCTGACCTTTTTGATTTTGAAAATTGCTGCTGGAAGTTAAAAGTACTGGAGAATCTTTTTCTACCTTTTGAAGTTGATGCAATTAGAAGTATCCCATTGAGTATTAGGTGGCCATCTGATAAGTTGATGTGGACTGGAACTCAGAATGGTTTCTTCTCTGTTCGAAGTGCATATAAGTATGTATTGGAGTTCTCCTCTATCTTGTTGATTGGATCCACGTCAGATTATAGGCTAAAAATGAGGCTAAAAATGCAAATATGAGAGTATTTTATTGTATATATTTCATGCACATCATAGGCAACTACGTAAATTCTGGAAACTGTTATTGAGATTACATATTCCTCATAAAGCTTGACACTTTGCTTGGAGGGCTTGCCGAGATATTCTACCTACTAAAGAAAATCTTGTGCGTCGACATGTGCTTAGTGATGATTTATGTAAGGAGTGCAGAACTGGCAGTGAGTCTTCGAGCCATCTTTTCTGGTCTTGTTCTAGAGCTCGAAAAATATGGGATTGTTCTGGAATCTTTGGTTGGTCCTGGTCTACTTAGTTTAATGATATCTATGATCTCTTATGGCATGTGATGATGGTAGAGAAATTCAAGGAGGACAAGATAGCTCTTGCGGTATCTGTTGCTTGGAGTCTTTAGGTTAATCAGAATGAATTTGGACATCGAGAAAGGAAAAAAGGTGAGCTAGAGTTAGTGCAGTGGAGAAATAGCCTATTGCCACAAGATATCTATTGCAGTAAATCATGTATTCCAACAACATATAGACCATTGCATTAAAGTTGTCATTAAAATATTTTGAGTTTATTGTAATGAATTTTTTTTTTTTGGTTGCACAAACTTTTTTTCTAATATTATATTGCAACACATTGCACTGACTATTTAATCGTTGCAACAACAGCTTATTGCAACGACTCTACTATTATTGCAGTGATTTTTTATTTTTATTTTTTTGTTTTTTAGTAAAATTTTTATTTTATTTTATTTTTTGTTGTGATAACGCAATTGTTGTCTGAAATTGTTCATAACATTTTTTTACAATTTGCTTATTAGAATACGGTTATTTTAACATGGACGCACTATTGATTTATCTTTCTTTTTTTTTTTTTTAATTAAAATATTTTATGCCGGTAGTTGTTAAAAAAATGTTGCGTAGATTTCCTTTTATATGTATTTCTAAGACCTCTTCCCCAAACGTGATTTTTAACCCACCAAAACCTGATCCGCCCGCTTATATTATATCTAATATTATATATAAATATATTATATTATATTTATATACTATTCATATTGCAAAACTCTTCCTCATTATCCCACCCATTTTATTTCTCTCATCTCTTTCTCTTCCTTTTTATTTTTTCATTTTCACATTTCTCTTTCTTGATAATATTCCGTTGTTCTCTCTAAGATTTTGTTATTGATCTTACTATATATGTGTAGGTCTAATTTTAGCTTCTAAAATGTTTTTCTTTTCAGTGTGATAAAATTTAAGTTATTCTAATTAAAAATAATGTCGTATTTATAATAATAATTATTATTATTAATTAAAGATGTAATTTTTTCTTTCTTTTTTATTGAAGGGAGTAAACAATTATTCAACTTATTTGAATAATTGCATATAGTCAATTGAATTTTTCAACTCACTTAATCCACCAAGTCAAAATTGCTAAGATTTTTAACGGATTTAGAGATTGATGGGTTAGTACAGTGGTGGCGCCACATGCAGCTCAGGGTGTTCCCAGGAACACCCTGACCTAAAAAAATATATATATAATAATAATAAAAATTTAATCTGTATTATAAAACCCTCAATCACAAAATTAGGAACACCCTCAAATAAAAAAAAATTATTTTTTATACTTTCAAGCAACAAAAAAAAAGCTCAAAAAAAATTTGAACTAAAATCTGAAAAAAAAAAAAATTGTTATAGAGCCAAGCCCACGGCAAGCCCAACAGATTACAGAGGTAGCAAACCCACGAATTCTTTAAAAAAAAAAAAAAAAAAAGCAAAAATCAAACCCACGGTCACATCTCTCGCAGAGCAAACTAAACCCCAATACAGAGGTGTTCATAAAAATAAAAAATAAAAACCAATACAGAGCAAACCAATCCCATGGTCACATCGCTCGCAGCTCGCTCGTCGTCGCTAGCCCCTCATTGCAGATCGCAGATAGCTTGGCTGCTCCGGTGCTTGGTGCTCCCTCCCTCAAGGTATTTCTCTCTCTTTTCCTCTCTGACTCTCTCTCAGTCTCTCACTTTCGCTCTTTTTCTCTCTAACTCTCTCTTAATCTCTCACTCTCTTTCTCTTTATCTCACTGAAATGAAAACTATAATAATGAAATGAAATTAATAAATGAGAGTCTCTCTCTTTATTCTTTAAGAGTTTAACTCAATAACTTTTTCTCTTTTGAATTGTGAGTCTGTGATTGGCTAGCCGAATGTTTTATTAATATTTTGCTTTTTGCCTTTTTTTTTTTTTTTGTCTTTTTGAATTTGGTTTTATCTTATCTGTTGGTGTTGGTGTGTGTTGGTGTTGGTGAGATATTAATTGTCTTTTAGTGTATTGTGATATGTGATTGTGAAATTTTCTGATTGGCAGCTGGCTCTTGTGATTGGGGGCATCAAGCATGAGGCTTGTGCTTGTCTGTTGAGTGGGGTGGGGGGTGGATGGGCACATTGGGCCGGGTAAACAATAATTAAAGCAGTGTACTGTGCACATGACTGGCTC
The DNA here is from genome assembly GCA_033629205.1 of Lithocarpus polystachyus. Lineage (NCBI taxonomy): Eukaryota > Viridiplantae > Streptophyta > Magnoliopsida > Fagales > Fagaceae > Lithocarpus > Lithocarpus polystachyus. Next base: position 25,686,523 of record CM066163.1, on the reverse strand, counting down.
TTTTAGTGTAATGTGCACATAGGAGGTATGCTAGTGCAACTAATAAATAATAATTTAATTAACCAATAATTAATTGGAGAAACAACAATTAATAAAAGATAAACAAATTAAATTATGTTAGGCTAAACAACAATTAATAATTTTATAATTAATGAAATAACAATATAACAAATTATAGTTTATAAAAGACAAACAAATTAATGAAACAACTAAACAATAATAATTAATAATTTTATTAATATTTCAAAAGAATTTATAGTGGGTTATAAAATCTGAGAACACCTTGAGATAAATTTCTGGAGTCACCACCGGGTCAATAGCTTATTTGAAATTTACCAACTTGCCATTAGCAGGTTGGTTAAAATTTGGCCTCCACCGCTCAACGTAATCCGTCCACTCCCCTATCTCCTTATGCTAAATAGGAATTGGGCTTGCTGTTTCACTTCCATTTTTGCCTTTTAAGTAAACACGCACAGAAATAGCGTCATTTCCTATTGGGCTGCCGTATGGGCCTTCATGTTATTTTTTTGTGCGTGTGATTCGGCCTTTATTTTGTTGCCAAATGAAGCCTATGGGCCTTGGGCTCACTTGACTAATTGTGCCAAAAATGCCCCTAACAATAGTTAAGGTTAAGAAGTTTTCTTTTGAGAGAAAAGATTAAAAATTACAAAAACAAAAAAGAAGAAGAAGAAAACAAAAGGAAAATTAAATTTTTTTATTATTTTTGAGAATAAAAATAAAAGAAAAATAGAAAAAGGAAGAAAGAGAAAAGAATTGAAGCAGGAATACGCGCGTGGTACATGGCTAGTGGCTAGTAGTAGTCTGAAATTTATATATAAAACAGCCCAAAAGACAAGACAATGGATGAAATGATCGATCAGGCTGCTTGGCTTGAGAGTTGAGAGTTGAGATTTAATAAGTCTGTCTAATAATACTACCAAACAAAATGTGGAGGCGAGCGGTGTCATCGTCGTCAACAACACCTCAGCTCCTCCTGCGAAAGCTATCACCGCCATCATCCGCTCCTTCCCTCACCATCGTCCGATCGCTTACCACCACCTCTTCCGCAACAACGCCGCCTCACCCTCAGACTCTTTTCTCTGCCCCTCTTTCCGGTATCTCCTCTTCTTCTTCTTTTTTTTTTTTTAAATATTTATTTTTATGTTGTTTGGTATCTAGAAAAAAAAAAATAAAAGAAAAAGAAATAATATTATAATTGAAATCATTGTAAGGTAATACTTTGAAGAAGGTCGAAGATGTAATGCCCATTGCTACTGGACATGAGCGAGAGGAACTTGAGGCTGCCCTTCAGGTTTTCATTTTTTTATTTTTAAATATAAATATTTACGAGATTGCCATTTCTATAACTAATTTTATTTATTTAATTAGGGAAGGAACGTTCTTGAAATCAATTATCCAGTTGGCCCCTTTGGTACCAAGGTAACCTTGTTTCTTTCTTTCTTTCTTCTCATTTTTATGACGCTTACTACAAAATTGTGAAGACAGTTTTCCAAATTTTTCTGCGTTTGGTAGTATTAGAATTAAAAAAAAAAAAAAAAAAAATTCAAAAGCCCATACCTTCCCTTATTTAGCTTGGCATTAGATAGAGTTGTTTTCGGCTAAATTTTTTGGGAAAACAACTTTATCTCAAGCGAAGCTAAATAAGGAAAATAACATTATATAAGTGAAGTCAAGCGATAGTTTTCCAACTCATTTTAAGGTCGCTACCAAACTAAAGAAATTGAGATAGTTTTCTAGAAAAAAAAAAACTTTTTGGAAAAATGATTAATTTTTCAGAAAAATGTTAATGCCGAAATAAACAGAGCCTCAGATATGTCACTAATTAGGTTGTTAAAATCAGACAATCATATTCATTGCCGCATCATTTTGTTTTGTAGTAGGTTTAGCGTTTTCCTAGTTATATTGCTTTACTTTGGTGTTCCTTCACTTACATTCTAATGAGGGGTTGAATACTAACACAACTCTAACAATTCTTAATTACCTCTCTTCATGTCCCCCCCTTTTTTTTTCCCATCTTTAATTTATTTGTTCTCGAGATTGAGATGTCACATGCAATTTCGATTGATTGGGAATGTCATTTATGACTTAATCGTGTAACTTTGAAAAGTTTTTATACCCTCATGCATGGTTGGATAACGGCTGCCTCGCAAAATGTTTGTTTCTAGATGTATGTTGCTGCTAGCTTTCTTTGCCGATTTTTCATAATCATAGCAGCTTTTTCTTCTTTTTCCCCTGAAATTTTGATGAGATGAAAACACATACACATTTTGTGTAAATCAACTCTTTGATAGGAATTCTGTGTTCTTGTTATGAATTATTCCATGTACAATAAAAGATGTGAACAACATTATATACATAATTGCATTAATGCCAATGAGCTCTAGCTCAACTGGCACCTCCTCCCCTTAGTAGTTCTAGGTGGAGGGTGGGGTCTTGGGTTCAAAGACCCATTGGGTGTGTGTGTAACTTACCAATTCAAATAAATAAATAAATAAATAATTGCGACATAGAAGGTTCGATAGGTGTGAATCTGAGTTTGGGAATCAGCTGTAAGAGATAAGCATGTTGCACAAGTGAACTTTGTCTTTACCTTTAGTTTTACCAATGTCCTGATTTTTAAATTGTCCTTTGAAGGGATTTCTGTTCTCCAGCCTTTTAAGGTTATTGCCCCTGATAAAAATTTAATGATGTTGCACTGACTATCCCTGCTAATGGATTCAAGATATCCATCACTGTTTAGGATATTAGCAGGTAATAATGATAGTTTGCTGTTAGTTCTTTGCAATTCATCATGTAAAATGAGAACTGAAGAATATGTATTATATTGTATTGAGCAACTATACTGTAAGCAGAGAGGTCCATATATACACGCATGGAGTCCTAGGACTAATTCTCCTAAGTCCTAACCCAAGGGAGTAGTACATGCAATAGTATAATCCTCAGTTACCTATCAAAAAAGGTATAAGCAATAGTATAATCCTAAGTGCTGTACTTTTCATATTTGCATGTGTGACAACTTCATGAGAAAAATTGTGATTAGTATATCAGCTTAATTGTTCTCCAGAAGGGAGAAATTGAGATTCTTTATAATTCTTAAGTAATCTGTCAAACCACTTTCTCAAAGGGTGAAGGTTTCAAGATGACATAACTTGGTTGGTGTATATCTGGAAAGACGAATGTATACTATAACCCTTCGGATATAAGTTGAAAATCGTAGCCCATAGTTGAAGTAACAAAGTTGTGAAGGTATACCATATACATATACGTATTCTTAATACATATTCAGATACAAGCATACGGAGTTACTTCCACACATGCTAACATGCATACAAGGTGACATTTTAATATTACAATATAAGATACTTTTCCATCTTGTGATTTCTCTTTAGCCCTTTTGCTATATAGTTTCTCTTTTTGTGTGTGTGCCTGTGTGTTTTTAAAAAGCTTTTCCCTTCTTTCCCTATTTTTCCAAGGAAAAACCTCTGAGCAGGTTCTTGGAGGTAAGAACTAATATGGTCCTACTAGACTACCCTTCAGAATTTTTACATGAAGTGACTTCTCTTGCAATCAAATTTTACATGAAGTGACTTCTCTTGCAATCAAATTTATGCCCTTACATTTAGACAACTCTCCCTGACCACACCCGACCCCCACCCCCCCCCCCCCCCCCCCTCCCACTAGTAATTTTACTTTATGAACTCTCTTCTTCATCATTTCCTTCAAACTTTTGGGGACCCTTAATGTAGTTATAAAAAATTAATTTGTTACTACTTTACAAATTGTCTATTCAAAATATATTTTATGGGCCCATTTGTAAAGTCCAATTGAAGTAAAAGTCATGTAGTTTTAAAGGTCTAGTTATATGTGTTCTAGTTTTAAAAAGGGGGGAGGGGGGTGGGAGACTATATATATGTGTGTGTGTGTGTATATATATATATATATTTGGGTTTAAAATAACAACTTAATGGCCAATTTTGTATTTTGGAGTAAAACTGTAATTTCTGTAACTTATACAAATTAAGGGTATTTTGGTAGTTTAATTGAGATTAGAATTTTTATAAGATCTTATGCATGTTAAGTTTTGAAGCCAAGTTAGACTTTTAACAGTTATTACCTTATTATTCTTTTTCCTCCCTTTCTCTTCTCTCTTTCTTCTCTTTCTTGTGGTTTTTGTTCTTACCTCTGAATACTATCAATTTCTCTAATTCCTTCCTAACTAATAACCCCAAGTTAAACCCTTCCTCTTACCTATCAAAACCATAAACCCCACATTCTTTCTCTATCAAGTAGCCATACAAATCTTATCAAACCCTAACCAAATTTAAGCTCTAGGCCTTTCTTCCACAACTCTAAACTCTAGATCCACAAATCCTCCAAAACCTTAAACTGCTACAAGCACACCTAGACAAAATCCCCAATTTGTCCTATGCCGACCCCACCCTACCCTATTTCTTATCCTCTTATTTATTTCCTTTCTTTCTTCTCATCTACAGTATGCTACACAATGATGTTTAGCCTGCCCCCTCCTAAATTCCACTGCTTCCATAGGTTGAACCCAAGAGATACTATTTTTGTAACTTTTTAAAGGCAAAGTGTGTATACACTATCAACGACTTACAAAACATGCTCCTACAGCATCTATTATCGAATTTTTCTTATATAAAGTTAATTGATGAATGGTTATGGTATTATCGTTGTCATAATTTGGGTTTATTGAGATTTAAAGATGACCTTAAATGTCTGGTTCTGTAATGTTTTCTGCTTGTAGGATTCACCTGCTATTGTCAAGTCTGTCTTTGACAAACGTATAGTTGGATGCCCTGGTGGTGAAGGAGGTAAGCCTTCTGCTCATTTTTAATTTTGATTTTTCCCCTTCTTTAATGCAATAAAAATTCATTGCAATCCTTGAACTCCTGTAGTTTATAGTAATTGATAGGGTCTTGAAATTTGTATAAATTAACAGAAGATGAGCACGATGTTGTGTGGTTTTGGCTGGAGAAAGGCAAGCCACATGAATGCCCTGTCTGTTCTCAATATTTCAAGGTAAATTATTCCATTTTTCTTCCATACGATGTTGTTTTAAGCCCCTTCAATACCCTCCCCCCAAGGTCCCAATCCTACAAAAAAAAGAAGTAAAAGATATATTTATGCGGCTCTTTTTAATTATTTATTATAACATCTTATTATGGATTTTTTAATTAATTGAATGAGGCTCCTCATGATTGTTGTTTATGTTTACAGCTGGAAGTGGTTGGCCCTGGGGGTCCTCCTGATGGCCATGGAGACGACCATCATCATTGATCCAGCTTGGAAAATTTTTGCCAGAATAAAATTTAACTAGATGATGACAAACAATTTGTTATACGGTGTAGTGTGATACACACATTTTTCCTGTTTCCTCTTTGTGGATCCCTGTTTCTTGACATTACCTTGACCAAGTTGGTGGTTTTTGGTTTCAAAGCCTGGTCATTCATTGAATCAATAAATTATTTTTTACCCTCTCCAATATCAAAATAATTATTGGGGACATTTTCTTCTTTGGATGTTCATGATCTCCTATCTCATTGTATCTTTTGGAATGCATTGTCATATGCTAGTTTTTCCTTTTTTGGACGTTTTCAATTGCTCATAAACGACATTTCTTGCTAATTGATTGTAATAAAATTTTGGATTTTTGAAAGAAGTTCATTGCGCTGGTAATGTAACGATTTAAGAATAATATCTCGTTCACAAAATCAGTTGTAAATGGTGATTTCTGGTGTTTCTGTAGGACAAGGGTTTACTCTAAACAGTTTGGAGGACTGTCTTCTTTTTGACTGAAGAGGGGGAGGACTATCTTCAAACCTATTAAGTTGCAATTCAGATTATCTATGTGTACTTTATTGATCTATTAATTTATCTAAATAGGTCAGATGATTATTATTCAGTTGAGATTAAAAGTATATGTTTATTATTTGAATTGTTATCAGAATTTTTGTTTAAACAGTTTGAAGGAGAATTCTGTCACTTTGATTTGTTATTAGTTTTATTTACTCATTGGTTTTTGTTTTTTGGTATTCCTACTAGCTCTTTGTTGACTTGTTTTTCCCTATGTGTGTGTTAAATCTTAAATATAAGAAACCGTGCTACGGAGTGAGCCTATAAGATGCTTTTTGAACATTTGCACACATTTACTTTGTGAATGTACCGTCCTATCAAAATTGGTTCCATAAATTATAAAACAAAAATATTTTATTTACTTATAAAATTGATAGAACCGAGTGATATCTTTTGGTATTGTTCAACAGTAAATTTTATTCTCTTGTATCGATAAAAGCTATGCCTTTTTATTTTAACAAAAATGCATTAAAATCTCATATTTTTTGCCACTGTTGTCCCTTATATGGGAGCATCTAAATATATTGAATACCTTAAATTGTTCGAAAAATCGACTATTATATGTGAACTTGGGTGCCTGTCAATTTTAATAGGGCATCTTTCTGTCACATCCTTTGTATGAATATATTGAATTTATTTCAAGCCTGATAATAGAAGGTGTCTCTTTCTCTGAAGCTTTGTGTAAATTGATTAGGAGAAGGTGACAACCCAAGAAAGAATTAGAGGTTTTTCCAATGCTATTGAATCTTGGAACCATCTACATGTCAGCCCTACTTGAATAATCCTTCATGTTTTGGTATAGTTGATATGTTCCATCTACCCTTTGGACAGTTCAGCGAACTCAGCTACTCTGCTTTCTGAAACCATTTCTGCAGATTACACAATGTCATCAGCTCGGATTCGTGAAACCGTTAGTGAATCTCTTTTTGAAGCACTCTCAAGCTCCCATGAAGTTCAACAGAAAGTGCTCGAAATGCTAGTTTCCATAACGAAGGTTAGCCCTCAAAACAGGAACTTGCTTGCACAAACAGATGGTGCCATCCCTGCCCTTCTTACTCTCTCCAAATCTTCCACTTCAATCATCCAAGCTCTCTCATTGTCCACCCTCTTCAATATCTCTCTAAACCCTGATCTAAAGCGGTCTCTTGCAGATATGGAAACCATTTATCACCTCAATTCCATGATTCTCTCACCAAGCTCTCCAGAAACTAGCAGATTAACTTCCTCATTGGTTTGTAGTTTGGCAATGCTTGATAAGAACAAGGCAAAGTTTGCAGTAGTTGGTACCATCCAATTGCTAATCAAGGCACTATCTGGACCCAGGAGCCTAGCTTCCCATCACCTCCTAAGTTCTTTGACTGAGCTTGTCCAGTTCCGTGGGAACTGCACCGTAGCCATTCGATCAGGAGTTGTTCCGGTGCTTATAAACATAGCAAAAAGCTCTGATGGTGAGGATCTTGCCGGGACTTCTCTTGCTGTTCTCTATCTCCTTGCTAGGTTTGATGAAGGATTGAATGCTTTGAGAAAAACTGACCATGTTGTGAGCTTAATGGTGAATGTGTTGAAACGGAGGTGCATGTTGAGTAAGGAGGGCGCGGCTGAAATCCTTCTTCGCTTATTTGATGAAAGTGAGGGTTATATGACAGATGCTTTGATGGTGCCAGACTTTTCAACTGTGCTAGCAGATCTTTCTGTAAGAGGATCTGCAAAAGCTCGAGAGAAGACCGCTTTGCTAATGGAAAAAGTAATGGAGGCCAACATGGATTCTTAAGTGGATATATTGGGTTCCATTATTGGTGATAGAATTGGCAAGTACAACGCGTTTGATTTGTACTTTTATTTGGAAATTCTTCAAAGCTATGTTGAGGATAGTAATGTTTCCCAACCTTTTTCAGTGTTAAAAGTATTCATTAATCCGCATGGTTAATTTTTGCTACGTAAACAAGTTTTACGTATGAATATGATCTTTGGGCTGCAAGTATTGAAAATAAAACAAATTGTTTCAGAAAACTAAAATAGTTAACTGTTTTAGGATATCTTAATCCCACATGATATGAGCAAAGAAGTGTAACGAAATGACCATAATAATTGTACGTAATACAACCTCATTGCTGTGAGATGGGTTGAAAAGAGAGTGAGCGTGAAGAGACTAGAAAAAATCAGAATCATTACTAAAATGCAATGACAGTACAAGATACAACATTGTAAAGGAGAAAATAAATTATGTTTCGGATGCATGAGTCTTCTCTCGGACTCATGTATTCGAAACATAATATACCTCCTCCTCTTTTAGGCCTTTACACTTACAGTGAAGCCGACAAGTTCTCTGACTTCTTAACCGAGGAGGAGGTGTGTCATATTTCGGATACACGAAGCCTAGCTTTGGAGTCCACCCTCATGTGAAGGAGAGGACTCATTTATCTAAAACATGATGTATTTTCTCTTGAGGAGGTATATCATGTTTTGGATACACGGTACTTAGCTATGGGCTCAAGGTATCATGTTGCCTCTATGTGGCTAAATAGGGGTGTTAATTTGTGTTAACGGGTCATGGTAAAGATATTCAAATATATAACTCAAATCTAAATCGACCGATTTAATAATCGTGTCAAAAACCCCTCAACCCTAACACAACCAATTTATTAAGTAGGTTGATATAACATGGCCAATTTCAACTTGTTTAATATAAAATCTAAGAAAAATAAGGTAAAAAGAGGTATTTTTTGGTAAAAGGGTTACGGATTTTGCGTAACTAAAATAATTTTATTGGTTATCAGCATAACCAATATAATTATTTTAGTTACACGACTATATTTAATTCAAATTTTTTATAGATAAAAATAATATTTATTTATATGAAACTGGTAATTTTGAGTTGATTGCAGGTTAAACAAGTCAGTATGAAATTCTTGATATAGTTAGATAATTTGATCCTGATAATGGTGGTTATCAAGATGACAAGAGATCCACGTCCAATTCTATATTTATTAAGGCAAGTTGGGTTGTTTAATGAAATAGTGTCAAACAGACACAACTTCATCAACTGTGAAAGCAAAGTATATAACTTGTTATGAGCCTATATGGTTCCAGAATTTTATCTTAGGGCTAGATATTGTAGATTCCATAGCAAGGTTTTTGAAAATATTTTGTGATAATTCAGCAGTAGTTTCTTTCTCTCGGAACACTAGGAGCTCTTCCCACTCTAAGAATATTGAGATAAAGCATTTGTTTGTTAGAGAGAAAGTAACCAATTCTCATATTTGTGTTGAGCACATTTCCATAGAACATAGGTTGGCTAATCCAATAACGAAAGGTTTAGCTGAAAAAGTGTTTAAGGAGCATTTGACTAATATGGGATTATTGGAGTTTGTTGTTATATTGAGCTAGTGGAAGTTTTGTGTGTATGTGCATGTTGTGAACACTTTCTATATCTTATTGTGTGCACATTTGGTTGATTATGGCATGATAAATGTTATGATGCAAGATGTTAGGTCCAAAATTATTAGGCGTTGGAAACCTGTATCCAAAACCTTGTTCAATTGTATTTTGAGTTGTATGCTCTTAACATCTAGGATTGTGTCTGAAGATGACATTTGAAGACACAAGACACTGCTCAAGAACTGTTGAATCTACTATCTTGACATTAGCCGATCAATTGAGACTTAATGATTCTCGAAACTAGGTCAATTAATTGAGATTCACCGTTCATGAATTTGGTTTTGGCTTAAATGTTTTAATTTAAGTTGCGTGTATAAGTGGGTTTTGTAACCCTAATTGAGAGCCTATATAAAGGCCCACTAAGCCAACTTTCAATAAAATTGTAAAGGCAAAAATCCCAAGGTATTAAAAGAGAAAACCCTAACTTCCACCTATTGAACCAGTGAGTTTAGAAAATGAAAAATGAGATTTTATTGCGACTTTTGTGCACCAAGGGTTCTTTACCGAGCATCGACTCTGACACCAACCATTGAAGACCCTATTAGTGTTTTATGTGAAGCTGCTACATAAGACTACTGCATTCAAGAGTTGTGGTGAGGTGATCAATCACGAATTTGTATCGTGCACCAAAGAGATTCACCTGTTAGAGTAGTCCAACTAGGTTGGAGTTGCTCTAGAATGGCGTTAGTAAGTTCTAATAAAGGTAGCTACTTTGGGATCAAATAATGTTCCTTGTAATTGCAACTTCAATCTTACATAATGAATTCTTCAAGTTTGGTGGCTGCCTTTAAACCACCCATTGAGATTTTCCCCCATCGTAACCATATTGCCATTTCAAATTTATTTTCTTTTGCACTTTATTTTTGTGATATGGTTGTACCCATCACATATGAAATCAGACCTTTGCATAATTTGACTAATTAATCAATTTGAGTAATTGATTAATTGTAATTAGGATCTAAATTTCACAACAGGAGACATTTAGATTAAGTCTTGATAGGCTTCTTATGGAACTGAGTGTGTTGATGTCCTTTTTAAATTTTATTTTAGTGTCACATTTGCATTCTATTGCCTTTATCACGTGGTTGTAAGCATTTGATTATATGTTATGCATCCAGTCGATGTAATGTTGATATAACTGGGTACTTACAAACATACTCTCGACCGAGTTGTGTTTTGAGATGCTTGCTCACATTTAACATTTTTTGGTTGAATGACTCAAGTCGTCCCAAGTGGGAGACTACTGTATTTACTCCTTTATTTAAGTGGACTGGCATAGTCATATATAGTGGTTATGTGACTGATTGAGGGCTTCTATCATGTTTCTTTTGTTAGGGGCCCATTCCGAGATGAACTAATTCTCTGTTTTTGAATCCATGAGTAAGCCCTTACTCTCACTCTAAATAAAAAGACAACTGAATTGGCCCTTTTAAATTTTCATTCTTTACTATCATTGGGTGTTAGGGTTTGAGAGTAGAACTTTTCTCCCTTGCCCACACACACGGACACTCTTATCATGTAGTCACCATCGTTTTGGGAAACCAAGGATCCTCTTTCAAGATTTCAATGTAACGCTCATCATCAAACGTATTCGTTACATTGATGAAAAGTGAAAACAGTACACCCATATTGCTTTGAATAGATAAAGTATATTTTGGGATAATTTCTAAAAAAACCTTTGCCTAGAGGTTAAACATAGGACCATTTTGCTACTGTTTCCCAGCCATGCTGACCGATGACAAAAACTGCTCATGCTCTGTCCAGAATTAATTTATACATTTCATAGTTTGGGGCCAAAGTTATTTGCAGTATTTACTATTTGTAGTGATTACTGCAGCTGAATTGTCAGACACCCTAGAGTCCAGATGGTATAAAACTCCACAATTTCCTGTCAAGGAATGCTATGACCTCATTAAATTACATAATTTATACCGCAATTCGTCATGTGGCAAGTTGTGAGTGGTAGAGGTGTGTCCACACATGGGCGAGTTGTCCACACTTCTATCATTACAACTCACCACGTGGCGAGTTATGGCACAAATTATGCCATTTTATGTGAACTTAACACTACTCTTTCCTGTCCATGTCTTAGATTTAGATGTCTACCTAACCAACCTTCATTCTCTATCCAAGTTCATTGTTACAATATTTTTTCCTTCCCTTTCATAATTCCATGTATAGAAAGTGGAAACAACCGATAAATGTTGGTCAAACAATCAGAGAAGTCTCTTTTTCAAATATATGCGGGCCGGGGCTACTATCACAACCCCATTTTTGATCTGCACAGTTACTTCATTGAAATCTCTAGTCAGCAACCACCATAAATGGTCGTGGCTGATGCTAGCAAAGAAAAACAAAAATAAAATAAAATAAGAAGAAGATGATAATTTGAGAACGTTAAATAGGAGTGCAAATCCAAATTACATGTGCCTTCCAAGTTCCAACTCTTGTCCTCTGTTGATAAACCTAGTTTGATCGATGTCGTTACATTTTGAGTCTGGCACAATACAGAAACCAACCAAAGATCTATGACAATTCTTTGCCATGCTCTATTTACTCTTTACAATTAAATCCCAACAGAAGTTTTTGAAAATCCAGTTATGGAAAGCAAGGACATAGTAATTACATGAAATTTTTGCACGATACCTTTCTTCGATGCAAGTCCTATAGCTCATTAGAGTTGCTCTGTTATAATTGTTTTTTATCAATAGTCTAAAACAATAATCAGTTTTTGGTGAAGGTAGAGTTCGAACCTAAATCGATCTCTTATTCAATTATAATAAATTTTACTTGTTGAACTAACTAAAACTCATAATATTCCATTTATTAATAATGAGTTTGGCAGGTCTTTTTGTATACTACAATACTTCATGCATCTGACCCGGAAAAGAGGGGAGATTATGCGTGATACAAGTGTCGTGCCTCTCTATTCCTCTACTTTTCCCTTTCCTGTTATGCCTGTCTATTCTAAGAAAGTTTTTTAAAGCCAAGGAACGAAGGAATCCATTACTGTTGATCTCTCTTTTTTTTTTTTTTTGGAACAAATTGACAAAAACTCATTGACAATAAGAATGGTTGAAGTCCAGAAGTATTCCCTGCATGTTAATCTAGATTCTAGACAATAGTGAGAAAAATAATAATATTAGTTAGGTATTATATTGAGATCAGAGGAGAGAAAAATATATGGAGAAGGATTCGACACAGAATGCTACAGCTATGCAGATTCCTCTCACATAAATCAACTTTCCAATTTTCCATACTCCACATCCCAAAAAATAAAAAGGAAAAATAATGAACGGTTGGAATCCAATATGAACGAACTTTTTTTTTTTTTGTGGATAAACAATATGAATGAACTTAACAAATGTATTTTTTTTTCCCTCTGGGTCTCTACGGTTGAGATGGATTAGAATATTTAGAGTTCTTATGATTAAAATAATGATTCAGATTTTAACATATCATTAATGTTTGGGGGAAAAAAATTTCCCTCACTTATGTTTAGGGTAGTTCAGTTTCTAAAAAAAACAAAAACAAAGACAAAAAGGGCTAGTTTACAATCCTCTCTTTTATCTTTAAAACTAATCAATTTTTCTCTTATATGTATTTGGGAAATAAGTAAATGCTCCAAATTTGTTACTTTCTTAATTATATCTAACATTATTATTTCGAGTAATTATTAAGTACGTTCGGAGTACTATAAATGTGTACTCTCTCCTTTCATATAATTATGAATCACACTAATTAAATTTATGGTGGGACCCACAATTCATGTGAAAGGAGGGAGTATACATTTATGATACTCTCGAAGTATTCAATCATTTTTCTATTTTTTCAAGAAATTATTAGTCGTACTCTCATACACAATAAGGAAGAGAAAAAGTTAAGGTTAGCAATTGTTATTTTCTTAAATTGCATTTTTAATCATTGCGATTCTGATGGATTTAAATAAAAAAATAATGAATTGGGAGAATTTTCTTATTTTCCAAACATAAAAGAGGAAATTGGTTGGTTTCAAAGATAACAAAAGAAATGGTAAACTACCCCAAACAAACAAACATAAGAGGTGATTAATGTTTTATAAATGGTTACTAAAACAGCTTCAATAATATTTATTTAGAGGTTGATTGTGTGACAAAATCTGCGGAATTGATATATAATTAATTAATTTACTAATATAAACTTATAATTACCAAGAAGAAGACTAAAAATAAAATCGAATTTTTCGAAGATAGATATAGGGAGGGCTTTCGAGATAGAAGGAAGAAATTCGCAAAAATGCTGCAAACTTTTTCTTCTTCTTCTTTTTGTTTAACGCAACATGCTGTAGATTTGGTTTTAAGAATTTCAATGGATATGATCATTTTTATTCTTGTCTCTTCTTTGTTATGATACTTACAATGCTAGTCTATTCTTAAAAAAAAAATGACGTAGTAAAAAAAAAAAAATTGACATAATGGAAAATTAGACATAGTTGAAAGTGCATTCAAAGACGGAACTACTCAAGAAGATGGGGCCATCAACAACCCCCCCCCCCCCCCCCCCCCCACCAAAAAAAAATAATATGGTAGTTGTTTATTTGTTAATCATTATCTTTTTATTTTTAATTTTATAGAAGATTGTTACCCCATTATCTTTGTTGTGAGTTTTGATTCAATTCAGGAATGAAGCTATTCAGGGAAGAATTGCCCCCCCCCCCCAAATTTGATTTTTTTTTTTTAAATTTATATATACACACAAGTTGCTAATTTGTGCAATGCAATTAAAATATATTTTTTTTTTTATATATGATATATATTTTTTCAATGAGAAATCATAAAAATTTGAATTAAAGAATTTGTGGTAGAGAATATATCTAACTTTTTTTTTTTTTTGAGAAGATGAATATATCTAACATAATTAGACTTTGTTTAGAGAAGATCAATCCCCATTGAATTACATTTTTTTTTTAAAGAAAAAAAGATAGTGCTGTTTTACTGAAGACTATAAATGGTGTACTTCAGTATCTAAAATAGTAGAAATGCACAGGGGAAATATCTCCCACCCAATACACTACATCTTCCTGAGATTATGACTAGAATTTAATTTTATATATATATATATATATATATATTGTTTGGTGATGGATTGCTTTATCTAACAAAAATGGAGAGTCTAATTAGTTTAGAGTAAACTAGATTTAAAAAGAAAAATTAGAAACTAACAAGGATTAAAAAATAAATAAACTAATATAGTGGAGCAATATTTGTAACTCTAGAAATCAAATTAAAAAATATATATATGTATATTAGAAGAATGACGTGGAAAAATATGAGCTTTCAAAAACTTTCTGGCTCACCCAAATAAAATTTAAATTTTTCCTAATTTGCTTTAAAATGCACCAAATCAAAACAAATCCCTAAAACCATACAAAAATATCTATAAAAGTGCGTTTGAGAGAGAGGGAACCTCTACAATTGCCAATGCCCTAAGACCAAGGGGTATTATATTGCCGCTGGCTATGACTATGACCAGTGACCACTCACTAGTGGCCAATTATTAATCCATGAATTGAAGCTCGATCGAAGATTCTCCTTGGGAGGCATATTAATACTTTAAAATTGATAATATTTATAAGTTGGTAAATTTTTTTTTTTTTTTTTTGATAAAATTTGGTAAACTATTGCTAGATATAGAACTGCATCATTATGAGCTTAACGCAGTTCATCGTTTAGAATTCGAAAAATTAAATATCTTTTGATTGTGCCAATATATAGAAAGGATCGCTAGAAAGATCAATTGCTTACTAATTTATTTATAAAGCGGTTGTATTTGTACTTATTTTTCCAATTTTTATCACAAATCATGTTCGGCCATTAATATTATAACAAAATGGAAGACGGTTTTATGATCAATCTCTTTAATTTTTTACATTGAAAAAAAAATTGTTACAAATTTTAATATAAAATAAATCATAGATGATTTGGGAATTTAAAAAATAGCGAGCTCCATTTTGATAAATGGTTTTTTTTTTTTTTTTGAGAGTGATAAATGGTTTAATTTGAAATGAAGTAATAATTATCTATTTTTTATATTTTCTACCCTAATTCTTGAATGGTAAAAAGAATTCTTTCATGCTTTGGCTCTCTCGAGATCAAATCCTAACTCAATCCTTGCACATTAGGAGTTGAATAAAAGTAAACTCATCTTATAAAATATCTAATTTAAGACAAATCCATCATACAAACAAAATAGAATGCTATAAAGGTTTTTGATTTTATTTTTTATAATTTGATATTTAGGTGAGAGAGAATTTAAACCTTAAATGTCTTCATTCTCCGTTTGTTTTGATGGAAAATCTTGTGTATAGATAAATTTTTTTTTTCAATGTTTGATAACATCAAAAAAAAAAAAAAAAGTCAAAGGAAAATTATCTTTGGTCAATAGATAAGTATAACTTCTTTTCTAGAGATTGGTTTCCACTAAATATTTTTGAAAAACAATTTTATTTCACAACAAGCTAAATAAGAAAAGTTAGGAGATTTTTTTTCAACTAATTTAAGGTTGCTACCAATGATAAGAAAATGATATAGTTTTATATATAGAAAATACTTTTTGAAAAATAACTTATTTTCTAATAAACATTATCGCCGAAACAAAGTAACAAACAAAGTGAACAACAGAAAATGTCAGTCAATTAAGTTACAGTACTCTTAACATTTCATACTTTCATACTCATTTTAGTTTTCAATGTGAACAAAGATGTCATAAAACAACAAATGAAAATGTTTCTTCTATAGAAAAGCTATCATTTAGCATAAGAAATTCTAGGCTCCTTAATCGTGCTGTGAAAGATAATACTTCCACTTTGTACTGATCAATCTTTTCTATCTTTTTAAAACCCCACTATCAATATTTTAGATGTGACGAAATCTTGGCTTGGTTATATGTCACACACGAGTCCACTGAAAAGCTCTTATGGCTTTGTGTAGCAAGTGGCATATTAAATTTGAACGTTTGAAACCTTGAAAAGATGTCACCCGGATTGTGGTGAACATGTACATGTGGAATGTCGCATTAATATTAAACTCCAAAAATGCACCAAATAAAATACATATAAAATCATCCGAAACTTTTTGTGTAGTCTTTATTCTGAGCCATTCATAGGCAATAGATCAATTTCTTAATGGTATTAGAGTCTTAGACCTAGTTAATAGTGGCATCGGCATATGGTGTTCATGCATTAAATAATTAAGGCCACAAAGTAGGGGAAAGTTGTTTCAATGTCTTACTTCGGTTTCATGATTATTATTCCAAAGCCAAAGACTACTTGACTTCATCATCAACTACCAAAAAGATTTTCTAAAGTTGATAAGTTCATAATTTTCATTCTCCTTTCACTAAGTCTATGTGGGGGCCGGGTATGGAGAGTCGGTGAGCCCTTTCGTGTTATGCATCTAATTTTCCACTAAAATCATGCTCAAATTAGAATTCCAAATTAGATTTCTAATTTTGCACCATGTATTCTAAATTATTATTATTATTTTGGTAGAATGTTCTTAATTATTTATTCTTAAAGAGTTTTATTTCTTAATTTTATAATCAAATGTGGAACCACATCATAAATATTCATTCAAGTGAGTTATTAAATACAAAAATTCTAGAATAAATGAATTGTAAAAAAAAAGTGCTTCACAAAAATTTAAAAAAAATGAACAATTTACATTTTATACCTAATAATATCCTTACAAATTTTTTTAAAGAGTTAAAAAAAAATATAAAAATGACTATCAATAATATTTAAATTATATATATAGGAATTATATTATGCACCTTATTGTATATTTTTAAGTGTATCCATGCATATGCATAGGTTACAAGCTAGTCTATATATCTATATATATAATAATAGGTAAAGCAAAGAGAAAATTCAATTAAATTTCAAATTTGAATTCAATTAGAGTCTAATTTTGCACCATGTGTATCATCTAATCTAAATTTTAGAATTTTGTGCTAAGTGAGTTAATCTATATATATAATAATAGGTAAAGCAGAGAGAAAATCCAATTAAATTTTCAATTAGAATTCAATTAGTGTCTAATTTTACGCCACGTGTCTCATCTAATCTAAATTTTAAAATTTTGTGCTAAGTGAATTAATTTAGGTAAAAATTGAATTTCAATTAGAGTTTAAATTTTTGTGCCAAATTAGTTAATTTAATGTAGAAAACAAGGAGTCCAATATAATAAACTATAAAAAAACATAATCTATATATAATATATGATTGTGATTGTTTTGAAATGTACCCATGCATATGCACGGGATTACACACTAGTTTAGTGTAAAAACTGAATTTTAATTATAGTCTAATTTTGGACTAAGTGTCTCATCTAATCTAAATTTTTAAATTTTTGTGCCAAATTAGTTAATTTAGTATAGAAAACGAGGAGTCCAATAGAATAAACCAGAAAAAACATAATCATATAACTAAAAAAAATTCAAATTTATAAGTCATCTATATAATAATATAGATATATATATATATATATATTAATACATATATATATATATATATATATTAATAGGTAAAGCTTAGGGAAAATTGAATTAGAATTTGAAATTATAATCCAATTTTGTGCCATGTGTCTAATTTTATGTGGGAATAATAGATGAAACTGAGAGAAACTCAAATTAAAATTCCAAATTAAAGTTCTAATTTCGCGCCATGTGTCCTAAATTATTTATTCTTAAAGAGTTTTATTTCTTAATCTTAGAATCAAATGTGAGACCACATTATAAATATTCATCCAAGTGAGTTATTAAGTACAAAAACCAAAAAGTCTAAAATAAATGAATTGTAAAAAAAAAAGTGTTTCAAAATAATTAGAAAAAAAATATGAAAAATTTACATTTTATACCTAATAATATTCTTATAAAATTTTTTAAAGAGTTAACGAAATATAAAAATGACTATCAATAATATTTAAATTATATATATAGAAATTATATTATGCTCCTTATTGTATATTTTTAAGTATATCCATACATTTGCATGGAGTTACAAGCTAGTCTATATATATAATAATAGGTAAAACTGAGAGAAAATCCAATTAGATTTCAAATTGGAATGTAATTAGAGTCTAATTTTGCACCACGTGTCCCAACTAATCTAAGTTTTTTAATTTTTGTGCCAAGTGAGTTAATTCAATGTAAAAATTAGATTTTAATTTGAGTTTAATTTTGCTACATATGTCCCATCTAATCTTTTTTTTTTTTTTTAATTTCTGTGCCAAATGAGTTAATTTAGTATAAAAAACGAAATGTTCAATATAAGTAAACCATAAAAAAAAACATAATCTTTCAATGATTTTATATTTATGAGCCCCCTTTTTTTTTTTGGTGTAAAATAGGTAAAACTGAGAGAAAATCCAATTAGATTTCAAATTGGAATTCAATTAGAGTCTAATTTTGCACCACATGTCCCAACTAATCTAATTTTTTAATTTTTGTGCTAAGTGAGTTAATTCAATATAAAAATTGGATTTCAATTTGAGTTTAATTTTGCAACATGTGTCCCATCTAATCTAATTTTTTTTAATTTTTGTACCAAATGAGTTAATTTAGTATAAAAAATAAGGAGTCCAATATAAGTAAACCATAAAAAACATAATTTTTCAATGATTTTATATTTATGAGTCTTTTTTTTTTGTTGAACTAAAAACAATTTAAGTTTATAAGTCATATATATATATATATATATATATTTATATAAATAGGTAAAGCTGAGAGAAAAATCAATTAGATTTTAAATTAGAATTCAATTAGAGTCTAATTTTGCGCCGTCCATCCCATCTAATCAAAAAATTTAAATTTTTTGTCAAGTTAGTTAATTCTGTGTAAAAATTGGATTTCAGTTAGAACTTAATTTTACGTAATGTGTCCCATCTAATTGAAGTTTTTTAATTTTTATGCCAAATGAGTTAATTTCGTATAGAAAACGAGAAGTCCAATATAAATAAATCATAAAAAACATAATAATATATTTAACACTATATATAAAATTAGAGGAAGTGAGAGCTTGAATGATTTTATATTTCTGAGCCCCTTTTTTTGTATAACTAAAAACAATTTTAAAAAATTTCAAATTTTAGAAGTCATCTATATATATATATATATATATATATATTATATATTAATAGGTAAAACTTAGAGAAAATCCAATTAAATTCTACACTTGAAGTCTAATTTTGCGCCATATGTCCTAAATTATTTATTTTTAGAGAGAGTCTTATTTCTTAAATTTGGAATCAAATGTGGGACCATATCATAAATATCCATTCAAGTGAATTATTGCGTATAAAAACCAAAGAGTCTACAATTGTGGGTTCCAGTTAGCTCAACTGATAAAGTCTCTGATGGTTGAATAAGAGATCTGGGGTTCAATCCCCGCCTACACCAAAAATTGATTGGTGTCTTGGTTTGATGAAAAAGAGCTATCATCAGGAGCAGACACCATAGGTTAAAACTCTCTCTCTCTCAAAGAGTCTAAAATTAATGAACATAAAAATATTTTAAAAATTGACAATTTACATTTTATACCTAATAACATTCTTACAAGACTTTTTAAAGAGTAAAAAAAAAACTATAAGAATGACTATCAATAATATTTAAATTATATAAGTAAGAATTATATTATGTATCTTATGATTTTAATGTATATTTTTTTAAGTATATTCATACATATGTATGAGGTTACAAGCTAGTCTATATATATATAATAATAGGTAAATCAGAGAGAAAATCCAATTAAATTTTCAATTGGAATTCAATTATTGTCTAATTTTACGCCACGTGGAGAAAATTAAATTAAATTTTCAATTGAAATTTAATTAGTGTCTAATTTTACGCCACGTGGAGAAAATCCAATTAAATTTTCAATTGGAATTCAATTAGTGTCTAATTTTACACCACGTGTCTTATCTAATCTAAATTTCAGAATTTTTCCAAGTGAGTTAATTTAGGTAAAAATTAAATTTCAATTAGAGTTTAATTTTGTGCTACGTGTCTCATCTAATCTAAATTTTTAAATTTTTGTGCCAAATTAGTTAATTTAATGTAGAAAACAAGGATTCTAATATAATAAACCATAAAAAACATAATCATATATATAATATGTAATTGTGATTATGATTGTTTTTAAATGTACCCGTGTATATGCACGGGGTTACACACTAGTATATATTAATAGGTAAAGCTGAAAGAAGATCCAATTAGGTTTTAAATTGGATTCCAATTGTTGTCTAATTTTGTATCATGTGTCCTATTTAAATTTAAAAATTTTTTGTTTTAGGTGAGTTAATGAGGTGTAAAAAAAGAAGGGCCTAATATAAATATATCATTAAAAACTCAATAAACTAAAAAAGAAAGAGTAAACTCATATGTATATCCAAAAGAAATTCTAATAAAAAAATAAGAGAGAGAGAGTATATTTTGAATCCATATATGTGTGTAATTGTAATTTTTTTTTAATTGTACCGTGCATATGCACAGGTTATACACTAGTTAATAATAAAAGTAAACTATAAATCTTAAGATAGTGTTGGAACAAATGCACACATAAATAGGGCCATATATAAGCCGAGCTTAACCAAATATTAAAAATTTATATTTGTTTATTTAATTTTATTTTGAATATGACTTGAGCTCGAGCTTATTACCAAATTAGATTATATGTTTAAGTTTAATCCATTTTCATACCGAACAAACTCGAACATGTTCATGAATTAACCTTTGTTTTTTTTTTTTGCTAAATTATTCTTTTCCGGTATATAATAAATAATATGCTTAATTTTTTGTTTTAATCATTTATAAATCTATGTTAATATTTAATAACTAATTAATAGTTAAAGTTATATAATTTAAGTTAGATTCATCAGTATTGTATTGTTAAAAATTATAATTATATATAATTTTTATTAAAAATAGACTATCTAGATTATTAATAAATTATAAATAATAATTAATATTTATGGACTTATAATTTACAAACTTGTACAATTCAATCTTACGAAAAAAAATTAATAATAATAAAAAGAGAGGGGATGTGGAGGAGCTATTTGGGATTTGGGTTGTGACTTGTGAAGTGGAGCACTGGTTCATAATTCTCACCACAACTTAAAATGAAAGTGGAGGAAGCCAATTTTGAAAAAGCCTTGCTTCTCTTTCCTACATGCAAGCAAAACCCTTTTCAAGGTCGAAAGAAAATTAGAAAACGTGATCTCCATTTTATAATATGAGAACCAATAAAGCTTTGGTAAACATATAAAAAGTATGTTGTCAAATGACAATATAGCACCACGATTTGTCGAGCATTGATTGCCAACTGAATCTTTCAATTGTTTGCCACTTTTTGCATGTAGATGTCTAACAAATCTCTACAAGAAAACATATGAAATGACATAATTAATATGGCATATGTACCACATAATTTCTTCTAATTTGAATTCTGGGTAAGATTGCTACACTTTGCTCTACTGCTGGAAAAACAGCAAGCTGAGATATTGAAATTACTTAAGCAGTGAATCGAATATAAAGTTATTTCTTATTATGGTTAACTTAAGGGACTAAACCAGAACTTTGAGTTAGGAAGAGTGGTTTTATTATTGGCTGTGTGTAACATTTTCATCCTCTGATTCTGCTACTTAGTTGTTGAGTTGTTGTTGTTGTTTTTTTTTTTTTTTTTTTTTTTTTTTGGATAAGAACAAAATTATTTTTGTTTCGAATTTTTTAAAGGGTAGGGTTATTTATTTTGGATAAAATTAGTTAATTAAGCTTAATTTTGTTTTTATTTTTATTGGTAATTTTTGTTGTCGAGCTTTTTTTTTTTTTTGGCTTGTATATTTTGTTTTAGATTTTAGATCTATAAATTTTTTTATGGTCACTAAATTGAGGAAAATGCTAGAACTACAAGTTTTTTATTTATTTTTATTTTATAAATTACTGATGTGATAAGTGGTTACTTATAAGTAAAAAAAATGATGTGAGTGCTGTGCCTATTTGTGAACCAATAAAAATTTGCTGCCAAAACAATTTGTAAAAATGTTGTAAAAAAGTTTGTGAGTATTGCATTACTCTTAAAAGAATCAATGATATTGTTAAAGGAACCAAAATATAATTTTATAGAACAAAATTGCTAAAATTAGTACACATATATATAATAATTTTTTTTTTAAATCTACGGGGGGGCAAGTCCAAGGGTGGTTCCGTCCCTGGTTAACTTGATCTAGATAACTCATATTTATCATGTGTGAACTGAGAGATATTATTTAGTACTCTCAGAATATAATGACATGGTATTTTTGGAGTAAGGTGACAGGATATACATTCTTCTCACATAAATGTGGTAGATCTCATCATTAATTTGATAAGTGAGATCTATTATCTATTATTATGTGAGAAAATTCAGTACCATGTTGATGACTTCACGTGTTTTGAGATCGAATCAATCTATTGAATTCCATTTTGTTCTTTCTATTCCATTCCATGATAATTGTTCTTCATTATCAGGTGAAGCAATGGCAAAGCGATAAAATTTTTCAAAGAAGGCCAAGCTAATTATATAATAAAATTAAATCTAAAGAATTATGCGCACGCACACACACACACACACAAATTTATTTATTTATTGCTTTTTTTTTGAGAAAAATTTATTGCTTATATATGAAGAATGTTTGTAATTTTGATTTAACATATGATATTTTCTTACATAAACAAAAATATTTACATCAAGTAAGTCTTTACATCTTTGCCAAAAAAAAAAAAAAAAAAGAATCCTTGACATGCCTAAGAATATAAAAATCAATTTAATAAAAAATAAAACATAATTAAATTATATTACGTATGGTATACATTACATACATTTTGATTTAAATGAGTTATGTGCGATATAGGAGTAATTAAAGGGAATAAAAATGCATTAGTTAACTATATAAATGCATTACATGTTTTTAGTAAAAATCTTAAGAGTGTTATTTAAATTTATGTCCATAAATATATGTGTGTGTGTGTATTACCCAAAATGCAAGAAGTAGGGAAGATTTTTAAAAAGTTAAGGGTGCCATGGTCCCTTAACCCCACCCATGGTTTTAAAAACCGAACCGGAGATCAAACCGTTTTTTTCAAAATTTTCGGTTCAACCCCGGTTTTTGGCCGGTTTTCCGGTTTTTGACCGGTTGTTGACCGGTTTTGGGGCTTTAAACCGGGCCGGATTGGCTCCCAGTTCCCAGTTGAACCGGTCGGACCCCACCTTCTTCCACCCTTGAGGCCAAAGACACCAATCAGTTTTTTTTATAAGCAATATTTGAATCATAAATCTTTTATTCGACAACACTAAATTTTACTAATCGATCTAATTAGAAATTAAAAACCTAAATCTTTTACTTGTATACCTAACGGAAGTCTTGAAACAATATCTAATAAAATACACATCTGTACCGAAATATTCCTCTTTAGTAGCTTGTTTAGAGCACGGTTTCCAAAACGAAATTCAAATCTTTGCATTGAATCTCACATACTGGTCGGTGGGAGTGTGAATGCCTGAATGGTGTATTTCGAGTGAAGTGAAGTGAGACACAGAGGATCACCCCCGATCTAGCCACACCTCAGCCCTATGGGACTTCTATTTATAAAAATAAAAAAATAAAATAAAGATTTGCAAACGTGCAAATATCTGAAGGGCAGTTTAGTCATACCGATAGAGTAGTTGTCAGAAAATGACCATATACGAAGGGTAGTTTAGTCATATGGTTACTAGTGAGAAAATGACCTTGTGTTTTGGAATTTCTAGCTTTTATGTGCCCTGTAGCTGCAGGGCTTTTTGGTGAAGTAGTATGAACAAGAACAAACAAAAGAAAAAGAGGTGAGTGAAAAGTTGTGGGAAGCCTAGCTAAGCTAGCTCAAATTAAAGTCTGAAAAGATAAAAAGCCCATATGGTTTTAGGTTGGTTCCACACCAGGTTGGTACAAAAACTCAAAAAGATTAAACCCCACTTTGCCTTTTCACCTCCTATATTCTCTCTCTCACACTATATATGTTTGTTTTTTAATCAGATCTTTTATATACATGCCACTTTCTTTATCTCATTGGCCCTGTGAATATTTCAATTTCTGGTTTTTTTTTAGTTTTAATGGTTATCTGTCATTCATCAAGATATACTTATAAAAGTTAAATGCTTTTGTGTTTGTATGTGAGTTGGAAGTATAGATAAAATTTTGTTTTTTTAATTATATGGGATATTATTCTTGGGGTTTTTTTGTTTTGGGTGAAGTGCTTTACTTTACTTACTGTCTACAGAATAGATTCCCTCACTCTGTACATTGCAAACTAATAGCTTTATTAGTTTATTTTTCTGCATTGGTGTGCTGTGGATTCTTTGCACATAAAACTTCATGCCTTTGGGCCACTTTATTTTATCTCTGCCCCTTTTTTGGGTGCCTTTCACTTTCTATTAGTTTTTAAATAGATTTCAGATGGTGTAGAAGTAGAACTGGTGTAAACAACAATAGTTGATGCAGATTGATTGATGGGTTTTATTTCCATTTTCACCCTCCCATTTGGGTATAAATAGAGGTGGTCAAGGTCGATTGTCTTCATTGCAGGAGCTTATCTTAACCATTGCAACAAGTGGCTTGTACTGTGTAAACATTTGAGTGATAAAGAATAATGAGCAACAGTAGCTCCAGTATAGGTTCTGGTCAGTTTTCTTCACC
This sequence comes from Lithocarpus polystachyus, assembly GCA_033629205.1. NCBI lineage: Eukaryota > Viridiplantae > Streptophyta > Magnoliopsida > Fagales > Fagaceae > Lithocarpus > Lithocarpus polystachyus. The sequence continues at coordinate 25,661,444 of CM066163.1, read as the reverse complement.
TGCTAATGTGTACCTATGAATCAAACATGTTTGTTAGTTTTAACTTTGTTGCTCCAATGTCTCAGTTAGTGGAACTGCTACAAGGACATTTGAGTTTGGAAGGACCCATGTGGTCAGGCCCAAAGGGAAGCACCAGGCTACTATAGTTTGGCTACATGGCCTTGGTGATAAGGGCTCAAGGTATTAAAGTTAGTTCTATATTGAAATCTATCCTTTTTCACAGTATCAATTATGCAATAATGGTTTTGAGATGGTCCTTCTCTTTCCTAGTTTCCAATTTTAAAATTTTTTTTCTTCTTGGTTGAGGAAACACTTAGTGTGTTATAAGTTGTTTAATAAGTGGATTTGAAAGTCATAGTGTGTTATAAGTTGTTTAATAAGTGGATTTGAAAGTCATACATGTACTTGAGTTATGGCTTGTCATTTCAACGTTATACATGTGGTATTACTATCAGGCTTTTGCTCATTAATGCTACTTCGAACGTGCATGGATCAATACTTATGAGATTCAAATTTTTGAGATTTAATAATCATCTATATGAATATATTTATTCCATGCTTTTTAGTAGCATCTGGTTTGAGTCATCCATTTTTTAATAGTGGCGGACTTGTATTGTACTAAAATCAAAGGGAGTAGGAGAATGTCAATGTCTTGTCCTGTTATGCTGAAGAAAGTTTGTAGTTTTATTAAGTTTTTGAGTTCAATTTTCCTTTTTAGAAGATTCTCGTTCTGATTGATTTGATGGGGGAGTTGTATGATGCCATCAACTTAAAAAAATGTCTAGCTGTCGTTTTCTTCTGTTGTCTGGTTTTGATTCTAAGCTATGCAGGGAAGCCTTGAATCCAAAAACTATATATGCCATAGCCTAGAACGGGGACCACTTCTTCACTAGCTTGGTTGTCCTTTTAAACTTACATAAATATATTATTCATTAATGGTATGTATAATTCTAATGCTTATGTAAATAATTCTTAAATTTCTAAAATATGTTGAAACCAGATTGACCTGAAGCATTTATATTGGCATATATTCTGATTTATAACATTTTTTGTTAAGGCCTGTTCTCAACTTTGTAAGTGGTCCCATGGTTAGATAGTTCATATGATTTTATTGGGTGTTTATTAGATGGTTGTATGGCTCCCAAATTTCTTGAGATGTTCTGGAAATGCTCTTATCAATTGAATTTTATCATTTTGTTATTCTATCAAGTATGTTATCAGTTGAGATGAAGGTAGCCAATAGTGGTTATGGTAAATTTTCTATCTTTGCTTTGTTTTGCAGCTGGTCCCAGCTCTTGGAAACCCTTCCTCTTCCAAATGTAAGAAATAAGTATGCTTTTTCAATTCTTTTTGGTAGTTTCTCAACGTATGAAAATGAAACATGCATAGCAGCCCTAATTCTTTGAACATCTAGAAGAGTGCTAATTATTTGTTTCTATTCAAATTAATGTTTTAGATAAAATGGATTTGCCCCACTGCTCCTACTCGGCCAGTACAATTATTTGGTGGATTTCCTTGCACTGCTTGTAAGATCTACAGCTTTAGAAACCTCACTTTTTTTTCTTAAGATAAAACAGAACATTAAATTCTTGCTGATTGCAAATTTTATTATTCCATCAGTGTGCGCCAAAAAATTAGTTATCCAGTAACTTATGTTAGTTGTGTCTCAAGAATTTTATGTCTGATTCAGTTCCCTTTTCTATTTGCAACTCTAAATAATACAATTTAAAGTGCTTTGGTGATTTATATCAGGGTTTGACGTAGGAGATTTTTCAGAAGACGCCCCTGATGATTTGGAGGGATTAGATGCTTCAGCAGCACATGTTGCCAACCTATTGTCAACAGAGCCTGCTGATAGTAGGTTTCTCTTTTAAATCCTCACTAGCTTTGAATGCTCTCTTCTTGTAGTTATATGAAATAAACATAAAGGATTTTAAGGAGGTATGTATGTATGTATGTATGTATGTATGTATGTATGTATGCATGTATAATATTTTATGTATTCAGTGGACTGGAAAAACAAAGAGTTCTGAAGTTTGGGAGAACTATGTGAAAAATTCATTCACTTTCTCCCCTTATATTGTAAGAAAGTCAAGTTCAAATTTCTTTGATCTTTTTATCATTTTATCACCTGGTTCCCCACAGTTTTATAGCAGTATATCAGTGACCTTATTAATCTAATTTTCATTTATCAGCATTTGCGAGTCATGCATTAATAATAAATTGTGATTATGCTCCTTAGTTTTCTGCTTTCAGGTGTTAATCTTGGTTGTCTATGAGTTCATGTCATTTTTTAGTGGCATTGAAATACGTTAGCAGTGTTTTTACACCAAGTGGATGAGCCTATATGGTTTATCGTCAGCTTTTTCAACAGAAAACCCTCCCCCCCTTCCTCTCCTTTCTCTCTTATTTGTGTTGTCTCCATATCATAATGCCTATCTACTGCTAAAACAAGATGTAAAACCTAAAGTGAAATGATTTGAATAAATTTTATGGGGGTGTCCATTGTACTCCTTAACAAATTGAAAATCTTCCTCGCAATCAGTGTTTATTAGGCTTTCCTAGGAATCTTTATTTTATTTTTTATTTTTTGATTCTATGACTTCCTTAGTTGTTTGGCTACACTTCTTTGTCCACCAGATAGTACTAAAATTTGTAAAGATATATTTGGATGCGGTGATTTAGGGAATATAAATTGAAGCCTAGCGTGCTACAAGAGTGCAGAAAGTTTCTTGTTTGTGATTCATGTGTAATTCATTTACTTTTGGTATATTTATGTCTTTTTCTCCCCAAGGGTTTTTCTCTTTTAAAATTTATAACAAGGCATAATCTTCAATAAAAATTAAGTTTTGAGCTATTACAAGATACTTCAACCACTTTATCATTTTCAATCTTTTCCACTGTTCTTATTGTTGTGTGTCCTAGGCTCCTAGCCCTGTCCTCTATAATTTGAGAGGCCTATGAAAATGTTACTTTGTCCGTCAAGGTTGTCCAGATAGGTGAAAGCTACAGGGTTACTGTTGTATCCTTCAGTCTGTCACCAATTAAAAGAAAATAATCCTTCAGTCTTTTACTATAATATTTCAACAAAATAATTAGACTAGGGGCAAAACAGTTATTTAATATGTGACAATTTGAGGGAGAGTAGGTGTGCAATCACAAACCTTTCAGGTGAGTTCCTGGATGGAAAGAAGGGTAGGGGTGGGTTTCAGTGTATTTGTACCCTTTTTATAAATAAAAAAATAAAAATTTTGGGGGATAAATACTGGGTTGGTTTGTACTTCCGAGAAGCACATAGATTGGAGTTGAGTATTGCTATATAAACTTTGGGATTGATTGGGTCATGCCAGGTTCGGTTGCAGACTTACTTTGTTGTTGGCACCGTTGGCTTGGGAAATATAATTCTGATATTTGGAATTTGGTACCAGGTTGTTTGATGTGAACTATTTGGACTGAACGTAATCGGCGTTCTTTTGAGGATATCAAGAAATCAATGGCCCAATTGTTAGATTTGTGCCAGCGGACTCTCTTCTATTGGTCTCGGTGTTGGAATCTTTCGGATTGTTCTACTATTATTGATTTTCTTTTGTCTCTTAGAATTGGATTTTGATTCCTTTATTTCTTTTGGTTGCTATGTTGGTCTTTGTTCACTACTGTGAACTCTGTTTAACTTTTATTCTTTTGAGGATATCGAGAAATCAATGGCCCAATTCTTTTATTCTTGTTATCATATCCATGGCTGTCCTCAAAAAATTTAGGACTAAAGCTCTGTTGTTGTTGTATTACCACTACTCTAGCTTATGTAATTTTATCATTACTGGACAGTCAAACTTGGTGTTGGGGGCTTCAGTATGGGTGCTGCAACTGCGCTCTATTCTGCTATATGCCTTGTTTCAGGAAATTATGGGAATGGAAACCTGTATCCTGTCAATCTAAGCGCAATTGTTGGTCTAAGTGGCTGGCTCCCATGTTCAAGGTTTGGCTTCTATCATATATATGTGCACTGAAAAACACGTAACACACCAAGACACCAGCTTGTAAACTCAATCATCCACATGCTCTTTTGTTAGTAAGCAATATATTCAGTGTATCAGCTAATGTTTTCTAGGAACTTGAGGAACCGAATGGAGGGATCACATGAGGCAGCAAGGCGTGCAGCATCATTACCCATTTTTCTCTGCCATGGCCTAGGTATACATATTCATCTATCAGATTTCTGTAATATGGTTTCAATTCATTTTTGAATTGGAATTTTTTTTATACTATTTTTTGTTAATTTATGGTAATGGAAACACTTAAGCTAGCCATTCCTACCATTTATAATCATGTTGAGGAGCCACCAAGCTGCTGAGACACTTATTTTGATAATGTAAAAGATCAGTTTCAACCTTTTAAAGTTGACTTGTTAATGTGCTTAGGGTCAATCTCAGATTCAAATACTAAAAATAATCTATCTTTATAATGGAACTGTTTCTGTATTGTGGGGGGGAATACATTCTCTCTCTCTCTTTCTCTTTCTCTTTCTAATAGACCTGCAGATATAGATGCACACAAGTATGCACAGATGCATGTGCATGTACGTTTATTGGAGCTTTCATTTTAAAGTCATATAGTTGAGTTATCACGAATGTCTTGTTGCCAGTTTTTTCACTCAGTAATCCATCTTAATGTCTTCATCTAGCTAAATTTCTTGATGTATCTTGATTGTGCAAAATTATGTTCCATATGTCTTGGTCTTCATCAAGCAAAATTTCTTGATATACCTTGACCATACAGTTCAGCATATTTATTTTGGCTTTTGTCAAATTTTAACATGTAATTTGAGTACGGCATTGTTTTTCCTCAAAGCATGTCAAGCAACACTAATAAAAGAAAAAGAGGGGATGGGGGGTCATAATCACAGTGGTTTTATTTAGTTAAGTCCACCCAATATGAGAGAAAATTGCAACTTAAGTATACATGACAACTTAGTCAACCTGGCTTTATTGGCACTCATGATTATTGATATATAGAATGTTTCTAGCATTGGGCTCACATATAGTTTCCTTTCCTACATACATTCAGAAACAGTTCTAGCGTTTCCATTGTAAAAAGTTTCTGACTAAAATAATTTTCTTAATTGACCTGTGGGAATGGAATAGATTGTCTTGGCCTATCATGTAGTTAATTCTAGGTTTGGTAAAGATAAATCTGCGTAGTAGACATCTAATTCTCTATATTTTTTGAATCATGATTTCATGAGTTGATTGATAAAAGATGCTTCTTGGGTTGAACTGCTATTTTCAAAGGACTCCTGACCCTTCGAATTATAAAAAGGATTATAGGAAAGATCTCAGTTGGGAAAAAACCGACAGTGAATTGCTCTCATATAAATCAAGATATTTTATTTTCGTGCTGCAGGTGATGAGGTGGTTGCATATGAACATGGGAAGAGATCAGCGGAGAACTTAAGCTCTGCTGGATTTCGAAATCTTACATTTAGAACTTACAATGGGTATTTAAACACCTTTAGAAAAGACTGCAATTTTTTTCTTTCAATATTTAGTCTCTTTTTTTAGCTATCCTCCTCCCCCACAAAAAGAAAAAGAGTTAAAGTCTCCTTATTGTTCAATGTCGCATGCAGGTTAGGTCACTATACAATTCCTGAAGAAACTGATGAAGTTTGTAATTGGCTGACTGCGACTTTGGGGCTCGATGGATCCCAGTCATACTAGAGGGGCAAGCTGGAAGCTAAGCATACAAAATAAGGGTTCAAGTGGTACTTAGAATAGATGGAGTTGATCATATGATTAATTAGTGGCAAGGCTGAGTTCCTATTCCCATGTAATCTCTCTTAAACAAAATTTTTAACCAAGTCTCTTTGTATTTGGGTTGTTGGTTACTGAAGGTTTTGTGTTGTTGTTTTTATTATATTATTATTATTTTCTTTTGTTGTAATTCTTAGGTAGGGAGTGGGGAGGTTCTTTCCGGAGAATAAAAAAAAAAAAAGAGTAAAGAGAGGAACAGGGGAGGGATACTGGAGGGAGGTTGGGTCTACATGAATCTCTGTCATGGAAATTTTGTTTATTTATTTATTTATAAATAATTATGAAAAACTCATAGTATCTTTGAGATTTTGCATAGAAGTGATGTATTTTGAAATGCAGAATAAATACTAGAAATTATGGGATGCGGTTGAGCTATTCTAAACTTGTTGCCGTTCAATCATAGCTCAGGGAAACCAGAGCCTCAAGCTCAGGTTGTATTCGACCCAAGCTGTTGCCACCCAGCTCAATAGCTTTGTCCCAAATTTCGCAGGCTCCAAGAGTAAGAGTAATCTCTAAAATTTTGGATTGCCCAGGTACCAATTTAAAACTTGGACGCCAATAGTTTAAAGCTCACCATTAGTTTAAATATCCATGGTTTGACGTATGAGGAATGGTAAACCCAAAAGGATACCAAGGTCAATAAGGTAGATGATTCAAAGTTGAATGGTATAAGTATTGACCATTCAAAGACGAAGCTGGACATTTCAAGCTTTGCGTATGTCCAAAGGGGTTAACAAGTGGATCAAGCCACAACCTGGTAAACTCACTGTGACGTTGTTGGCAAGGACTACTCCTGCTTGTGGTTATTGCCAGGGATTTGAGAGAGACCTTGGTGTTCGCTTTTACAAAAAAGGCTTACACCAGTATCCCTGACCAAGCAGAAGTAAAGGATATACTTTGGACAGTGTTGCTAGCAAAAGACCATAATTTGGTGGAGGTTGAAGTTGAGAGCAAATCAAAATCCCGTATCGAAGCGCTAGTCCTTCGTTCACTGGCGAATTCACAGCATTATTGCTGAAGCAAAATGTTTCTCTTTAGGCTTCCCTCCTTGTTCCTTCATTTGGATGAGAAGGTAAGCTAATAGAGACCCCTACAAGTTTTCTTGATTTTCAAACCCAAATTTTTTTTTTTTTTTTGAAGAAGTGGTGTTTATATAAAATGAATAATTTTATTATTTATAAGAACCAAAATGGTCATAAAATTTTGATGTGCAATCCAGGTGAGGCTTGTTTTAATAACTTTTTCTCAAGCAAGTGGTAATACTGATACAGTTGGTTGAAGAATGATGAAGACTTAGGCCTTGTTTGGATTTTGGTAAACTGAGTTAACAAAAATGAGTTTTGTTAACTCATAACCCAAAATCTGTGGGGCCCACGGGTAGTGACATTGTTTGGATGATTTTCTCTTAGTTCACTTAGTTAAAAAATCTCACTTTTTTGAGATATGGGTTAACAAATTCAGACACAGCTCCAATGTGTTTTCAAGTTATGGGTTATGTTAACTCAGTGGCAATTTTCGTAATTTTTCACGCAATCGAGTTCCACAGCAGTGTGTAGTCCCATCACTGCAAGCTGAAGCTCCAACAGATATTTTATCTCATAACTTTCCCAACCACCCATGCTAGCTTGCACTTCATTAATTTCCCTTTTCCTTCTCCCAAACCCACAGCACACTTCAACAACTGAAATAAGCTCCCATACACATATTAAACCCATAATTTACTTACTTGAATACACAAATTTGAGACCTAAATCGCACCTATACACAAAATGCTCTGAGAGAGAGAGAGAGTGAGTTCTCATGTGTGATGGTGGCTGTCTGTTTGGTGGGTTTCTGGGGCTGCTAAGTGTTGCGGCGGATGGAGCTATAGCGTCCTCTTCTAGTTGTGGCAACGCTCGGGTTCAAGGATAAGGAAGGAGGATGATGCATTGGGGAGAAAATGGCGGCAGCGCAAGTGGGCAAGGATGGAGGAGTTGAATAATCGGTGGTCTTTTGGCTTTGGGCTTTGAGAGGTGCATATAACAAAGGAGTTGGGGAGAGAATGGAGAGAGAAGCTGATGAGATTTTTTGTAGGAAGGCTGTGAAGAGGAGAGAGGTATTACACGTAAGTAGGGCCTGGCCGTTATAGAGCATAGCAATGCAATCAATGCTATGTGGGACCCAAATAGTGACAGAAAGTTGGGATTTAAATTTGAGATAACTGTGAGAACAAGCTGTCAAACGAGCATTGGGTTTTATTGAGTTAGAGTTGTGAGATATTGGGATATAAGTTTGAGTGAGGAGATTTGAGTTATGAGTGTTAGGATATGAGTGAGTGACAAACCAAACAGGGCTAGAGTCTAGAACCTTTGACAGTTGATATCACGCTTCCAAGAGCGATTAGGAGAGAAACAATTCTTTATTTTTATATTGATTCTTTCCTTCTGTATATCTGAATGGCGAACCATTTGCAAGGAATCCACTTGCCTTTAAATTTGTTATAAATTATGAATAAACTTCTCTTTCTTTGAGATTTGAGACTTTACAAATTGATCACTATGAGATCTTAAAGAAAAACTAGGGATAATGTATTGTATATTTCTTTTAACCAATCAGAACTAGAATTATTACACAAATTTATAGGGATAATAGAACCACAACTCAGATTGCCTTTAGAATTCATAAGAAGAAACATAATATTCATATATGTATATGGAGTGAACATAACTAATAATACAAGTACTAACCAGGTCTAAGAGTTCATGTAAAAATCATCAAAATATGAAATTAATTTTATTACATAATTTTTCCACCAAGTATAAAGGATCTTACAACATTACTTACAATGCTGCCAAGTTTGTGCCACAACACCCCTAAGCTTGTATCCCAAGTGATCTAGGAACTGAAAGTATACTGTCAGGACACAATTTGAATGCTTGGTCCACGAGTTAGATGGACTTAGACCCAAAAAGCTCAAAACAATGAATTTGTAGAGAATGTGTTAGAAAATTGGGCTTTAATGAATTAGACAGCAATTAAAGCATATCCATGCCACAAGAAGATGAAGATATATTAGTTTAACTTTAAAGAAAATCGTTCTCAGCACAATTCGAGCAGACCAGTCCTTATATATTTTCTCAAGTATGATTACAAATTCACCTCTTAATTACTACAGTCTTTCTCTCTTGATTTCTCTATCTCCTTATCCTCAATGCTCACTTCTTCTGTTATACTCTTTTTTCTTTTTATCTTCACCCTCCACGTGTAGGTCAGATGGTTGGTATTGATACTTGTCACATCAGCACCTTCCTGAAGTCTTTGGATAGCAGTTGTAAAGCTAAAAATTACTGTTCAGACATCCTTTTTCCATTAATGCAGCCAGAGAGTTAGTTGCAGAGCATTCAATGCGGTGGTAGCAGCTTTCTTTAAGATATTTTCTCAGCTGTCCTGTATGCGCAAAAGGTACACCCTTCCCAATAGAATTTTCAGATATATCATCACTAACGAAACACATACTTTGACCTTTGTTTTGCTTAGCCGAGGATATAGTCCTCCTCGAACCACCTTCTTCAACCTACACAGTTGCCATTTACTTGTGAAGCTCACAGCCTTGCGTTTTCTACGTCACTAACTCGTCCTCGGACAGTTGAGTCTTCTTGGACAAGCCTAAGGCCCAATATAGGCATTTTCGGCCTCTGGCCCATACAATAGCCCCTCAAAATTCTGGTTTTCTTCTCTTATGTGAGGAGAAAAATAGGGTTTTGATGTAAGTGGATAAATCCTACATTTTTCGTTTGATTTCCGCACGTGAGAACGTTGCTTCGCGTGTCTCATAATTATTCCCGACGCTTTAGAGCCCGAAAACGTCTAATTAAATGCCCCAAGCAGCGCCTTGCTCCCCCATTTGACGATGAGATGAAGATCAAACGGCTGACGCTTCTTCTCAAATTTTGCGCAGGATAACTCCCACTTAATCCCCTTTCCTATATAAAGCGCACGGCAGATTCACTTTCCCCTTACTTTAGTAAACTCGTGAACTCCTAGATCTCTTAAATTTACAAGCCTTCAAGATTTCTAAAATCTCCCAACTCACAAGAAGTTCCCGAAGTGTCACTTGTTTTCATTTTTGTAAGTCCCAACACTTTTTTAAGTTATTTTCTTCTCGGCCCATTACTTTGGCCTTCTTTCTTTCAATCATTTTTCAGAGTCTCTATTCTTATTTTCTCATTTTCCACTCAAATGGGTAGATTTAAGCACTTGGTAGAGTCGTCCACTACCATGGAGGGATTTAGGGCTAAGTATCACATCCCTCAAGGAGTATCCCTGCAGTTTTGTTCCCCAGACTAGATACTCACCAATAGGAGCGAAGGGGAGGTAGTCATTCTCATGATCGCCTTCATAGAAAGCGGGATGACACTCCCCATGGGTAAGATAACCTAAGATTATCCTGGCAACCATAAGCTGTGCCCTCACCAGTGTGTACCTAACCTATTTAGGGTTTTAGGTAGCATCGATGCTCTCAACGAAATGATGGGCTTGAGGCTGACATGGCACGACGTCGTGCACATGTATGAATGTCATTCGCTAGCCAACGCGGGGTTCTAGCTCAAGTCACGGTCCAGCGTAGTTGGACTCGTATCGTGCCTTCCCAAGTCCAACAAGGGCATGAAGGACGACTACTTGATCGTCTCTAGGGAATGGCACAACGGTCTTCACTGCCCAACTCGGGAGGGAAAGCCAGGTGGGGAACCATAGGTTTAGGTCTCTTAATTCTGACTTTAATTCCTCAGTTTTGTTTCTTTTTACTATGCCGTTTCTTCTTGACAATGTTACTTATTAATGTTGTTCTCGAACGTTGTTGCAGATAAGAGACACATCGCTCCCACGATGAGCCTCGTCAATGTTGAGAGTCTCAACGCGCTGCTGAGATCCGAGATCTTCATTAGTTCAGACAGGCAACTGCGGGTTGTTCACCTTATTCTGGACTTTGTGCCCCTATCCGACAATTTTCGGGATGTAGGTAACGCCATAAGGGCAGGCGATCCGAGGCTAGCCCGAATTGATGTTTTTATCCCCGGCTTCCTTGCCCGAGATGATTTACCACTAGTCGCGTTGCCACTCCCCTAACCTCTCCATGAAGAAGTAGCTCTAAGAGAAGAGGCAGACTCCTCTCGGCTTTCGCTTAAGGCCGAGATAGACCAATTTCATTTTGAAAAAGAAAAAGAGGCAAAAGAAGAGCCTTTGGAGGTCTTGGACTCAGATGGAAATTTGGACAGATCTTCCGCCGCTCCCTCGCCCAGACTAATAGTTGCCCGAGTGGACAAGAGCATCGAGGAGGAGGAAGAAATGACCCTAAATCCAAGGAGAGGTCTAAGAGATATTATGGATGGGAGGAATAGAGGGTCATCTTCAAAGGATGCTCCCAAATCCCAAGTCCCTAACAACCTTCCCCCTCCTCTGCCTCCTACAACCATAACCACCCTCGGCTTAATCCCCAATCCAGATCTGAAGAAGAAAAGGAAGGTGATAGAGCTGGAGGAAGGTGAAGTGGTCACTCAGAAGGGGGCTAAACAACCAAAAAATGCTAAGGACAAGCGGGCTTCCTCCGTGGAAAGCAGAGAGGACCCAAATGTCGCTGACATATGTCAACCACAACACCCCTGGGCTGGGAGGAATAAAGGGTCATCTTTAAAGGATGCTCCCAAATCCCAAGTCCCTGACAACCTTCCCCCTCCTCTTCCTCCTACAACCATAACCACCCTGGGCTTGATCCCCAATCCAGATCTGAAGAAGAAAAGGAAGGTGATAGAGTTGGAGGAAGGTGAAGTGGTCACTCAGAAGGGGGCTAAACAACCAAAAAATGCTAAGGACAAGCAGGCTTCCTCCGCGGAAAGCAGAGTGGACCCAAACGTCACTGACATACATCAACCGCAACGCCACTGGGCTCCGCGCTTGGAACTCGATGGTGCTGCCATTCCGTGGAACTCCACCATCTGAGAGTTCCAGAAAGGACACTCAGCGTACATCCCTGAAGCTCTGGAGCAGCCTCTCCTCCTACCTAGAGACATGGAGGCTCTAAGGAGTATAAGGCAACCAGACCTTTTTATGTCCTTAAAGAGGGACCTTGCTATGGTAAGTGCTAGGTTGTCTATCTTTCCTTCTTTCCCACATTCTTTTCATTGATACTTACCAAGATTTTTCTATTGTTTTTATGTAGGTCACTCAATAGGTTTTTGTAGCCAAGGAGTGGATCAGGGAAGCCTGGAGCCAGACCAAGGCTGAGGCCCACTCCCGTGCGGAAGTTGAAAGATCCTTGAGGGCCCTAAAACACGAATATCAAGAATTGGCCACCAAGCTGACGGTCAAGGAGAGAGCCAGGAAGAGCGCCGAGGCCAAATTGAAGAACGCACAGGACCAGGACAAAGATCAACGAAAGAAGCTCTATCTCACCAAGCTTGCCACGCAAAGACAACTAGTCTTAGACCTAAAGGCAGACCTGGAGAAGGCCAAAGCCTCTGCTCGAGCAGTCGAGGAAGCAGCGGAGGCCTCAAGGCAGGCTTCTTACAATCTCGGTGTAGAAGAAACCGAGCTTAGGCTTACTGAGGAGGTGGTCGAAGTCTGCAGGGATTACTGCAAGGCAACTTGGGCGTAGGCTCTCAACCTTGCTGGAGTCCCTGCTGACTCGGAGTGGAGCCAGCCAGGGAGGACGTATTATCATCCTGACATCCACGAGGCCTCCGGCTCCCTCCTATCTCCCTCTACCCTTGCTCCATAAACCTCAGACCAAAGCAAGGCCAACCTCCCTCCCTCTGAGGCCCCCAAAGGATCCAGCTAAGCTGGTGATTAAGGCCGAGGGGATGAGGTAAGCAAGGATAAGTGCAAGGGTAAGGAGACTAAGCTTCCTACAGAAGCCAAAGAAGCTGCTAAGGCCAAGGATGCAGTGGTAAAGACCAAGGAGGCCAAGGCCAAATCCAAAGAGACTGACCCAAAGGTCAAGGATGCTCCTAATACTCAGCTAAACATGAAAGAAGACCCTCCTCCTCCCAAAGCCAAGGCATAGAATCAGGATTTTACTTTCTTTTTATTGTAATTCTGTCTAATTTTGTTTTCTGTTGTTGTTTTTCTTTTTGTATTATTCTTTCTTCTTTTGTAATGGAATTCTGCCCTCGTGTATAGTGTACTTTTCTTTCAGTTAATGAAAAGATTTCAATTTTTACCTTATATGTCTTTACTTTTCTTTCTTGCAACATTATTCTTTGGTTGATGTGAATGCTAACACATTGATATTTAAAGCCATCAGATTGGACAAACTAAAACAAGAAAGTGAATGTTTAAAATCTTGCGTCGAAAGGAGTTTTATAGAGATGAACATCACACTTAGCAAAATGGAAATAAATAGGGCTAACAACTCATATTTTGTTCATCATGTGGGTAAGTAACTAAGAATATTAACCTATCCGAGACAATTGAGAAGCTGGGTTTTACTTGGGATTTGTTTTGATGCTCTTGAGTAGTTCCTTGAACCTTAAATATGTAGTCCAAGAAGCCTGAAACAACTAAGGCTTTACCCTAATATATGGTAAAAATGATACGAAGCATTAATTTATCCAAGTTATGTGATTCGAGAGACCAGGCATGACCAAGGTTCTGTTTAACACTTAGGCTACGTTTGGTTGAACGAAAAGTCAATTCCGAGCGTAAAATCATTTTAGTGGAAATTGTTTTCCCGTAAGGAAAATGTATTTAGGCTGTTTGGCTGCTTCGGAATTCGTTTTATGAAAAATTAATTCCCATGTTTGGTTTAGTCAAAAACTTTACGAAAAATGAAGTTCGTTTTACGGAAAATCAATTCCTATGTTTGGTTTGTTGAAACATTTTACGAAAAACAGAATTCGTTTTACAAAAAATCAATTCCCATGTTTGGTTTGTTCAAACATTTTACGGAAAGTAAGAAATGCCCAGCAACCTTTATGGAAAAAATGCTTGCAAGACAAACCTGTAACCAGTAACAGTACAATTATAATCATCCACTTTAACATCAAAAATAATCTTCCAAATATACCTATAATATTTTTATCAAAACAGCCACAATGTACTTTCACCATTGGCATTACACCTCCATGGTGTACAAAAATGATACCTACACGTGGTATCTGAACAGTACACATACATAACTTGGGCAATTGTATTATCCCAATAATACAAAAGACTACACATCTTACAGTTAAGCTACGTAACTGTTATCCCTTGTAGCATAACAGTACACAAAATATACGTACCATCAACATTTGTCCAAGGTTAGAAATTAATACATAGTCTACTTACTGATAATACAATTGTGTCACAAATATAATACAATGATAGGTGAATACTAGTACTACAACAGATGACAATCCCTAAAGCTAACATCACAGTCGGCACCAAACAGACAAGTCAGAGGTGTGTGAACAAAAAGCTATCCATCCAAAGCTTCCTCAGCTTCGCATTCTTCGCTAGAAATCCCCATGCTGCCTTCTTATTTTCGCAGAGATGGTCAAAGGTAGTTGCAAGCATGTTTTCGCTATACCCATCTGCCACCATAGCCATCACCTCAGAGTAAAGACCTCTGTAATCAACAGGCCCCCCATTGATTTCTTTTAAAGCCAGTACAATTTTCTTCAGCTGATCAGACAGATCAATTAGAGCACTATCATCAGACGGAGGTGCACGGCCTCTTTTGCGAGACTTTGAAAGTGTGGACCCAGTGGTGGATGATTCCACCGCATTCTTCCCTTTGTCCACCACACCTTCCTCCCCATTGTCATCCACCATCTCAGTGCTCTCCGCATTCTCTTACTCGGTGTCAATATCAACATACGACTTCGTAAAGCTACCTGTGGCCATATCCTTTCCCACTACAATGGCCAATTCATCATACATTTCTATTTTTTTTGTTCAAATAGTCTGCATGCTTACGATGCGCCTGTAAGGAAGAAAGGAATGTATAATAACAATGCAATAATCACTTCACTCATAAAACCACGCTTATACAACTGAAAATACAATGCACAAATGCTAAAACCAGATTTTACAACAGATCCGCACATGAAAGTTACATTTGAAAATTTGTAAAAGCAATGGAATCCTAAAAGGAATGACATGTAAATTTCATATAAAGAGGGTACTTGAGCAGCCTTGTCTTGTTCTCAATTCATAGATTATAAAAGCCAAAAACATATATTATAATTTATATTAAAAAAAATATAGTTGGAAGCCATACCATGACTTCTTCTTGATATGTTTTTGCATCGCATGTTATCATTTTTAAGTTATCATCCCAGCCGAACCCACTCTTCTTCCGAAGAGTTTGAATGTCCTTCCACATGCTCCTTAGAGTCCGTAGCCAATTCTCTACATAGGAGGGGTGGCACTCGACCCCAAATTGAGTAGATATTTCCTTTGCTACAAGAGCAAAGGAGCCAGCCTTAAAAGTATTAGAGGGCTTGTTGCCCTTCGTGGCCTCCTCAGCAAGTAGCGTAAGCATAGTTGTGTGCATGGGGGCCAACCACCGAAAGTGCTTAGTGCCGCCCACCTTCTCCTTTTCTTTTGACATTACTACATATGAAAATTGTATAGTGAGAGTAGCATTTAATAATGAGAGTAGCATTTAGTAATTACACTCGAAATATGAACAACAAATCAAACACACATACAACCATGCTTATAGATGTGCATAACAGAACGAAACAACTACTGGAAATGACAATGTAATGCTGGAAATGACAATGTAATACTGAAAATACTTTTTCCTTACACCACTAGAAGTCTATAGTAAATACATTGTCCTTACAGAAAAGAAAAATACAACACATATTACAATTAGAGAAATCTAAATAAAGTACTACTTTCCACTCTTGGTATAATCAGACCACATAGCTTGGCATATCTCATCTCTCTTAGCATTCCACACTCTACTGTCTTCAATGGAGTCCCGACGTGACTGTGTTTCTTGATGGGGGCCACTAGACTCTACTTGGTTCATTGCAGCTTCCATAATATAGTCAGCAGGATCAACCCCCATAATGTGATTATGAATCACACAACATACTAACACTACTTTCACTTGGGTTTCAAAAGACCAAAATGGTTCTACATCCAACACTCGAAAACGTTTCTTCAACATTCCAAACCCTCGCTCAATGGTAGTTCTCAATGAAAAGTGTTGGACGTTGAACAATTCTTGCTCATTCTCAGGAGGACGATCACTAAACTCTTTCAAGTGATATCGCACACTTCGATAAGGTAACAAAATTCCATTTTTATTACCATACCTAGCATCACCAAGATAATATTTACCTACATATATTCAAAAATAAAACCAAATCACTATTATGCTTAGGAAAACACACAATATTTAGTAAACTAATAAACCAAAAAGGTGAAGTAATCCTATAATACCTTCAAGAATTGAAAATCCCCCTGGCCTAGCAAATGCATCATTTAACACACGTGAATCATGTGCACTGCCTTCCCATCCAGCCAATACATAAATGAACTTTAAGTCAAAACTAATGGCAGCTAACACATTTTGCATGGTTTCATCTTTGCGACCACGAAACCTTCCTTGTATTTCAGGTGGCACAGATGCATGAACATGTGTACCATCTATTGCTCCAACACAATTCTAATTTTCGACAGACATAATGGTTTAAAATTACACAAATCTTCACAATTTACAAAAATACACAAGTCGCAAATATTTACCTTCAAAAATGGGTAGAACCTTCTGCTATCTCTTATCTCTGGGGGTGTATCTTAGCTAGGAAGTCTTATTAGAGCTCTATATAATTTCAAGACCCCCCTAAGGACGACCTTGAAGTATCTATGAACAGTCTCAGTCGATCTATGGAATCGACTACCAATTACACGAAACCTCACATTATGACCAATAATGTGTAAGAAAATTAGCACTTGCTCCTGCACGGACTTGTGAATAGTCAGGTGTACGTGCTCCCCCTCAGTGAGGATGTGACATAAGTTATGGAAAGCTATAGGCTTCATCCTAATTTGACTCACACAAAGTCTCTCACTTCCATGCAGAATACTATTTATGTAATGCTCTCTCTCGGCTGCATGATTAACATAAGGCGCCTTAGACAGTCATCTATGCCGCAATTTCCTTACCAATGCAACCCCCACAAGGAGGACAGATGCAACTGAAGCAAGAATTGCGGCTTTGGTTTTTTTCTTCATCTAAAAAATCACAAACACTGTAGTCTAAGAGGTACGTAAACAATTGATTACACAATGTATAAAAACAGTCACAAACAGAAAACATCCAAACCACATTGATAACGAGTACCAAAATTTACACCAACAAATCACATTGCATTCTATTTCTGTATAATTGTAACATCAACAATGTACACAACATAATACCATCACAATCAATATTTCTGTATAATTGTAACACCAGCAAAAGTTAAATTTTTAAATCAATAATTAAATAAAAAATGGATAATTAAAAAAAGTAAATAAATAATTATATATAAATATATATAGATTGGAGGTGTGTGGTGAGGTGAGATTGGGTTGTTTATGGATCGGAGGTGTGTGGTGAGGTGTGGATCGGCTTTTGTAGAAGGTAGGTGTGGGTCAGAGGTATATGGATCAGAGGTGAGGTGAGGTCGTCAGACTGGATCGGAGGTGAGGTGAGGTTGTCACATGGAAATGAACTCAAACCAGTGGAGGGAACTCAAACCAGTGGAGGAAACTCACCATGGGTGGATCAGCTTGGCTCGTCGAACTATGGGTAGAGCTCAGACTAGCGTGAGGGAGAGGATGATGGCTGCATTTGGCATGAGAGAGAAGATGGAGCTGGCATTAGCGTGAGGGAAGCTACATTTGGCGTGAGGGAGAAAATGGAGCTCGGTCACAACTAAGCTTGGAGAGGAAAGGTGATGGAGCTGTTCGTGTGAGAAGCTTCGAGAGAGTGCATGTGAGAAGTGTAATTCGTTTGAAGGTAAAATAAAAGGTAAAATGGTTTTACAGGAGAAATGCCCTATTTTACAGTCCACACGGAATTGCAAATCTGTTTGACCAAATTTTCAGTCCCTACCAAACACACACGTGGGTGTAAAAGCATTTTCGGAAACTATTTGAAGCCAAAAAAAAAAAAAAAAAAACGCAGCCTTGGTGAAAATGAACACTAAAGTATTAATTTACCCAAAGTATGTGGTCCGAGAGACCAGGCATGACCAAGGTTCTGTTTAACACTTAGTGAAAATGAACTAAAGCATTAATTTACCCAAGGTATGTGGTCCGAGAGACCAGACATGACCAAGGTTCTATTTAACACTAAGTGAAAATGAATTGAAGCATTAATTTACCCAAGGTATGTGGTCCGAGAAACCAGGCATGACCAAGGTTCTGTTTAACACTAAGTAAAAATGAATTGAAGCATTAATTTACCCAAGGTATGTGGTCTGAGAGACTAAGCATGACCAAGGATCTGTTTAACACTTAGTGAAAATGAATTAAAGCATTAATTTACTCAAGGTATGTGGTTTGGGAGACTAGGCATGACCAAGGTTCTATTTAACACTTAGTGAAAATGAATTGAAGTATTAATTTACCCAAGGTATATGGTTTGAGAGACCAGGCATGACCAAGGTTCTGTTTAACACTTAGTGAAAATGAATTGAAACATTATTTTACCTAAGGTATGTGGTCCGAGAAACCAGGCATGAGACATGACTAAGGTTTTGTTTAACACTTAGTGAAAATAAACTGAAGCATTAATTTACCCAAGGTATGTGGTCCGAAAGACCAGGCATGACCAAGGTTCTGTTTAACATTTAGTGAAAGTGAATTGAAGCATTAATTTACCCAAGGTATGTGGTCCAAGAGATCAGGCATGACCAAGGTTCTGTTTAACACTTAGTGAAAATGAACTGAAGCATTAATTTACCCAAGGTATGTGGTCTGAGAGACCAGGCATGACCATCATTGGTGCTCGGGGCAAAAGAACTCGTTCTTAGCGTTGGAAATCCAATTTCTAGGGGGATGATAGCTTCAGCCTATAAGTCGTTGAAAATGGCGTCTTCCCAGTGGAATTGCGAGGAGTTGTCTGATAAGTCCAGAGGACGTGGGGCAGCTCTTCCACCCATTTTTCTTTTGCATCATCCAGCCTCTTCTTCAGCCCACTCACTATGACCTTGTTGACGGCCTCCGTCTGTCCATTCCCCTAAGGGTATGCTGGGGTGGAATACCTATTTGTTATGCCTAGTTCATAACAGTATCTTCTGAAGGCCTTGCTATCAAATTGAAGACTATTGTCCAAGATGAGTGTACGAGGTACTCCAAACTGAGTGACAATGTTTTCCATATAAATCTTTTAGCATCCATGTCCCTGATGTTTGCC